>VZRN01003864.1:558551-740003 GCA_013397935.1 Dasyornis broadbenti | reverse complement strand
GAGAGGAGAGGAGAGGAGAGGAGAGGAGAGGAAAGGAGAGGGTTAGGGCCCCATTTTCACATATCCCAAATTGTCTAAGGATAGAGCTCAAATTGCTGACAACTTTTGGAAATTTGGTTGCAAGTGGCCTCTTCTGTTTCCTTCATCCCTCTTTATATCTCCATGGGTCACCTGCCTACTGTGGTTGTTCCTAGAGCAGGAGAGATGGGAGATATGAGAGAAGGCACAACTGGCTTCCAAGGGGAGCATTGTCCATGCCGAATTTAATTATAATGAAACAGATGATTCCTAGAGAAATCAGACTCTCTTTGAATGGCTGAACAGGACCCCACTGTGCATTTTAATATGGGAGGATTGGAACCCCAGCTATTTTCTCTCTCTCGCTCGCTCTCTTTTTTTTATTTTTTTATTTTTTTTTATTTTTTTTTTTAAAGGAAAACAACAAAAAACCCGAGATTTTGACAAGCTGGTGGCAGATTTTAAGTTTCCTACTCTGGAATAAATTGAGGCAACTGTTTTTTAGCCTACCGTATTTCCAGTTATTAAACTGTGTGTGGTCTGTACCAGTGCTCACAACCAGAGAGCCCTTAATTGTGGGTTTCAGTGCTGGGCTGGGGCACCTGCAGTGCTGGGGAGCTGCTGGGGCCCGGGGGAAGCCTTTGAGAGGGCCGGGTGGGACCCTCCCAGTGCTGTGAGCCGAGTCCTCCGGCCAGTTCACAGGCGCGAGGGATGTGACGGGTGAGCTTGGAAGTTCAAGCTCAATGAACTGAGACTTCGGAGAACAATTCCCCCGGCTGCCAGTGCCATCCTGGGAAGCCCTCTGAAGCTGCCCTTCCTAAGAAACCCCCCAGCCTCTCCCCAGCCGCCCTCCCTTTATACGTTCACAAGTTTTCCTGACAAAAGAGCAATTACAACCTGACAGAAACAATTCACAAAGAGGATGGGGATGACCCCTAGGAGCGGTTTCTGCAACTCAACACATGGCCAGTCACCAACAAAGCCAGCCCGCTCCCATTTGATCCCAGAAGAGCCTCCCAGACTGGCACGCTTGACCAAGAACTGGCTGGGTGACTCATTCGTCTGGCGGCTCTGTGATTCATGAGCCTCCAGGAGGAAGGGAGGAGGGAGGTGAAAGCTTTTCAAATCTCAAGTTAAATGCAAGAGAAACACATTCCCCACAAAGCAGACGCTCGACTGTGTCCAATTGGTGCCTGAATACCCACACAAAGCCAGGGCAGGAGTCCTGGTGTGACGCACGGCGAGGCTCCCGGGGCCAGCCTTGCCGCGGGTTGCACCTTTCCCAACTCGGTGGTTTGGAAGGTCTTGAGTGTAAAAACAGGAATAGTTCCTTATGTCTTATCCTTGTGTGCTCTGTCCATCCTGGCCCTGGGATTTCCCCAGGAACGTCCCACTTGTGAGTGCTTTGGAGTTGATATCCAGGGCTTTGACCTGATATTCAGGTCAAAAACCTCAAATGACTTGTCCAGTTAAAATTAAACTTCTGATCTGCACTAATAATTTTGGCTCCCTCTCATATCTGTAAAGCACATGTGTCTACAGGCAGGAGTGCCATCCTCAGAGGTGTTCACAGGAGGTAGGACAATCTCCATGATCCCAGCTGACCTGACTGACCGTCCTTCACTTCAGTGACAAGGGACAGTGGAGGAGAGTCCAGCCCTGGCATCAAGGCGGGCCTTTCCCTCAGTGTTGTCTCAGCCCTGCCAGGAGCTGTGGGTGGTATAGAGCATTCACTGGAATGCTGGTGCTCCCAGCCACCATTCCTCTCCCAGGCAGCATTTTATTTATTGTTATTTTTTGCTTCAGACATATGGGTCAAAATGCTAAATTATTTAGCAGCTGTTGTCAGATGGATTTTAAAACAATTAACAAGTGCTAAAAATGGGCAGCTTGCTCTCTCTCTTGGATTTTGCCTAAGAAAGTGCGTGTTTTCTGTTTGGTTGCCAGGAGTTTGTGCCTCCTGCTTCTGTGGCCATGTCTGGCCTTGGAGCACGTTTGGCCCTCAGCGAGTGCCAGCTGCCTGAGTCAGGGCCCATCTGGCCTGGGTGCGGGGCTGGAACACCCCAGGGTTATTTTTTTGCATTTCTGGTGCTGTTATTGTGGTCCTGGGCATGTTGTAACACCCACCTGCCATGGCTGGATTCCACCGTCCCACATCCGTGCTGGGGACACAACACAGGAGCTGTTAAAGCCCAGCAGCAAAGGAGCCTGGGGGCTTCACTCTCTGGGAGCACCAAGACAGCTTTGAAGGATCCAGGTTTGAGCTCTTCCTTTCTATGTTGTGGCATGTGGGAAGACCCCACTTGGGATAGGGAGACCTGCAGACAGAGGCTGCACTGGAGTGTCCAGTTCACATGAGGTGGCCGCAGCCTTCAGGGTCACCAGTGTTGACCTGGCTTAGTGTGGGAAGGGGACCGTGTCCAGGGGATGTTGCCATTCACACCCATGGGAGAGACTCTGAAATGAAAATCATCTCTGAGCACGAAGGCTGTGGATGAAGTTACTGAGCTGGGATCAAAATAAATCCAAGGTGCTGTGAGGATATTGGTGTGTTGAGTCTTCTCTCCGAGGGATTTTGCAGTTTGCCCCAACCACAAATCCAGATCCTCCGTGGTAAGACAATATGCAGTTCGGTGCTTCCCAAGGCTCTCAGCTCCATGTGATTAAGGGAAGAGCATCCTCTGGGTACATTTCAGAGCTCCACAAGTCCTGAGTCCAGCACACAGGTCAGACTTTGGCCACCAAGCATTTGTTTATCTCCATCTGCAAAGTACAGGATGTGCTTTCTCTGGAGTCAAAGGGAGGGTTTGTTTCTGTTTGGAGTTTGGGATCACCCATAAAAGCAGGTACTTTGCATTTAGCCACAGGTTTATAAGCCCCCACTGCCAGCCCAGCTCTCAGGGATCCCTGGGTAGGACATGCAGCCAGCTCCAGGGAATAGGGCAGATGATGGAGCACATTTAGCTGATTTTCTGTTTCTAAAAAATGTTGCACTAGGCAAAGGGTTTGGACCTGAATGAAAGTGGTGGACCTAATTTTAGACAGTACCTATGAATGAAATTTGAAACGAGCTGTTCAGGAAATACCTTCCTCTACAGCAGTGCCAGGGAGAGTATGTGATTTAATGCTAAATTAGCCAGTGCCTATGAACAGGTTACTGCGAGAATACTTTGTCCTACTTTCAGCTAGATTATTTTTAAAAAAGAAATCTTCATTTCTACATAGATGTCCATGGGCTTCTGCAAAAGCTGCAGACTTTTGCCCTCCAGGGAACAAGAGCCTTCTCTGCATCAGTGCCATATGTCGCCTTTTGCTGCATGTGTGTCACTGTTGGCTTCAGCCTGGGGCTTGGGGATGGCCCAAAGTGACTGGCAGGTAGGAGAAGATTTTGACAAAACTGGTAAACCTGTCCCAGATGACCAATCATGCTGGATTTCAGTGCTCTGTCTACTCATGTCTCTTTTGTTGTCCGACATCATTTTGGCTTTGTCTCATCACTCAGTCAGGATTTATTTGATATCTCAGTCCATCTCCACAGCAAATCTGTAAAACCCCCAGATTGCGCACAGCTGCAGGGAGGAGAGAGAGAGATGAGATGCATTGCATATATTTATAGATGGTAAATGCCCACCTGTCCTATGTGCTAAATCCTTGTGCTGGATTAACTGCTCTGAGCCCTTCAGGAGTGTAGGTCTGGAAAGCTGCATTACCAGAATAATTCAGGCCTACTTCAAAAGATTATGGGATTCCTAGAAATACTTTTCCCTCAATTTGCGAAGACTTGATGGTGACCCAAAGCACTGACTGAATGAAGAGTGAACTTGCCCAGGTAAGTAAGCAAAGTTTAGCCTTGAACCTGTGTCAGCTGCATGAAAGAACATTGGACACTTTCTGAGCTTAGGAAATGCACAGATATTTGCACAAAACCTTTGTTCGCTTGAAGGCACAGGAGGTTATTGATTAAAGTCAGCAGGGTGAGGATTTCACTTGGGCTCTCTGCCCTTCTCCTGCCCAGGTCAGACCCATTTTGCAAAAGCCATTTCTTGTCCAAACACCTGATTCTGAGGGTGGTTAAGCAGCTCTTGGGAAGACCCTATCTTGCTTTACTCTAATGGAAAAGAGGCGGTTGGAAGTGTTCAGCCCTTTACAGCTCTTAGCAGATGGATCACACTGGACCCAGTTGCTCACCTGAAGACCTTTCAAATGCTGAGGTTCAAACTGGGATTTCCAGAAGACGTTTGAAACACATGTACCAGAAATGTTCAGACTCAACGGGAATGACATGGATCCCGTGGGTTCCTTTTAGAACCTCATCTTGGCACTTTGCTGTTGTTGAGGAAAACTGAAGTGTACATCTTGAGATTTTGCTTATAATTGGATAATTGGATCATTTGCTTATAATTGGCTGTCTATAAAATCCACAACTGTCATGAGCTGTTCCTTCTCCAACCCTTCCATAGTAGAATTCCGGGAAGTAACACCTTTTAACAACAAACAAATCTGTCTTAATAACTCAAAAATCTTGTGCTAGAAGTCCAACTTTCCACTGGCGACAGTTCTGGTTAATGTTGGAAATTCTAAATATCTGATTAAACATTTCTGGAATTTCCAGGAATATATTGAGATGCTTCATGGGCTAGTTCTTCATAAAGGTTTTCAACAGAATATCTTCCATTGGGTCTTAAAGGAATCCCTCCAAGTAATCCATCTCGCTAAATTCTTAATGTGGTTCCTTACATTTCCTAAGCTGGCTCCTTAAATGACTTATGTTCTCCTTTGCAGAATGCATAGACACAAATAAACCACATATATGAGGAAGGAATGTTCCTCTATCCCACAAAACAAATTGAGTATATTGATCCAAAATCACCCCTGGAGGAACTCCTGTGAATCCAGATGATATGCATGAGTTGAGTTTATTAAAGCAGCATTTCTGATAGGGGCTGGGAACAGCAGACAAATGAGGTTTTGCAAGAGTAAAATGATTGTTTATTAGTGATGAGTGAATCACAAAATGTCTGGCATGTGTGCTGATCTTAGAGAAAGAACTGAAAAAGTCTGAAACCTGATCAGGTCTCTCTGAATCCATATGTCAGCAAAACTGCCTGGAAGTGAGTCTGAGTCAGGGCTCTCGTTCAGGCATTCTGAAACGTCCAGATTTATACAGTTGGATATTGTCATATCTCAGCAAGTGCTGAGAAATTAGGGATAGTGAATTCACCTGGTAAATAAACAAGAACAAACTCGTTCCTTAATTTGATATGATTGTGGTATTTTGGAGATAGTTACACAAAACCCTCAGCCATGCCAGAGCTGCAGAAGGGAATATAAAAGCAGAGGAAACAAAATTAATTCCCAATTCAGACTTCATAAATAAACAAAGAAAGTCGTGTCCAGACTTTTATTTTGTTTTCTTCTTAAACACTCTGTCAAACCACAAGAAGCTTTTCAAATGTCTCTGTATAGAAATCAGCTTTGGAGTTGGAGCAGCATGGTTTTGTTTTGCTTTAGTGGGAAATCTTGGGGATAGATACTCTCACTGCATGCTGGGCCACAGTGTTTCCCTGAGGAGCAGGAAGCCAGAGATACTCCTGGCATGATCCTTGACCAGACAGCGCTCTCACAGCTTTGACTTCCTAATTTCTTTCTCAATGGACCTTAGCATTGAAGGACTTGCAGATGCACTGCAGGGAGGAGATCTGTGCAGGTGGTTTTCCTTCCGCCTGGCTGTGGTTCTCCAGGGACACACTGGCAGGAGAGGCAGCCCAGGAGAGAGCCTGGGTAAGTCACTCTGTGGTGGGATCCTGGACAGGGAGGGCTGGTCACTTAGAGGTTGCTCCATCCTGTTGGCAGCCAGTTGCAGGAAGAGTCTCTTTTCTTCCAAGCACACGAGTGACCACTCTTTGCAGACACCATGGAATCCATAGGGTCCCTTGCTGGGCCAGCTCCTGGGTCCCACTTACGTAGGGATTTGGGGTGCTTTGAGCCTCTGGCTTTCAGTGCTGAGCCTTAGCATCCCACTGCTGGCAGCACGTTTGGATGGTGACTTATAGTTGTCATCAAAACCAAAATATCTCAAAATCTGGCAAGTCACCTGTTCCAGCACTGAGAGTGTGTCCAGTGTAGCTAAATCCCACTACAAAACTGGGGTACCCCACAATGACCTGCAGTAACAATCCCAGGCACAACTAGGCCTCCTTGACCCCTGTAAGAGAAGAGACTCTTTGATGTACAGTAGCTAGTTTTAATCTCTGTTTGTGATTCTGTGCTTCAAAAGTGGCTGTGACACAATCTCTGCATACACAGCAGGATCCATCTTTCAGCTGCTTTCAGCAAGTTCCTGAAACAATTTTTATTTCAATCTTTTAAGTCTATGAAATCTTGAAATGCTCACTCATCTTCATTCAGCATTTTCTGCAGCAGACACCCACATGGTCACTGTGGTGCAGTTTGGTCAAGTAGAAGCTCATCCAACCTTGCAGGGAGCAGAAGGGCGAGAGAAACTCTCAATTATGGGGTTCTTTGTGTGCTGCAGGTGTGCAGGAGGATTTGCTCAGGGCTAGAGGCCCTCGCTGAAGCATCAGAGAGCCTGTCATGTGTCTTTTTGCTGCCACAGACACCCCATGAAACCCAAATCAAGTATTCTGCCTTTTTACAACTCCTGATTGTACTTCCCAAGGATGCTGTAAGAGAAGTGCAGGGAGGAGGGGTTTGGTACACTTGGATGTTTGATGGTTCTGGCTTTACTCCTCACGAGAGCTGACGGAGAGGCTGTGACTCTGGAGGTATAACTGAAGACCCCACAGTGGCCCTCTGACACACCCCTTAAAGCGGAGAGATCTGGGGGCACCCCCAGCTCTCAGAAGTGCTGCTTGCAACTTAAAACCGACTTTCTCTTAGATACATTAAAGAGTACTTTTCTACAGATGTCAGTACTTCATCAGAACTTGGACAAGTAATAACACTGTGGGAAAATGCCTAAATTACAACTTTCAGTTGCATTTCAATAGCATGTGGCACTCTGTCCTGTCCTAGAAGCTGTTACTTGGTCACAGAGCATCAGTACTGCTCAGAGCTGAAGTCTTGGGTCATCATCTCAGACATAGAAGGTCCTGTGAGATCAGGACTCACCAGAGCTTTCTGTAGTCTTGACCAAGAGCTGACATAATAAACTGCACAAATTATTATTATCCTTGCTATTACTATTACTATTACTATTACTATTACTATTACTATTACTATTACTATTACTATTATTACTATTTTCATGTTTAGAACAGAGCCTTCGCCCTTCCATCCTTCCATTCTGGACCAATTTGCACCTTTTTGGACCTGTGTTCTTGGAACTAAGCATGGCTAGTAATCTGGAATAAGTATTAAAACATCAACAAAATACTGATCTCTTAAATCAAAGCCATTTTGAGCCACAGGTAGAATTCTGGTCTTCAGCATTTCAATTCAAGGCTATTCTGGTGCAAAACAAAATCCTTAACAACCATGTCATAAACTCTTCATTATCCCATAAAATGTTGAGCCTATGGAAGAAAAATGCATATTTAAAGAAATATGCCTCTTAAAGCAGTGGTTTCCAGCAATGGGAACAGGAGGGCAAAGTCTTGGACTTCATCACAGTCTGGAGAGCTGGATGAGCACCCTGGTGGGTTTTTGAGTGGGAGAGAGAGAAATTCAGGTTTAACAGGGCTTATACAGCTAAACAGAGGGAGCTTTATTCCTATGCATCCTTCTCCAGAAACAGGAATTATGTATAAGTATTTGCATTTCAGAAAATAAATCCATTCTTTACTTCTCTATACTTTACTATCTATCTTTAGCATGAAAGAAAATCAGGTTCCAAGTTTTCCCCTGCCAGGCTGTGAAGCAGGAGTGGGGGATCCCTCCTAGTATGCCTTCACCAGAACACAACACTGAAGGGACGCAGGAGACAGAAAGGGGCTTCTCGAATGAGCTGTATGAGTCAGTTTGCAGGCTAGAGGTTTGGTGTCCCCGTGACAGGAATTAGTCAGAGAGTTCCTGGCATGTGGCAGGACAGTGGGAGAGGGCCTGGCCCTCGAGGGTCTCCTGCTGGCTCGAGGCTCCTGCGTTTCAGCACAAACCAATTCCTCCGTGGACATCACGGAGCAGTTTTTGTCTGCAGGAGCGGGAGCTGGGCTCTGGTGGGCCAAAAAGAGCTCCACAAACATCCATTATTATTCTTGATTAGAGAGACTTTATAAAGATCCTGTCAGGATCAACAGAGTTTCGTTACCAGGAGCACAACAGAGAGTACAAATCGATCAGAATGGAATGGAAGGCAGGAGAGCACAGTGTCTAAGGCAACAAGGCGGTTCAGACAGCTCTGCAGCAGCCTCAACACATGACAGACTCAAGCAGCTCCCACTGCTGCCAACACAACTGCTCGCGGGGTCTGCCAAGAAGCCAGATGCTGCTGCTGGAAAAAATATCTTCCAGAGTCTGGCATCAAGATCCTGTGATTACCATCCAAATGGGAGGAGATGGAGTGATAGAATGTGAGTTTAGTATTTAGCACCCTAGAACTGTGCAGCAGCCTTTTGAAGGCAGAGGAAAAAAGTTCAAGCAAAATATTTTTGCTAAAAATATGTTCGGAGAAATGAACTTTTTTTTTTTAAATAGCAGAAACCCAAACTATTATTAAAACAACGCAAAATATTTTATGTCTGTATCAATTAAATGAGTAAAACCAAAGAGGACTGTGGATTCTTTACTTGAGTAAATTTTCTTAAGGAATAGTTTCATAAAGGTCAGAGCATGAGCTCTTTGTCTCTCGTGTTATTGCTAGTGGAAAGTTCCACTGCAGAACATCACAGTGACTCCCCTACCCAAGACAAATAGAGATGGATAAGACCATTCCCACACAAGTCTGGGAAGGGTTAAATTTAAATCCAAAGTCTGAAGCAAGCCCTTCTCACTGACAGAGGCCAAATTCCTAAATCTAAACTGACCCAGGTTTGTGGGGAAAGTTGAGCACTAAAATCACCTGAGCCTGGCTCCGGATCTTGCCGTTTAAACCCATGTTTAGAGGGGGAGCAATATAGGGATGTGACATTTCTGAAAGAGGTTTGAGGCTGCTCCTGAGCCTCCTCCTCCTCCTTTCTGTGTGGCTGTGAAGTTCAGAATCTGTAACTGCAGGAGGATTTGGAGTACCCCTCTGCAGTGGGTCTCCCACCAGCCTGCCTGGCCTTGCCGAGAGTCACTATTACTATTGGTGATTATGAGAGCTCAGCATGTTGAAAAAAGCAGGCGAGGCAACATCTGCCCCCCTGGCTGGCTCCACTCACCTCTGCTCTCCAGTCTTGTGCTTCTATAAGAGTGCTAGTCCCACTCTGTGACTGGGAATCCTATTATTATTGTAATAGTAGTAATAATAATAATAACAACCCAAGTGGGAACTCAGAAACTTACATCTGGAAAGTTAAGACATGTACACTGTTTTGTTTTACTTGTATTTTTGGTTGCTTATTTTTATGACAGATCTGTATTTCAACAAATGTTATCTTCTTGCCTGTTATAGCAGATCAGGAAAAAGTAAACAAAGCTATTAATCATCAGCTCCCATACTCTGCTTTCTGGGCATGTCAGATCATTTTGGAGGGGAGGTGGGCAGGGAAGCAGAGAGCATCTGTTGCCTGACTTGGGAGCTCCCCCAGGGATGCTGCCAATGGTGCCTGTTTCTTCGGGGAGGTTTGTAAAAGGGAGGAGGATCCGTGGCAAGCCCGTGTTTGTCCTGGAGGGCTCAGGCTCTGTCATTCCTGGATGGTGCCACACCTCTTCTGGGCACAGCCTGAGTCCCAGCTGGCCTGGCTGGTGATGGCTGTCTCCTTGAAGGCCACAAAGATCCCAGGTAACTGCTGACCTAATGGATTTTCCAGTAGATGTTGACACATCTCACCCTGGGAGCTGATAAATTCGGCTGTTAATTCTACTGCAACCAAAACGGATAATCCCAAACCTCATCCTTTAAGGTTACTAATTACTTATGGAAGCATGGTGGGATGAGTCACAGAACTGGAGGGCTGCAATGGATGTCTATAGGCTCTATAGGCTCAGGGGGAACCTTCTCACTCTGCACAACTCCCTGACAGCGGGGTGCAGCCAGGCGGGGGTCAGGCTCTCCTCCCAGGGAACAGGAGACAGGACAAAAGGAAGCGGCCTCAAGTTACACCGGCACAGGTTTAGACTGGATATTAGGGAAAAATTCTTCACCTAAAGGGTTATCCAGCCCTGGCACAGGCTGTCCAGGGCAGTGATGGAGTCAACCTCCCTCGAGGGATTTAAAAGCTGTATAAATATGGCACCTGGGATCATAGTTTAGGGGTGGGTTTGGCAGTGCTAGGTTAACAGTTGGACTTGATGATCTTGGAGGTCTTTTCCAACCCAAATAACTCACCCACGTGGGACTGATGTTTCAGTCCTTCCCAGATTCTGTTTGGACATCGCTTTCTCATAAGGCGGTTTGACTTGGGAAGGGAGGTGGGAGGTATTTTCCAGGTGAAATGACAGCAGGATGCTGATACATAATTCTGTTGTCCCACAGTCCATCCCAGAGACCAGGACAGCTCTGCTTCCCCAGCTCTTGGCCAGGCTGGGAGCTTTGATGGCAATGAGCTCTGAGATTTTGATCAGTGTCAGATGTGGAGATTTCTGCTTTCAAAAGCTGGAGGCTGTGGGTGGCATCTTCCCTCCCAGCTTCACCTCCACGTGCTGGTGGGTGCTGATTTTGGGGTCTGGAGTTGTTGGGTCTGGTGATGCTGATAGTCCCATGGAGATGGGGGATGGATCCAGACATGCCTTTTTACGTCACAGAAAGAAATTTGATCTGCCCCAATTAATAGACAGGAGTTATTTTTTTCCCTGATACACAGCACTGCAAACTATAATTTATTATCTGTCTCTGCATTATCACTTTTCTAGGTTTCCCCCATCACCCCACTGCGTGTGCTCAGAGGCATGTGTGCACTCCCACACTCAGGCTCAGGTTTCTGCTTTAACTCCTGCCTTCTGCAAATGTTTTTTCAGTATCATCAGCAGTTGCTCTGCTTTTCCTTCCCTTTCTATGGATATCAGAATCCATAATGAATTAAAAGAATTTGTTCTTCAGATCATCATTTGTTCTTCATCATCACCTTGATGATGATGTTGTTCAACTGATCAGCTGAACAAAGGCTCCTGGAGCTCCTATGTTATGAAGCCTCTCCTCAATCACTGATTTTCAGCCCGGGTTGATGTAAAATGTTACAATAGATGATCATCAGCCAGTTTGTGTGCTAGCTGCTGGAAATGTGAGTTGTTTGGGAAGGCTCAAACTCTTAGGATGCTTTAAAGAAATGTCCAGGTTTTCTAGTATTTTGAATAGGTTTTCAGTCGAGCTTTGAGGAAGAAAAGAAGAGGGAGTGAGCCTTTGCCATGATGAACTGGCCACCTGTCTCTCTAAGGATTACCCTCCATGGTGTCTTCTGGAGGATTCTGTGTTCTCTGTGCCTTTTCCAGCCACGCAGGACATCTGGATACCGTATGTGAGACCTTCTGTTGGTGCCAGCAGGTGCTGGTGGATCTTAGCTGTAAATGTCTGCAGTCCCTTGCATTAAGTAAGATGTCTCTTGAAATAGCTTCTGAAATTATGCTGTAAGATTTGGGTAGTTTAAGTGTTAGCAATCCGGCCACTTTGAAGACATCCCATAGCCCAGCTCTTTCCTGGCTGGTGTATTAACATCACTTCATAGATGCTGAATGTCTTGGAGATCTGGATTTTGGCCTGTTCTTGCACACTCACATCCTCATGTGTGATGTGACCTTCTAGCAGAGATTATGAATGTGTGGTTGAGTTACTGGGAGATTATGTTCACCATCAGCATCTCAGCTACTCCTCAGTCTTTGTCCATTGCTTTTCCCCTGGAGTAGAAGTACATGAGCTTTTGTTCTCTGAGGAACAGACAGCTATAAGGTGGTGTAAACTGAATTTACACAACAGTGTAAATGGTATTTCTTTCAATGTATCTTCTCTGTGTATTCACACCCCTTGCAAGATTTCAAGCCTGGATAGATCCATTGGACTATCTTACGGTCATAAGGGAAAAGCTGAATGTGATTCATGACACAGGATTTTTATCCTCAGAGTTGGTTGATTTTACCTCTTCCCATCAGTTTACTTGGAGCACTAAGCTCCAAGCCAAGACAGCATGAACTCGAAAACACCTGAGATCTAGGATACTCTGGATCAGGAACCACAGGTTTATATCATGTGTCCTAACTGCAGTACACAGCAAGTCCAAGGTTGTCCTTCTAAACAGAAAGTTAATATAACACGTACCTAAAAAACTGTGCGAAAATCAAAACAAGCAGCAGTTACAGCTAAATCAAGGCACTGCCACGTGCAAAAAATGCCTTTCATGGGGAGCACTGCTGAGTAGGTGGCTGGCTGCCTGTGTCATCTGCTGGGGAAGGAAGGGACTTCAGCTGAGGGGATTCCCTTGAGAGAACAACTGCATGCAGCTTTCTCTTCTCCAAGGATGACTCAGGCACGATTCCCTCTCCCAGCCTGTGCTGGCCTTTGAAAACTAATGTGGTTTCATTTCTGACTCTTAGGTAGTTCAATTCTTGCTGGAATAACCCACTCATTGCAACCATGCAACCACTCATTGAAACCATGTTTTATTACGTATCATGTTACAGACAAGAACTGATTTGAGAACTGTTGGTCACCTCCTTGTGTTGGTACAGCAGCATTTGTTTGTCTGGAGAAATGTCTGAGGCTCACCTCTCTGGTGAGATCTGTTTCTGCCTGAAGAAAACACCTTTATTTTCCCTGTATCTGGAGTTGACTTAGTTTGGTTTCAGAAAATCAGAGGCATAATTTCCTTGGACTGTGAAACATAAGCTTTTAAAGTACACACCCCGAGCACTTAGGGCAGTTATAGTGTCCTCGTTTCCTGGGAAGCACGACTGCACTCATTAGGTGCAAGTCACCCAGACTGAAAAGCCACCGGTCATTCCCTCAGGTCATCGGCTGCACCCCAGCAGCTCCAATTACCTCAGCAGAATGGGATCACCCATAACAACCTAAGTAAATCAGGAAGTCACCAAACAAGGGAAGTAATTACAGCTTCTTTCAATCCTGAAAAAGCAACCTGTTCTTTTACGACCCATCAAAACCATGTGTTTGCCTTTAGTGGTTAAAATAAAGGGTGTGCAATTTGGGAATAATCCAGCTATGAAGTTTCCTAAGTAATTGGTAAGTCCTGAAAGGTTTTCACTTCTGCAATTTAAAGGTGGTGAGCATGAAATTAATTTAATTTTCTTTTAGATTAGCCTTTAACAGACACTACAAAACCAAAGAATGACATTCTCGAAGGTTGAGCCCACATTTCACCCATTTGACATAACGATTATTTTGTTAACTACCATTAAATTTCATTTATAATGTGATTTTAGTCATGCAGTAAAACCAGAATGTCAGTCACTGTAGCTGTATCAAACACTCAGAATTTGAAAAATATTTACATCTTTCAAAGAAAGGTCTAGCATGTTACTCAACCCTAAAAGTGCTACTATCACTTTACGTAACTCTTACACTCTTGTTTTTCGGTCCTTGTTTCAACACGCCCATTCATTTGATTCAGACTCAACTGATTGTAGGAGGAAAAAAACTTGTTTGCAATAAGTCTACCTCATTTTAAACAGCACTTTTTAAATGCTCAGGGTACAGGTGTGGAAGATTGATTTTATGGACAGATCTTATGGAAATCTGAGCATGAACCAGCTCCTCTTTGTGGAAATAAAAAGTCTGATGGCACATGGTACTTATGGCCAAGCTTAGGCTGAGATATGACTAATCTGGCTGAAATCAGGGGGATGACTCAAAATCCTTCCAATGCTGTGCATCCCTGCCCCAGGGCCAAGACACGGAGTGTTTAATTCTGGGGAATGTTTTTCACCTAAATTTTACTTCATTTACTTTTTTTCTCTGGAAAAGGCTTTAAAAAAAGAGTAACAAATATATTAGAATATTACTCCCAACACTTGGTAGGGAGAGTGTCTAAAGATCACATCCTCTATTTTAATTGAAAAATTCAATAATTAGATCATTGTTTTACATTGTTCTGCATTTATTCAATATTTCTGAGCCAAATGTTCAATATCCTTTATGTCATATAATTCACTTGACCAAGGTGGCTGTTTTCTCCCTCCATGAACTATCTCCAAACCTCTGCCTGTTTCTCAGGTGTGTTTATTGCTGCTGAAGCCAGTGGCTGTACCCACAGTAGGCTGTGACCAAGCAGTGAATGGCAGAGCAGCATCCCAAAATGAGGCACTTGGTGTTTCTGAGAAGGAATTAAAGCCTGGGTGCCTCCCTGCTCTGCCCTTTCTGAGGGCCAGGTCTGCACCTTCCCAGAAAATCATCCTTCTTCCCAAGACGCCAAGAGCTTCCCACTGACAGAAAGTTTGCAGTATACTGTGTTTTCTTCAGCTACCACTGAAATGTTCTGAGTGTTGTCCTTTAAACTGGGCACAAGGTCTTTCTGAATGAAAAGGCAGCATCTGCTCAGGGCACCAATACTAACTGCTAATGAAAATTTAGGCAGAGAAGGGAAAATGATAGAACCCTCCAAGGCCAAGCTGTTTCCAAAGGCTCCATGACCCTCTCTGCTCCCCACATGCTCCTTTCTGCTGGGACTTTCCCAGACCCGCTGGATGTTCACTGATTCATCCTCTCCATCGCTGAGACACCTAAACATTTCCAAAGGAAGGCAAGAAACCAGGTCAGCAGAGTCAAAATAACCAAGGGAAAAAACATATTCTTGTACTGGGAGAAAAGTCAGGGGGAAAAGGAATACTGTGAAGTGGGATTTAAAATAAAAAAGAAAGAAAAAGAAACATCTACAGAGTGGGTTTGAAAACCAACATCTCACAGCTGTAGCATATTTGGTGTCTTACATCCCAATGGCTCAATGAGAAAAGCAAAGCTGATGGTACAGCCTCTGAAAATCCCACGTCTGAACTATTTCAGGTTTATTCAGTGTAACTACTGAATTGCAGCTGTACTCCAACTACCTTTGTCCCTTAAACACATTGGGAGCAGCCTGACTTGGGACACAAGATAAGGTGTTACGGAAAAGATGTGAAAATAGTCTCTGATAGAAAGCAAGCGCAGGACTTTCCTGTTATGTGCTTGTCCCTCAACAGCCTGGATGGCAGCCACACTCCAGCCCTGCATCCATGGGCTGGTTCTGCCCAGAAACCTCCTGGACTGATAAGGAAGAACTTCCTTTCTATTGCTTCCCCTTATATCTTTGACCCTTCCCCTGTTCCTTTCCAGATTTTGTTTTCTAAAGTAGCTGGCACACAGCTGCCTGTTCGCGGCTCACACGCTCACAGTAGTGGGTTATGATCTCAAAATGTGAATGTTTCAGGCCAAAAAACAACTCCTCAAGCATTTGTTTTCTCCTTCAGAACCATGGTGCAGCCAGGTCCCCATGGGTACAGCTGGTCCTGCCCCCGGCACCCCGTCTGACTGGGACCCTCTCAGCCACCACAGACAAACTGCTCTCACATGGAGCTCACTTTCATTTTTGCAGCTGAAGCCAACTGGGAATGTAAACCACACCGACCAAGGAAAGCTGGGGAAATTGCCAGTGAATGCAGAAGAGAAAAGGAATATGGGGAAAGAAGGAGGTAAAAATATGAACACTGCTTATTTAACACTCAACATGTTGAGTTAAACACATGTGAGTGACCTTCCCTTTGGTAGAGATTAAGACCTTGGATCTTCTTTAATGTCTGGATGGGGATTAGCTGAATTAATTGTTTGGCAGAGACACCAGGTGGCTACAAAAGGTAAAACTCACCTATCAGTGCCATCTTGGGGGTTGGTTGGTTGGCTATGATGCCAGTGAGGAAATTGTGATTCATGACTGGATTCAGATGTAGAAGTAATGCAAACATCCAAAATGCCTTTCCCCCAGATTTTAAGAGTGTTCAGACCCAAGGGTTGGTTTTGTCTCTATGAAGGTAAACTTAGTCCTCTAGAGGGCATGGTTACACTGATTATATATTTAATAATTAACCAGTATTACCTTGGCTATCTGTTCATTTTTACTGCTGTAAGTCAGGGGTCAATGAACTGGTACAGGTGAAGTTTCATCCATCATCTTTAAACCTTGTTGTAAGGCTTTCCGTAGAATCTCTCTTCTTAAGGAGGCTGATCCTATATGGGCAAGAAGGTTTGGATTTGGTCATTGGAGAAGCTTTCCAAGATGTATTTGGAATTCTCCCCTTGCTACCAAAATTCAGTGTGAAAATCTATTTTTGACATGTATTTATGCTCCTGCTTTGGTTAATTCCATCATGCCTTGGCAGCAACCTGGGCTGGGTCATCTGAATAGTAGCACAGTGTGGGATTAGTGTCCATCCTTCTCAGGAAGCATAGAGGCTCCAGAATTTAGATGGAAATTATTTGTGTTTGGGCAATCTGGTGTTGAACTTATCCAGTCAAATTCCCAAGTTAAGAAAATCATGCAAATGTCAATATGGCCACCAGCTGCTCCACTGCACGTGTTTCTCTGATGTTCAAACAGAGCAGAGGGTGGAATTTGGGACTGCACAACACAAAGAAAGATACTTCCCAAACTGATCCAAAAATCCACCACTCCACCAGGGCAGAACAAAGTGTAAAGTCCTTTTAATCTGGAAGTCACGTCTTTGTAGAGTTTACATGAGGTTCACTTGTCTGTAATGGAAACACCTGCATTTTATTCCGTTTTACAGTATTTAAATCCCCTTATAAAATAAACGGCTACTTGCTGCAATGGTACCCATGCTGGATGTCCAAGGTCTCATGAATTTTAAAGCTATTTTCTAAGATCAAGTAGAGAAAGAGCAGGACTGGAAATAGCCATCAGCCACTGCTAGAAATGGAGAAGTATCAGTCTCTTTTTTGTGGCTTCCTTCAGTTTCTGATTGCATTGCACCCTCATAACATGTTAAGATTTCTCTCTTGGGTCATTCATAGTGCCAAACCAACGCCAAGGAACTGAAAAGATTGTTAATCTGCATTAATTGGTTTTAATCACTGAGCTGTGCCACACAGTATCCCTCCGATCTTCGGTTACAATTGGAAGCCACTCTCAGCCATCACATCCTCCTGATCACAGACCGTGATGATTATGGTCTTACATTTTCTCAATTCCTTTACCTTTTTATGAGTTCTTTCTCATGACTGAGGAAGGGATGTTCTTAAGTGGTTTAAAAGGTATCTACTGGCCTTTGAATGAAACTACACTTCACAACTCAAAGTGGATCTTGCAAGGACTGGCCTGCCCTTCTCTTGTCCCTGCTCACAGATATTGGGCAAGGCCAATATGATATATTGCTTCACACAACTTTGTTGTCAGGTGGGTTTGCGGGAAGAATACAGACTAGAAAAGGGTCTTGTCCCAGACATTTGAAGCTGACCTGATAATCTAACCTTTCTCTTCAAATGGATTAAGGTACTCTAAGTGATACTGTAGATATCTGTTTTACTGCCAAAACCTCATTCACTGTAGGCCTGGTTTGTGAAATTACTAAAATAGGAATTGCCCCTCAAAAACACGGCTGAATTTCATGTCACAAGAAAACTCCTTTTCATAGCCTAGCTAATAAATATTAGAATGTAGCAGCTGCATCCAGTGAAACTTTTATTCTCTGTTTCAGGATGACAGCAAGGCAAAACTCTCCTTCAAAAGAGAAAAAAATGATGTAATTTTCTGTTCTCCCTTTTTCCTTCATATTCTGCTAATAATTGTATTTGATAGTAGCAAGGATTTCCTAAACTAGTGCAAATCTCCAGTTGATTTCTGTGTGCTCAACCTGCCCTGTCTCCCCATACCCACTTGCTGTGGACTTCACAAGTTCTGAGGGCAGGTGTGTTCTGTGTTTAAATCAGCAGGTTCCTGGCCTCAGACACCTCCACTCTGTCACAATGCTAATGCTCTTATTAGCATTAAAAATAACGTTAGAAACTGGTTATGCAAAGCAAGTTCTGAGCCAGAGGTGCCCTGATGAGGTCAATCACACATGATCCAGGTTCCTCTGCAGTCTGTGGTGCAGACATCCCCTGACACTGCTGTGGACTGGACACACTCCTGTAATTTTCTGCAGCACACATGAAAACACAGTATGGAGGCCATTGGAGAGGAGGGAGGGGCTGGAACAGGGTTGTGTTGGCTGCAGTGCTGGACATGCCAATTTAGATCTTTATTACTGCAACCATCTCCTTCTAATTCATCCATATCAGCCATTTTTAGGCCTTTTCAGCATTTCTCTCTTGCCACCAGCTGGAGAAGGTCTGGCTGTGCTTCATTTTGCTTGGCTGGTGCGAGAGGAGGAGCAATGACCCTGTAATCCACGTCCATCTCTCCACCACAGTGCAGACAGCCAAGCACTGCTGGCCCCAGTGGATATTGCTCAGCAGATCTTTGTCAGGCTTGTTCAAACAAGATATGTTACCACTGACCTACCAGCTAAAAGTTCATGCCTCTCACTCCAGGATACTTCTCAGTGTTGTTTGTTCATTGAAGTAAATAGTTATTGTAAAATTATCACATTAAGGGAGACTTTTTTGTTTGTTTTAAGACAAATGGCATTCTCCTCTTTTACTTTCTATTCTGGTGTGGGTTTGGGTTCATGAAAATGAGAGAACCTCCACCTTGAACAGAGCCAACTTCTTTCCAAATCTCCCCCAGCCTTTGGCAGTTTCATTCACTGGTGGCTAATGCAGCTCAGGCCTCTCTGAGTGAAAGGTGCCAATCATGCAGAATTATGCAGTGGTTTTGCACACAGCCAACTCACCTGTTTGCTGGAGACTTGGATCAGACAACCAAGCACATTTTCACTTCTGACTAGGAGCGAGCCAAACCCACAGCGTCCAGATCCAAATCTGACTTCAGACTCTCATGGCCTGATGCTGATGGACTCTACAATTTCTTTACTTAAAATACCATGAGGAGATAAAAGAGTAACTTCTGATGAGACTCTGGGACATGAGAGAACATCAGTCCTGGTTCAGAGCCACCATGGGGCATGGCCTGACCAGCTCTTTTTGTTTTACTCTTTAGACAAATGAATTTACAGATTTTGTTCTGATCTCCTTATGATGATTTCTGGGCCTTTACTTTACATTTCCTTCATTCCCAGATCAGCTTAAACATTGCACATTAAAACTGATGGTGGCCTATATTATTTTCCCAATGCTTTTTTTAACATGTAAAGTAGCATGTATTTTGGATCTGACATCTGAAATAGCTCATTTTCTTCATATTTCTTGACTGATTCAGGGAAGCTGGCTGTGCTGGGAGTGCATGGAGGAAGGTTAAATTTCATCAAGTCTTTTTTGAAGGAACATTTAAGAACTAGCATTTGCTGTGGGGGCTGATAAGCGGGCGTGTGCATCTCATTGGCACCCTCTGAATTTCAGGTCCAAATCTTACAGAATGAACAAAATTGTTCATCTTTCCAAGAGGGAGGCACTACATTCTGTCCAGTCTAATGCATGAAATTATTCCATTGGAGATCTTGAGAGTCAATCTGTCATCTTGCTGGAAATACTATGAGAGAACATAGAGCTTTTCATAAAAGAATTTGTCTTAAAGTCTAAACGTTTCTGTGATCCATTAGAAAGAGCTGGCAACCAGATACCCAGCAAAGTGTTGAGGGGTGGGACCCATCCTGTAAAAAATTACTTTCCAAAGTGGAGTTTTACTTCATCCAGCCCAGCACTCCGTGGAGGGGTATGTGTGGAGGTTCCCTGGGAACAGACAGCAGGAATGCGGCTATAGGTCTGGTGAGTTGTAGCATTTCTGAGCTGAAATTATTATTATTGTGTTTCCAAATTTCCTTTCAAGTTCCTAATTACCAACAGCCAAACCAAACTCACTTGAAGACAAGTCTGTGTCCATCCATAGCCCTACAGCACTGCCAAGCCAGATTCTGTTACACTGCTTAGGAAAAATTACTTTCTATGCCTTCAATGCGTTTCTGGTTTTCAAGAATACTTTTTCTTTTGATTCTGTTTTTGCTTCTTTCTCCTTCAGTGACTTTACCTCTGTGGAGTCCCTTGCCACCACAGATCAAGGGCTAATCTTTTCAGGTCAGTTTGTGGGAATTTAGGTAAATAAGTGGGTATTCCCATATATCATGTATTTTCAGAGGTCAGTGAAAGTGAATATATTTCCATTGCCTCTGGAGAGACTTTTAGCTCTGGCTTCTTGATAAATCAATTAAATTTCTTTTGCTGACAGAAATAAGAATAGCACTGTTTGCAAACTTAGTCCATCCTATATTTGTGAGGGACATTGGAAATGTGGCTGCCAGAATTGCATTCCCCAAAGAGTCCGTCCTGAATACCTCGACTTGGCTGAATTCCCACTGACTTCCGTGACAGGTTGAGTTGTGGAAGGAAAGTCAGTGGACTCCTGGGGGGCATCAGGCAGAGCATTCCCAGCAGGTCAGGGAGGGGATCCTGCCCCTCTGCCCAGCCCTGGGAGGCACCTCTGCAGTGCTGTGTCCAGCTCGGGGCTCCTCAGCCCAGCAGGGACCTGGAGCTCCTGGAGTGGGGCCAGCGGAGGCTGCGCAGATGAGGAAGGGCCTGGAGCATCTCAGTGCCCAGGAAAGGCTGAGGGAGCTGGGGCTGCTCAGGCTCCAGAGGAGCCCCAGCTGAGAGGGGCCCTCAGGCCTGGGTGTCCCTGTGTGCGGGGAGGGCTCCGAGCAGGGCCCGGGCTCTGCTCCGGGGGCCCAGCAATGGCAGCAGAGGAACGGGCAGGGACTGAGCCCAGGGAGTTCCCCCTGCACAGGAGGCAGAACTTCTTCCCTGGGCAGTGCCCGAGCCCTGCAGAGATTGTGCAGAGAGGCTGTGGAGTGTCCCTCGCTGGGGATATTCCAGAGCTGTGTGGACACACGGCTGTGCCCTGTGCTCTGGGATGGCCCTGCTGGAGCAGGGAGGTGGCACCAGATGAGCCCCTGGGGGCCCTTGCAGCCTGACCCAGTCTGGGATTCTGTGTGATCCCATGAATGCAGCAGCAAACCAGCACAAAGAAAGTCAGTAGACATGGAGCACGCTCAGAGCAGCAACACCAGCAGGAGGAGGTTTGGTTCCAGGGTGGGTGATTTGTGCTGCTCCAGTTCTGCCTGTGCTTCTACAGGCAGAAGTGTGCCCAGTCTCCACAGCTCTAACACGTGCACATGGACACCACTGCACTCTTGGAAAGACAGGTGACTTCCATGAGAGAAGGAACTCTTCCCTATGAAGGGGAAAGGACATCAAGTGCAGAGTAAGAGCAGAGAGCGAGGAGCAAGGCAGGCTGTCTCCAAAATGAGTTTTAAAAGATACAGATGTAGAAACAGGTGTTCAGGATATGTCTTTCCCACCTTACAGCCCTTTCCAAGCTAATCCACATTTGAGGACACAAAATACTGTAAGCATTCCTCCTTCTTCCAATACAACTGCATTCATTCTTCCGTCCCACAGCTTTCAGCACCAGGCACATTCCATCCACACAGAGCATAGCTTGCATTCCTCCGCCACCACAAACACACATCCTACTCATGGTCTTCCATGCTTGCAAATGCACAGCGAGTGGAGAATATTGCACTCACTTAGATATTGGCTGTAGCGCCAAGGTGTGTGATCCTCTTCATCTTTGCGTGTTCTCCTCAGTTGCAGAAGTCCAGACTCTACTGAATTGCTTCCCCTCTTTTAAAAATAATCTGTGAAAGTAGGGAGAAATGGTGATCAGACACTTGTTTCAGATACATAAATATGAGTATTAGGTGGAAAAGCCCTAGCTGATCACCTGCACATCCAGCCCAGCAGTGGCTCTACTCACTGAATTAAGAGTTCTTCTGGGACAAGAGGCCAGTCACAGTGTTCACCACAGGCCATCTTATATATTTGGGCTCCTAATCCTGATCAGTCCATTTAGAATGAAAATGCTGAACAATTCAAACCAGCAGTAGTAAGACATGACTGTGGTTTGGTTTTCTCTTGGTGCCTGGCAGAGAGACACTCAGGTGCATATTGCAGCATAAATTTGTGTGACCAATTCTTTGTGGTCTCAATATACTGCAAAGTAGTTGTCCAAAGGACAGGCCAGGCAGGCAATTGCAGTCTTTGCAGTGTTAGAAGAGGTCAAAGGCTCACTGGAGTCCTAGGACAATCCCTTTCTTACCATGACATCATCAGTACCTATAGCGAAGTCTTCAGGAGGAGACGATGAGGTGCCTCATTCTCCTTAACCCCATAACTCTGATCTGCAGCAGTGACATTGCCTCTGACTTTCAAAATGTCCAAGGCTCTTCACGCTCACTTACTCCTGGCTTCTACATCAGCAGCTTTTATGGCTATAGTATATCCCAGAACAGCCTTCTGGGGGCCCAGGCCCCTGGAAATGCTGTCTACCAATTGTGCCAGGACTTTTGTCTTCTTTATAGGATGCAGCATTTGCTGTCAGCCACTTTCAGTTCCTACCCAATCCAGCAAATGAGGAGGAGGGCCAACATTTCACCTGTTGCCTTGGGCCTTTTTACCTGTCTCTGCCCATCCAGGTAGCCCTTTTTAGCTTATACCTGAGGCTCTGCACAGGTGTCAGGTTAGTTCAAGTAATGTTAGTGATGCAATGATAAGATGAAAAATAAAATCAGGAAATGTAGATTTAAAGGCTACAAACTAATGGAAAGTCAGGAAATCAGAAAATGGCACTGATGGTACAAAGCCTTACATGTCTGCAAGTCTGTAACTACTCGGATTCAGCCTGGACTCCCCTTATTCTGCCCTGAGAGGTGAGACATTTGCACCTTGCTGGCCGGGAGAGTGAAGAAATTGTATTTCTACCGAGTCACATTTCCCCAGTTCCGTATGATATAACATCCTTGCCACAGGGACGGGAGAGTTCTGCTGCAGTCCCACCCCTTCCTCATGCGCCCTCTCCAAGAGGCTCCTCTGCAGCTCTCACTTCAGTCTTCACTGGTCTGAGAGGGTACAAAGTGAAAAGGAGGAAAAAGAATTAACTTGCTGTCAGTGGAAATACTACTCCTGAGTTTGCCCCAGCTGCCAGATGTGGAAGTGGCTGGCAGGGGTAGAAGGGCTGCAGGTTTTGGACTGGAGCAGGTTTTCAGTTGTCATTGACTGATACTTTGTGGGGAGCTCTGAAGCTGCTCACACATCCAAACCTCCTCACCCATTCTCTTGGCATGCAGCACAGCAGCTGACGGGGCTAAAGCTGGGCTGGGAATCTGCAGCCAGGGAGTCTCACCATTAATTCTGCCATTTCACCCTGCACATCTGACCTCTTTAAGAGTGATTTGATGTTTCTTTAAGAAACACCCTGTCTCTATGAAGAAATGCCAACAGAGGAGAAGTTTCAAGCTTGCTATTTTTATTTAAGCTGTTGGAATAGTATGGACATAATGTAAGTAACGGGACCAGCCAAGAGGGTGTCTGTCAGTCAGTGACTCAGTCTTCAGATCAGACAGATGCAAGCCCATATAAACAGGTTCAGCCCAAAAGTCATGATAATAAATAATTTATTTTCACACATTTCAAAACACCAGATACAGTAAAGCGAGTATTTTCTTTGGAAGCAGGCAGTACTGGTCAGCTGGATCTGCTGCTCACACCAGCAATAACATGTTCTGAATGAGTGGAGGGAGATTCTGACCACCATTCTGCCAGAGCCAACTTGGTTGAAGACTGCTGAGTCTTAGGAAATTGTTCTGGAAGCAGTAGAGAGATGGAGTCAGCCAGGTAGGCATCTAGAGAAAACGGACTTTCAAGGTGTTTTTTCTAATCATTATGGGATTGCTGAGTCACCCACAGCAAAGGGAAAATGTCCCAGGATATTTAAAGACAATTTTACATCATCTCAACTGCCACACAAAACTGGGAAAATAAATACATGGCAAAACAATCAGATGAGAGGTAGAAACATGGAAGCTTAACAGGGAATACGGTTAGGGACATTGTCCTTCATCCAGAGCACTCTGCTGGGTCCAGGTGCCAGTTTCTTGCATGGGAGATTAGGAAAACCATCCAGGGCCACACTAAACCATTGTTGCCTGCAGTTTGGGAGCACAGCGCTTTGAGATCTTTTCCATCCTCTCAGAGGATGCCTAGAGGTGCTCGAAGCGATCCTATGGTGATACCAAAGCAGGGGCAGATCTGCTTGGGGCAGATCCCTGGCACACGCCCTTTCTTCCCTGGGACCCTGCTCTCCCAGTCGGCCTGGAAGGTGCAGGCTGAGGAGCACAGGACTCGGGACTGCCTGCAGGAATGTGTCACCTTGAGCAAAGGTGGCACTCTCGTCCCCAGCCGTGTCGTAAAGCAGGGCTGCGTGGGACGAGAACACCAAAACGCTCCAGCTGAGGAGGACACCTGGCTCTGAGGAGCCCCTGGGAGCTCCAGAGCTGTCAATGATCCTGCAGATCCCAACACGCCAAGAAGAGCCCCAGTGACCCTACAGATGCAGGACTTTGGTGTGAATGGAGCAGCCTGATCAATGATGTTTTAGGGTTTGAGATCCCCGCTGTTCTAATCAAACATTTTAATGTGAGTGAGACTCAAAGTCTCACTGCCTGTACATGAAGTAAAAATCAATACAGGAGTGAAAATATATGCTCAAATATGCAGGTAAGGTTTCCAAATATTTAAAATCCTCTGTTTAAATTGTATTTAGAACAGAATTCATCAGTAAGCTGGATATGACCAGGAGACAGGAGGAATAAAGCAGGCAGTGTCATAAACAGTATATTGCAGGATAAATGGTCTCTCAGTCTTGTACCCATGTACCTTACTTGGAGGACAAACCATATGAATGATCACACAAATCTTTACTCGTTATTTAATATGGTCATTCAGGAAGCAAAACAAATAGGTATTTACTTTTACTATCATTTAGCTGTGCATGTTTTGTATTTGTCTAAGCAAGGCAAAAGTAGAAACTGCTCTTCTCACTAAGCTCCCAGGGAATTTGGCAGATTTTTGCTGCATCTTTGGGTGTAAACCAGGGGTTACATCCACCTTTACTTGTAGCAGCCCCGTTCACATATTTGCATTTTTAGACTGAGATACTGCCCTGCCTCCATTTATAGATCAAATGCAGTACTTTTAGTAGTAAGAAGTGAAAAGCTTTTTGTAGCTGCTAGAACGCAGAGTGGGCTCTGCAAGCCACAATGGCTTGTGGGTTCATCCGCAGTAGCAGTAATTGTCCATGGGTTTGTTAAGCAGAGACATGACTTGACTTCCCTATGCAACCTGGAATTGTTTGTGAAGGTAAACTCAGAGCTGATGGGCAAATGGAGCACTTTTTAATAGTCCTCACTCCCTCGGGTACTACTGTACTTCCAACACCTGCAGTGGGCAGGGAGCACCTCTGCCAACTCAAACACCTCTCTTCAGAAGGATAACTAATACCTTGAAATAACTATGAAATATCCAAAGCTGCTTTGAAAAGTGAAGGATTAGGTTCACGTGTCCTGGAAGAGAGCACCCAGAATGGGTTTATTTGAGGGTTTTGGAAGAGGTGGAAGGGGAGAGAGTGTGGAGCAGATTCTTTCACTTAAGGTCCTTCATCAATAGGACAGGAGGACAGGTACAGATCAGGGCACTGAAAAATAAATAGCAAAGCTGGTGCAATCACTGACAAATATTTCTACAAGCGAGGCTCTCAGGCTGGAGGCTCCAAGATGTCAAATACTTTGTTGGTCTCAGCAAGATGGTAAATAAAGAGAAGGTTCTTCCACATAAACTTTTGGAGCTGATCCTCACAAAGAGTGCTTTCAGCCCCAGCTCCTACTATCTATCCTCCTATACTCTACAGCTGGGGGAGGGCACAGGAAGTCTTATCTATGCATCCAGCAGCAGTTTATGACAGGCTCCATCTCATCTCAAGGGTCTGACATAGACACACATCATTGTGCAATTCACAAATTCTTGCATCTAAAAGTTTAATAAGCTCTTCATTTGATTTCTTAATGTTTTTCACAGAAAGTGAACATTTTTCCTGGCAGGGCAGGGACTCTGAGCTCTTTTATCTACACCCCATAAAGGGTTGGGATGTCTCTTTGAGCTTGGCCAATAATTTGAAAGTAATCCAGATTTTGTTTTTCCTGCAGGTCTAAGTGAAAAGTGAATGTTTTAAGTGGAGGAGTAAGAGGTACATTGAATTTGGAAATATGACCACAGTAGCAGCAGAGCTGTGGAAAAAATCAAGGAGTTACTAAATCTTTAAAACTCAATTGTTTAGAAATTAGGCACATAGTTTAAAAATGACATTTTGGCAAAGCTGTGTTACCCTTCCCATCAAATATTTTATTAAACCTTTGCCATATGTCCAGTCTTAGCTGGCCTGAAGCATGCCCAGGAGTGTCCCCTGGTTGCCTCCAAATGCACTAAATGACCACAGCACATTTCCAGCCATTGCTCATCAGCTTTTGAAGAAGCCTGGGTGCTTGATTCCAAATTCCTGGATGAAAAGGTGAACTCCTGCCATTTTCCTTTGGCAGTGGGTCCTCGGGAAGGGAGGCCACTGGAGAAGATAATCTTTCTCTCCCATGATAGTGCAAGCATCATAAGCTGAGAAGGTTTGAGTTTTTTAAGGCTGAGCTGCTTCTCTCACGCTGTAGGAACAGAAGAACATCTGGTCTTAGCTACTGTTTTTCAACTGGATCATCTTGTGCCTCACTAAAATGAATGAGAAACACATGCAAGCTATATTTTCAAAAAGTTGTATTTCATTGATGCAACTCAAGTAGTGATTTTCACATGCAATTAGATACACAGATGTAGACAAGCAACAATTTACACACACACACTGCATTTCCAATGAGGCCCTATGAGCTTTCCCATATGCTTTACACATGGAAATAGGCACACGGAGAGGAGGCATGGGAAAGTATTCACATGTGCAATTGTATCTTCCCACAGCAATGCCTGGGAATTAGAAAGGACTGACTAAGACAATATTTTGGATGTAAAATCTGATGACACTTTCAATTCTGTTCTGTGGGCCCCACTATAAATAATGCTAATTATTAATTATGATCTGCCTACAACAGCACTTCCCCAGACACTTTGCAATAGGCTAGAGAAAAGAAGCTCAAATCACCTCGTGTTATTCTGCTTTCGAGAAGGGGTTTGGAACAGACTTCAGAGTCCAAACCACTGCAGGAACAGCATAAAAATGTCCCCAAGACATTGGTGAAGAGTGAAAAACTGAAGAGTAACTGGAGCCCTTCTGCTCTGAAGCCAGACTAGGAGAGCTGGGGCTCCTGGAGACAGAAATACTCTGGGGAGACCTTAGAGACCCTTCCAGTGCCTAAAGGGGCTCCAGGAGAGCTGGAGAAGGACTTTGGACAAGGGCCTGGAGTGACAGCACAAGGGGGAATGGCTTTAAGTGACAGAGAGCAGAGTTAAATGGAATATTGAGAAGAAATTCTCCTCTGTTAGGGTGAAGAAGCCCTGGCACAGGTTGCCCAGAGAAGCTGTGGCTGCCCCTGGATCCCTGGCAGTGTCCAAGGCCAGGTTGGACAGGGTTTGGAGCAGCCTGGGATAGTGGAAGGTGTCCCCGCCCATGGCAGGGAGGTGGAACAAGATGTGCCTTACAAGTCCCTTCCAACCCAAACCAGTCTTTGATATATGATTCTAGGATAGTACAACCAAACCAAAATGTTCAGGAGATAAAAGGTCCGGATCATAAAAGAATAAGCCTTTTTTCTTTCTTTTTTAATGATACCACATCTTGAGTCCTTTTTGAAAAAACATGG
Organism: Dasyornis broadbenti; assembly: GCA_013397935.1. NCBI lineage: Eukaryota > Metazoa > Chordata > Aves > Passeriformes > Dasyornithidae > Dasyornis > Dasyornis broadbenti. Next base: position 712,157 of record VZRN01003864.1, on the reverse strand, counting down.
GAACATTTTCTTTACTAGAAAGGCAAAAAACTGTGCTCTGAAAAATGCTGCTTCCTAGGAGGAAGAATGAGATTCTGGGAGAAGGCAAGTGGCTGGGGTGTTGGCCTGGCCCTTAGAAGTGAATTCTCTCCTTCAAGGGCCCTTGTGACCTGTAGGCTGAGTCAGGTGTCCATGTGATAGGACTAGAATATTTGTCTTTTCTTCCCTTGATGTGTGAAGATAGAGGCACAATGTGGTGGGCTGATGATGGTGCAGAGGTTGATAATGAGATGAGAGGAGCCATTGATGAAAGAAATAAAATGTTTTTTGTCTTTTCAGTGCTGAAACACTGACAAGAAACCAAACTAATGCCAGTAAAATACTTGTGGGTTTTTTCAGAGACCACAGGGTATGCAATAGTGGAGGTCAGTGAAAGAGTCAGTATCATGAACTTAACTCCACCTACTGTAAATGTTCAGTGTTGTGTGGGATGGGTTGAGGTTCACCACGATGATCCTGTGGGGTGTCTCACCCCACGTGGAGATGCAGCAGTGACTCCCTAGTGGTGATTCAGCTGTGCTGTTGGGTTGCAAAGGCATTTACAGCTTCAGCCACATAGGGAGACAGCAGTGAGCACCTCAGAGGATAAGGCTGTGGGCAGCTAATAGTCACCTAAAATCTGGGAGAAGGAAGTGCCATGGGACAGCCTGGAGAGGGCCTATGGGCAAGAGCCAGCCAAAAGTCACAGGAGAGGTCAGGGATGGGTGAGAATAACCTTCTGGGGCAGAGGAATGGGCAGGCAGGGGCTGAGGACACACAGGGTGTGAAGGCAGTGCCAGCTGGGGGATGGAGGGTCATGAGTCACAGCCACTGAGCTCCCAAGAGCTGAATGCTTGGATGTGCATGTCCTTACACATGGGATTACCTGCTGGAGTCCTGGCTGAGAGCTTGCAACAGCCTCTGCTCATTTCTCAAAACAGATCATTTCTGTGACCCCCTTCAGTCCTTGTTTCTATTAACAGGCCAAGCAAGTTCTAAGTGCCAACATATTGAAGAAGTAGAAAAGTTGGTTTACAGAAAGGAAAAAAGGAGAAGGAAAAGAAAAACAGAAGGCAAGTTATTTCCACAATGTTTGCATTCCCATGTCTTAACCATAGTATTCCCAGCACGTGCATTTTTATGGCACATCTGAAAACTAATCACAATGCAAAAGAAGCTTCAAAGTGTTTAAAGAAAGGAAAGCTGAGAGGGAGACAAGGGGAGTGAAGTCAGGCAGGGAGGAGCAGAGCATAGGAGTAGTGCTGGACTGTGCTGTCTCTCTCCTGTGGTCTCAGCTAGGACCTTGCTCTGCAGGTGACCCAGGACAGCAGCACACGTCCAGGACAGGAAGATCTGTAAAACTCAGTTACTTAAATGGTTTTAATTTCCTTTTTAGCAGGTTGAAATAGCAGGGCATGACCAAAGTATGTGTAAGCGCAGTTCTTTTGTCCCTGTAGTTGAAACAAAGTGAGTCCTGGTGGTGTGGCTGTTGCCCAGGTGGGGAGAGGGACTGGAAGGTGTCCTGTGCTGTACCTGGTGGTGGGTCACAGCTGGGGAGAGGAGAACAGAGGCACTTGTAGTATTACATAGGATGTGCAAGTGTGAAACATCGCTGATGTCTTTTACTGGACCATGGACATTTAAGGGATCAGTGCATTTTATTGCCAAAAACCTTTATAGCTACAAACCACAAAGCTTGTACCATTACAGACATGTTCATCACCCACACAAAATTCTTCTTCAGAAGCACAGGCTGGGGGGGATCTGCCGAAGCAGCTCTGTGGGGAAAAACATGGGGGTCCTGGGGAAAACCCTAACCAGATGCATGTCCTGGGGACAAGGGGGCCAATGGATGCTGGGCGCCATCAGGCAGAGCATTCCCAGCAGCTCAGGGAGGGGATCCTGCCCCTCTGCCCAGCCCTGGGAGGCACCTCTGCAGTGCTGTGTCCAGCTCGGGGCTCTTCAGCCCAGCAGGGATCCGGAGCTCCTGGAGCGGGGCCAGCGGAGGCTGCACAGATGAGGAAGGGCCTGGAGCATCTCAGTGCCCAGGAAAGGCTGAGGGAGCTGGGGCTGCTCAGGCTCCAGAGGAGCCCCAGCTGAGAGGGGCCCTCAGGCCTGGGTGTCCCTGTGTGCGGGGAGGGCTCTGAGCAGGACCAGCCATGGTTCCCTGTCCTCTTTGCTCAGGGTCAGCTCAGCAGCTCCTCTTTTTCAGGTTGTTTTGTCTCTCTAACGCCTCTGCCTCAGCCACAGACCAGAGAGTGATTCTCAGCTTGCTGGAAACAGCATAATTATATCAAAACTAGTCAAGAGGTAGCAGGGTGCATTGGCTGTGAGTCTGGCCTGCTGTGTTCTGTTGAGCATTTCTGTGACTTTTTTTATTGTGTTACACTGGTTTTCACTTTGTGACTCCCAACGCCTCTCCCCATGGTCTGGGATGTAAGAGAAGGCCTTGTGCAGAGAGCAGAGCATCCACACAAGCACTCTGCACCATGGGCTAACTCCGAATCAATAGGGGTGTTTTACATTACTGTCAGTGTGGCTTCCGTAATGATTGCATACCTGCTGGCTGAGACATTGAATGTAGTGTAGGAGAGAGTCATTGCTGAAAATACAGGTCAAACTATCATCCCAGTGGAAGGCAAGAGAACAGAGCCCTAGAAATAGCGGAGGTTTTCAAGAAAGTATGGCTTCTTACACTGGGGCTAGCTCAGAACTTGTCTGGGCACTGAATTAATGTAACCAGGATCTGAGAATAACAACCTGAACCTCCCAGTTTTGAATTTTTCTGGTGTAACCAGGGGGAATTTCATGGGTCCATCCTTTCCACCATCATCACTATGTCCCTATTAGGACTGGCACAGCCTTGCCTCTGTAGAGTGTGGGTGTCAGGTGGCCTGCTGAAAGCCAGAAGGGGACTTGGAGTGTATTTTGGGATATGTAATGTGACCACAAGCCTGACTTACGCATTTCCAGGACAAATAGTCCCTGCATGCAGCACTGAGCAGTGCAGCGCATGCCCCATGAGGCTGGTGCAATTTGGATGTTGAGGAAACAAAGTCAGCAGCAGATCTGCAGTTTGTGCCCAAGTTTCCATCCCAGGCACCTGCGGCCAAGTGCACACGTGCCTCAGAAGCACAGCTCCCAGTTCCCTCTGAGATTCCCTGATAAGAAATCCAGCAGTTCTGTGCTCCTCTGTCACATCTCATGATGCTGCAAAGCCCCACCTCGGCAGCTGCCTGTGGGGGTGAGGGTGGTCCCGCCTCTGCCATCACTTCCCGGAGGCAGCAGCACTTGGAGACAGCAGTTTATACATCCCTGCAGCCTGTTTGCCACCCCAGCATCTCCTCCAGACACAGGGGACAGCGGCAGTCTCTCAGCCAGTGAGCTACTGTCCCCAACAAAGCTCCAAGCAGATGTCAGGAGCCATGTCCCAAGCAGTGAGTCCATCCTGTGTGATAGAGCTCTTTTGTTCTCTGATGCTTTTGTCCATACCTCATTATTATTAAAATGTTGCTTTTAAAGTAAATTTTCTTTTCTTTCTAGTTTATAGAGTGTTGCTGAAGACCATCTCCCAGCCCAAAATGAGGATCAGTTCCAGGTTTGCAGTCATATCAACAGTGGGTTGGTGATTTATTTCGGAGGTGCTGGTGTAATTACCCATACCTCACACACACCTTCCATTCACACTGAGTTCCCTGCAGCTAATGAGTCTTCCTAGCAAGAAGGAGGAGGTTGGTTCACTAAACCCCTGTGCAAGTGAATGAGCTTCTAAAATAAATCCAGTCTCTGTAAAGACACCATGTCCTCAAAGCTGCCTGGCCTTATTATAAATAAAAATGGCTCAGCTTCCTTAAACTGAACATTTCAGCCACATTTTGCCAACATCATACTGATGTTCTTTTTTTTTTTCCACTATTTCTGTTCTGGTCAAAACATTGATGGATTTGTGTTGCTATTATAACTTCTGCCATCTATACCAGCACGTTGCCCACATAAGGCAGGGTTTGGCCTAAGGTGCCCCAAAAGATATTCTTAAATATTTGGATAACTGAATCCAAGGTGTGCTGATACTGGAAATGCTTGGAGCAGGGATTATATTTCAGAATTATGAAATGCTGCCTTTGGTACCAAGTCTAAGTTGTGTCTTTGGCAGGCGATGATGGGATGAGCTTTGTCAACATCACACCCCATTAGAGTATCTTTGTGGGACTGCATTTTGGCACCCTGCATGAATCCGGGTGTATCTGCACATTACAGAGAGGTGTTTCAAAGCAGAGCTTGACAGCTACCTGGAGGAGGTGCGATGGACCCTTTGGTAGCGTGTTAGAGCAGTCAGCTGCACACCAACCCTCTTTGTGCAAGACAGCCATGGGTGGATGTGAGTGTGGCAAGTGGAGGGTGCCAGGTGCTGGCCTGGGCCTGGCCAGTGGCCACCCCGCCTGCAGAGCTGCTCGGGGCAGCCTTTGAACTCTGCCTGAATGAGCTGAGCACTGGCCCCCACGTAAATGAGAGCAGCCTGGACACTGTTATAAATTACAGGGCTGCTCCAGCCCCAGAGGCAGGCACACATCTGGTTGGGCTCCCACCAGGGGAGCAGGGCTGGAGGCGTTGCTCTGGCTCTGTCTCACAGTCAGATTTTGCTTTACTGGAGTGATCTTCTCATGGCTGCTTGTGCTGGGCTTGGGCTGTCGGAGCTGGGAAATATTTTCCATCTTTCCTTTGCTGGAAATACCAACCCCGATGTAAGGTGTTGTCAGCTTCTGTGCCCGAATTCCCAATAGCGATCGGCCCACTGACCAACCTGCCCCAGCTAGGGTCACCCTTCTCTCCCCATCACCAGCAGCTCTCTTCAGGATTCCTTGACAAGGACCTGCCCCAACAGTGTCTCTTTTTCTGCCCAGGGTGTGGATCCAAACCAGCAAAAACACTCTCAGCTGAGCTCCAGGTGCCCTCTGAGGTCAGAGACCTCTGCTGACCTTGTCCAGCCCTTGTGCTGGATTGCTGGGCTGATCTTAGCAAAGAGGCTCAAAGCAGGTGAAGGTCACCCAGACCAACATCTCCCACACCTTGTGCCCTCCTTGCATGTGTGTGAAGAAAAATCCTGGCCCTTTCTGTTTAAACTATGTAGACCTGAGATACTGTTCTACAGCTGCTACTGGCTTTTCAGTTGAAAAGGTTTTAAGCTTTTACCTTTTTCTCTAATCACTTAAAAATGAGTTTTTGGAAAGGCAACTGGGAAAGAAGCCAGCAAACCACCAGTGCAAACCAGTCAGGAGCCCTTATAATGTGACTTTTTCCTGGAATAGGGACATAAGCAAAGCAAACTAAGGAGTCCTCATGCTAACACAAAACATTTAATTCACTTCCTTGCAGGTGATTTAGCTGCTCCTGAGGATGAAAACACTTTCAAGTGCAGTTCCCCTCTCACAAGTCAGGCAGAGAAGCAAGAGCTTGGGCCACTCCGAGGGCAAAGGGCATGTTTACAGTGCTTATGCTCCCCATCACAAATGAGCCATGGAGCCCTGGCCATAGCACTGGCTGTGCACAGTTCTACTCTCCCTTTGGAATGAAGCAATAATCAGTCTTCATGTCGACTTTCTGCTCTGGAGAAAAGTTCATTTCAGTGCCCACGAGGATCCTGAATCTCTTCAACTGGCAGAAAAATGACATGGAAAAAAATGGACAGATTTTTTTCTGCATATTCAAATAAATTGGTGGGATTTCAGATCTATAAGCTGATACATCTCCTCTGATAAGCACAAATCTTGATTTCATATATGCGTTTTGGAGGTTTAAATATTTGGGATCTGGAAAAAAACGCCTGTGCTGACAGAATCCTGTCAATCTGATAGCCAGACTCACCTCAGTCTCACATCAGTCCCTTGTCCCAGATACTCTGTTCTAAAAGCATCCTGTCCCAAAACCCAGGGCTTTTCCAAGCAAAGGAAGTGAGTTCAGTTTTTACCTTCCCAGCCCCATCAAGTGGGAAATACGATGTTCACACAAAGGCTGAACCAATGCCCACTGGGCTCCATTCTCTGTGGTGGATTGAGGAAGATGGAAAATATGAATTATAACAAAAAAACCTTACAGATAAGCTGAAGTATTTGCAAGATCACATTAAAAGTATTGTGCAAAGGACACATTTTCAGAGGCAACATGTAAATGGACAATGATAATGACAAAGAGTAACCTTGACAGAAGACACAGAGAATTTCTGAGTTTTGGGGAGAATTTCTAAAGAACCAGATTTCCCAGCTGAAAGTCTGATGGTAGTCTGCCACTCCTTTTGGTGTCTGGTAGGAGTTGGAAGTTGACAACTAGATTTTCCCATTTCTCTCCAAAACACAATCCATTTCAGTAGCACACCAGGCTCTCCCAGTTCTCCCCAGCATCTCCCAGTTTGCTTTTTTCATAGAACCATCACAGAATGGTTTGTTTTTGAAGTAGCATTAAAGACCATCTAGTTCCAAGCCCCAGCCATGGGCAGGGAACCTTCTCCTGACCAGGCCTTGAACTCCTCCAGAGATGGGCATCCACAAGTTCTCTGAGCAACCTGATTTTTTTCCTAAAATGAAGGCTCTTAGGTGAAAAAGTAACATTGTGAGGAATTCCAACAACTCTCTCAAAAGACTGAAAAATCAATTAAGGATATATCCATAGCCTTTATTGCAGATGTTTGAGATGAGTACCAGCTCTGTGTTTACTTGTGCTGCCCATGGGACCAGGCAGGGAAGGATGTGGCCCCAGGTCCCCCGCGTGCTGGAAGGTCGTGTTAGGGGTTGTCTGGCCATGATTTTTTTGTACCAGCCACCTTCCTTCTGTGATCTTAACAATCTCTTCCATTCATTTGGTTGCATTCTCAGGGCTGAATGCAGCTACCAGGAAATCTTGGACAATTCAGCTGACCTGCCCAGGAGAACAAAATTCATTTGTTTGTATCTGTGGTGTGATGATCTGGAGTTCCCCAGATGAAAGGTGCTACAGAGGTGTGGAAAAATTGGATTTTTTAAGTGCTGGGGGTGCCTAGAAGGGAGAGGAAGTCTGTGCATGGCTATGCCAGCCTGGGGAGTACAAAGTGGGTTCCCATACGGTCAGTTTTTAGGATTTCTCCTGTTTCAAATCTGCATAAATGGCCCACTCAAGGAGGCCAAACTATTAAAAACAGCTGACAACGAAAAAGGGGGAGGTGAACGCCAAGCAAGCAGCCAGTAAACTCTGTAACTGAGCTGACAGATGGCAAATTAATGTTGTCAAATAGAAAGAAGTACATAAAGCTAAGGAGCACTATGACCAGATTGCTTTCTTGCACATGAAGTCTTTAATCATATGGATATCCTTGCTATTTTTACTCTAATGAGATTGGGAAAGAAAAATAAGACTGAGGCATCAAATTTAAGATGAATTTGCTTTGAATTCACAAGAAACTGAAGCCCTTACAGAAACAAGGAGAATTATTTGCCAGGCAGAATTAGTGTCACAGATGAACTTGTTTGTGCTTCTGAATTTTGACATGTTTATTTTATTGGTAATATTGCTGTAGTCAAAGAGAGTAATAGCCAGTGTAGATAAGCAGGCAAAGGAAGTTGAGTGAAAAATTATGTTCATGGAGCTTTTTGCCCTTAGGCAAAGGCAAAAGAAGAACCCAGCCCACCAAAACCCTTCCCTCCCACTGGTGAAAGAGGAAAAATAGGAAAAAAACCATTTCTCTTCTAAGATACAACTTGATGAAATACCAACCAGCCGAGTACATGAACACCAAATTATTATTTGCCCATTGTGGGGTTTATACTGAGAATACAAACTTGATTTGTTTCATATATTTCTTTAAAAGTAAGTGTGAGGATATCTTTTAATCAAGAAGTTAGTGTGGGCTCTGACAACTATTAAGGTATTCACACCTCTGATTAAAGGGAGGATTGGCGGTGTTTGAGCAAGGAGCTCGGTAAACAAATACATCAATCATGGGAAAATCTCCCCCAGAAGGTGCACGGTCAGAGAGAGCCGCCAAGGCAGTTAAAAGGAAGCAATTTTCCACAGTGCTTGGAGGTAGGTAATATAAAATAATCCATAATTAAGTTTAATCATTGCTTATCAGGCCTTCCTAGGCCTGTGAGCATTGTGGCTAATGTTTAACATATTGCCTAAGCTCTACGTTTCCTCTGATGCCATTTCATTGATACAAGGAATTCATTTTATTTGGAAGTGCCAGACATGACAACTGTGTCTAGAGGCCAGAGTCATCACCAATATGACTTGGGATAGCTCAGCAAATGCTGATATTGGGATCCTCTGCTAGTAAAAAATGGGTTTAGTGGAGCCAATGGAACAATCCAATTTACACAGAAGAGCCTGGCCCAGCTGTTGGAATGGTCAGATCCAAGCCCTTTAGTCTTTCTCAGAGGAGGCTCAGGGGAGACCACAGCACTTCCTACACCTACCTAAAAGGAGGGTGCAGCTGCAGGGGGTGGGCTCTGCTCCCAGGGAACAGGGACAGGAGGAGAGGGAACGGCCTCAGGCTGTGCCAGGGGAGGCTCAGGTTGGACATCAGCAGGAATTTCTCCATGGAAAGGATGCTCAGGCCTCGGCAGGGAGGTTTGGAGTGCCCATCCCTGGAGGTGTCCGAGGAAGGCCTGGAGGTGGCACTCAGTGCTCTGGGCTGGGGACAGGGTGGGCATCAGGCACAGCTTGGATTTGATGGCCTTGGAGGTCTCTTCCAACCTTAATGATTCTGGGATTCTGGGATTTTTTTATTTTATTGGCTTAAGCTAGAAGTTGCTTCAACCCCCTGTAAGGCCAGTAGTTCTTTCACTAGAAGGAGAAAGAAGTTTCTACTACATGTAAAGCTACATATACCCTTCTCTTCTTACCTGCATCAAACAGGGAACAGCTCTTGGGGTCAGATGTGGGTGGGAGCTGGGTTTTCCAGTTCGGGATCCAGGAGGTTGGTGGTGCAGTCAGTCATGGCCAAGGCTAAAGAACTAGAAGAAGGCTAAAGGACTGTTTGCTAGAACTAAAGAAGTCTTCTGTCCCCAACCTCTGCAGCCCTTGCTTTTACAAAAGGGATTTATGTTGGCAGAGTGCAAAGATATCTTGTTGCTTCAAATGCCCTTCCAATCACTCTGTTTCTCCTGAGTCTGATGGAAAGTGCAGTCTGTTATGTCAGCCTGTCCTTTATAGGCAAGTAGTCCTTGCCTTGTTGTACAGGACAGGGTCTGTTGCCCTTGAAATCAAAGAAATAAATACAGGAGCACAAGAGGAATATGAGGAAAATGGTGTTCCATGGTTTCAAACAGACCCAGCGGCAAGTGGTCACTAGCTAAACCAAGTGATGGCACCAGCTAAACCAGGGGATGGCACCAGCTAAACCAAGTGATGGCACCAGCTAAACCAGGGGGTGACACCAGCTAAACCAGGGGATGGCACCAGCTAAACCAAGGGGTGGCACCAGCTAAACCAAGGAGTGGCACCAGCTAAACCAGGGGATGGCACCAGCTTAGCTAGGGGCTGGCATTAAGGGCCAGAGGGTGACACCAGAGGCAGGGGTTCAGCTCTAAGCAGGAGGTGCTGTAAAGGAGATACCTGTCAGGAGGAGGTGACAGCAGCGATAGTGAGAGGAGCAGTTTGTCAATGAGCACCAGCATCAGCAGCTTTGCACCTGCATTAACTCTGGCATCAAAGATTTTTTTTTTTTTTTCCCAAAAGGAAACAATTTACTGAACTTTCAAATATTGACAGATATTTTGTGGCATACAGCCAGTACTAGCAACAAACTCAGAAAGTAAACCTTAACCTATTCCTCCCTTTGGACAATATATTTTAGCAGAAACATAAAAAATGGATTCTGATGTGGAAAGATGTGGTAAACCACCCTAACCTGCTCTCTACAATTAATGCTAGTGCTGGGAGAAATTTGGTTTTCTTCACTTTTGCACGAGTAGTGTGTAACATCTCAACCAGTAACTCTGGGCTTTTAGGAAATCCGATCCATGATATATTAAGATGATGCTATTCAGAATAAACAGATCTATATGCAGAAATCAAAACAGCACAGTAAGCCATGCTAAAAGGCTGAGTGCTGAAATCTCAATCTGACCCTAACAAGGGCCATCTGAGTGGCCTCAGGCCATTGGAACTTCTTAGGAATGTGGATTCATTCTCCCAAAATGTCCAGCTTCTTGTGTACCTCTAAAGGAGAACATTTTCATGTGAGTAATCCTGGAACTGGGCGTGATTTTCCAATCTATTGCTTACACATTAGAAGTATACAATTTTTAGTTCACTATAATGCTGTGGATCTTTTTTCCTTGGTTTCTCAGCATTTAACTAAAGCTGAGAAAAGCTTTGCAAGTGTTTTTTTACCATTTTAGAAAGAAATCCAGTTTGGAACAAAGAGGAAACTCTTCATTAGTCAAAATATGCCAATTAATACTGTCAAAAGAAATGTTCCTATGTACTGAGACGACATTTAAATAATTTAATTTATTATCATTAAAATAAAAAAACACTATCCTGGGGAAAAAAGAAAAAGTTCACTGAAATGCAAAGTATCTTAATTTTGATTAAAAAATTGGAGGAAATATTCTGGAGAGAGGACACAATTTGAAACATCCTTGTCCACTTTGGCAGTTTTTTGGTGGACTGAAGAAGGGGCTTTTCACAGAGTTCCCCTTTTAACTAACCAAGAGAATATCTGCTGACTGTTCCTCAAACCTACCCTCCCAGCTTTATGTTTAAATGCTGATTCCCAGTTTTTAATCCAGGCCATCATATTTTCGTTTGAATTCAGAAACATCTGGACTTAGGCAAACCTCACTTTATTTTTGGTGTGGCTTTGCTGAGCCATGCCAGGGGCTTTGTGAGGCCTGTGGAATTTTCAGGCTCCAACTCTGCGAGTGCCAAGGGTCCTCAGCATCTCCCAAAGGCTTGTGACTCTCCACAGCATGTGAGGATTGACTCCATCCCTTATTACTGAGTTTCCATGGAAAAATCCTACCCTCGATCTGCGAGCAGAGGGAGGACAGCAGGGAGTGGCAGAGCGCTGCTCAGATGAGCTCCTCGTTAGGTGCAGAGCTAATTCAGGCACCTCATTTTAAGCAAGTCCCAGGGCAAGTTTTTAAGCCTGTGCTTAAGCAGTTTTGTGAATCAAGACTTGAGGTTTCTCAGGACAGGCCTGGTCTCCTTGCAGCTCTGGAGTCTGAGAAGTGGGAAATGGATTTTCCTTTGGGCTTCAAAGGTTGACCATGTGAGGGTGGGGAGGCCCTGGCACAGTGTGGCCAGAGCAGCTCTGGCTGCCCCTGGATCCCTGGCAGTGCCCAAGGCCGGGTTGGGCAGGGCTTGGAGCAACCTGGGGCAGTGGAAGGTGTCCCTACCCATGGCAGGCAAGTGGAATGTTCCCATTTAGGGTCTTTAGGGCCCTTCCAACCCAAACCATTCTGGGAATTTGTGATTCTATGACCCAAATAACAACAGGCCATGTACCAGCAGCAGAATTGGTGTCATCCATCAGCTGTGCCCCAGGTGCATTTGTTTTTAGGTATGAAGGCTGTAGGTAATCCTCTTATTACAAATGATGGGGTCTGCAGAAGGGCTCAGAGGGGCTGTCAGCCATCCTCACTCCCTCCTGACCCTGGAAGGGATGGAGCTGTGCCCTCCTGGCCGAGCAGCTTGTGCTTTCCTGCTGGTCCATGGCTTTGGGCTCAACTCTTCCAGAGCTGTGCATATAAAAAAAACAGCTAATAAATAAAGCGTTTGCTGTTTCTCTGGCAAAAGGAAGAAAAGCTACAAAGAAAACACCTACAATTGATTTTTGTTTTTTAAAGTGCTTGGATGGGAGCTGAAAGTCTATCACAAAGATGCTTCTTTGGCTTTGATTTGACACTAGATTTCAGTTGGTCCAATGGAATTTTAATGCTATGGCCAAATACAACATCAAATAATGAAAAACTTCAATGGTAAATATTAACACAAACAGGCATCGAGTATATTAAACATCTTTTAGAATGCAACAGGCCAAATCTGCAAATTGGGAACAGGTCCCTGAGCTGGCACACTATAAAAGCAGGTTTCAGTTTGCCATCTCCAGGACCTGCTGATGGAATACAGGGAATATCTGAGCTTGACTCCATTACCTGTTTAGATTAAACTCTGTGTTCCATTGATTCAGTTATTTATTTTGGCTACAAGAAAACGGTGTTCAAACATGGGTGCCTAAATGGGATGTCCATAGCCCAAACCTGCACCAAGGGGACCAAGTGCTAATTTTGTAAGTCTGGCCACTGAGGCCAACAGCTGAGCCTAAGGCTTGCAAGGCCAGTGTTGAAAATGGGGCCAAATTTTACAAACTAAGGGCCTACTCTGTGTGCTTGGGGTTTTTCAAAAATGCAAAATGCCCAGTAGCTCCCAGGGGGTGCAGACCGGAGGGCTGAGAGCTGAACCAGGGATAGGAGTGCCCCTGTGACCACAGCGTGTGTCCTGCCCTGGGATGAGCTCTGTCCCTTATCTGTGGTGGGCACCCTCAGTGGGTGACTCTGGCCACATCATCTACTCCTTTAAAACCTGCCCCATCAAAATAAATTCAATAAGTGCCACAGGTCAAGTTCTTTCCACCTGAAATGGTTTCTCTTTCACTGTCAAGGCTTTAAGGGGTGCTGCCATGCATTCAAGTTGTGGAGATTAATGGCTAAAAAGCATCTGATGGGGGTTCAGCTGTCCTGGTTTTGGGGACACTGCATGGTTTTTGGTGACAAGGAGTCCAGTGTTGGAGACATGCGCTGGACTGAGGAGTGGTGCTTTTGCTTTTTCCAGTAAGTAAATAGCAAATAGTGCAATAAATATGCCCCATGAATAAGTCTGCCATTAAAATAATGTCTTATCTGTAGAAGCAGCTCCTGCATGAACCCCCATAGCATGCAAAGACACAGACATGTCGCCTGAGCCTTATATCCTTCTGTTGGCAACTGAGCTGTATCCCAAATGCCAGCTTCCAGCGGTGTTGTTTTCCCCACTTTGATTTTTAATTACTGATCACATGGAATGATGGAGAGGAAAGGCCTGAGTTGGTTTTTGGGGTTTTTTTGTTTTGTTTTGTTTTGTTTGTTTGTTTGTTTTTTGCTTTTTGTTCCTCATTTAATAATTTAATTTGTATTCTGATCTTCAAATCCCAATAGCATCATGTGAAGTCGAGAAACTCGGCAGGGGAGGGGGGAGGAGGGATAGGGGAGGGAGCCAGAGCTTTCTATTTCCATATGGTGAGCCTCTCTTCCTCGCGATCACAGCTTGTCATCTGTCTTCTTTTAAACTTCAGATCCCCTGTAAAAATCTTCCCAGCAAAGAACAGGCCATAAATGTGACATAAAGACAGTCCAAGTGAAGAGATTACCATGGGGTAATCGTGAAGCATGATTTCATTACAAGATTTCTTTACATGCAGGCATGGACGCTGGAATAACCCAAAGCGCCAGGAATTGTGTGTTTCTGGAGTGGTGCACAGGGACAGGAGTGTTATTCATATTCTGGGGAGATTAGCCTGTGTATTCCCCTTTAATTTACTTGGCAGACAAAATGATTCATATCTTTCTCATAAACTGGGGTCAGATTAAATGACCACCTTGATTTACCTGGGTTTAAAATGGATCATCATTGTGGCCCAGCCGAGCCACCAGCCCCGCTGCATCACCCTGCCTGGGACCACTCAGTGTTAGTATCCTACCAGCTGAAGGAAGGGATTTTTTCTAGTTTAGAGACTTTCTGCAAAGTAACAATAATGTCATCTCCTGACATGCAACCATGAGAGAGCACAACAGATATTGCACCCGTTTTTTTGTGCCCCAAACGCTGCTTACATGCAACACTTCTGAGCATCTCTCTTAATTATTTCATGCAAACTGTTCTTCAAAAATAAAGTGAATAGTTTATAATCTAACTCAGTGTAATGCAAGTGCCCTTGTAGCTGATTTCCATGAATGCCTCTCGCAGTGCTGTGGGTGTGTGGGGGACAACACTCACAACAGCTCATTCATCCTGAAAACCCTGGACATCATTAAAACATAATGATTTCTCCAGAAAGACCTCCCTTCCCTCCTGTGCTCTGCTCCTGCAGAAATGTTTTGTATTTGTGATGGAGCAGGAGTGCCATGGGCCAGGTCCGGCAGCAGGAGGGGAGCTGGGGAGCAGCAAAAGGGGTGCTCAGCCAAAGACCCTCCCCAGGTGTGATCAGGGCAGCCAGAGCCCTTCAGAGCCATGCCCCAAACAGTGCCTGAGCATCGTGTGCATGGGGACAGCCGGCCCAGTTCCCTTCCTGTAAGGATGGAAATACCTTCATTGAAATGGGGATCCATTGAATGGGAATTCCTGGCTTGGGTCAAGGCATGTTTCAGATTTTAACTTTGCAATGAACTGCTGGAGGTCCGTGCTTTCTGACATAGCCAAAGCACATCCCTGTGCCCACAGAAGCTCCATACCAGAGCCATCTTTTCTGTCTTTCTCATCCCAGAGATGCTGCAGAGCAGATCCAGAGATGGAAGGGGCTGTGGAGCAGCCTTAGCACCAGTGAGGACTTGGCTGGAGGCAGCTCAGTCCATCCAGGCATGGTGGTGTGGGGACAAAAGCTCCTGCTGGGAGCTCCAGCCGTGCAGCCCTCATTTCCCACTCCTTCTGCCCACCCAGCCCTCAATTCCCTCTGCTCCTGCTCACCCAGCCCTCTCCAGGGTTGCTCAGCAGGTGCCTCTTTTTTCTTCCCTTCCCACCCGTGAAGGTGCAGATGGAGATGTGAGGTCACCCCTCTGCAGTACCTGCTGCAGACAAATCCAGGTCATGGCCGTCCTAGAAACCCCACTGGACCTCCAGAAACTCTTGCAGGACCCAGTGTGCCCAGTTGGCCCAGCCCTGAAGGCCACAGTGGTGTGGGCTGTGCCAGGGTTTCTCGGTGTTCCTGCTCTGTTCCGATGAAACATTATACAGAAAGATATAGGCAAAGCATTATGCTCACAGCCTTTGCCAACAAGCTATGTTTTAATGTAATTTAACTGTAATCTCAGAGTGTTTTTTTAGCTATAATTAGTAAAATATGTCTGTTTTCTGTGTTCCTTGAAGACGTCTGAACTCCTGCCAGTTCCCTATAGTTTTCCTGACATGCAGTGTAACAAGCAGACCACCAAAATGTATTTACCAATAACTGTTTATTTACATTCCATGAAATCTAATAACATTTGCTGCCTTCATTCGGGATAAATGCTGGCCAAAGTGTAAAGCATAAAAAAATAAACACTGCCTTACTTTCTAACCCAGTCCACAGAATATTTTATTTTTGCTCAATTTGCCCTGCCTGTTAGCATTTTGGCATTCTGCTGCTTGGAAGTTGAAAAAAAATCAAAAAATGTTGAAAAAGTTCTGTAATGTATCTTCCTGTTCAGTCCAAAACCTTGCAGGGATTTCCTGGACATTTTATTTTTCATTTCAAAGTCTGCACGAGGCTGGTATTTCATTTCTTTGTTTTCAGCTCTCACAAGCATTTGAAACCATCTTGCAGAGAAAATATCCAGGGCACTGAACAGCAACAGTGGTTGGTGTTGCACCAGTGCCAGTGTAAAGCACTGCTCCTTCTCCCACAGTCATTGGCTTTGCTGGTGTAAAAATAATCAGAATTAGGTCTGTATCTTGTTACTAACCAAATCTGGTCTAGTTCAAGAAAGTGTAACTGAGGGCAGAATTGTAAACTCAAATCTCAAACAGGTTCCTCTCCTCCTGTATCTGGTTATGTTTATCTGAGTCCATGCTTGCTCCAAGCCCAGCAAGCTCAGATGGTGCAGCGAGGAGAGGTCACATCCCGCAGCTGTCAGCGGCATCCACAGCTGGCAAAGTCTGATGCATGACCATCACTGTCAGCCATGCGTGGTCCTGGCCCAGCTGGGGAGGAGATTGGTGTGAACCTGGCTCTGGAGTGGAGTGTGAGCCCGGCTCTGGAGCACAGACAGTTCACCCAGGACAGCGCTCAGCACATGCCCATCTCAAGAGCATCGTGGGACTGGGCTGCACGCAGAGCAGCTGGACGGGCTATGGTGCACTGTACGTGCAGGGGGTGCCAGATTCCATGGTGCCACGGGTGTGCTGTGCCATAACCAGGTAGAGCTGGGTACAGCAGTGGCTGAATTTAGCAGCCAGATGGGTTTAGCGGGAACTCAAGTTCATGAGTCGGCCTCGCTGCTCTGGGCAATGTGTGGCAGGTGCAGACACTGAATGTCACTACGTCCCCTCCAGGGCCAGCAGAGCCAGCAGAATCCAGGCAGCTGCAACTCCAGGGTGCCTGAAGACCTCATACACGTGGCTGCTGTCGCTGCTGCTCAGCTGCTGTGTCAGCGGCCAGTGTCTCCTCCTACTGAGCCCCGAGCTGTGCCTGGCCTGTGAAGCAGAGAGCTAACACAGGGCTGTCCCACTGCATTGCAGCCAGCACGGGGCTTGGATCCTGCCTCAAGGACTTTTCCTTGCAAATTCACGCAGTCCAGCCATATGTCTCCGGCATGCAATCTGGGGATCCTTTCACACCATCTAGAGAACCTCTGTTCAACCATGTCTGAGGTCTGAGAAACCTCACTCGTGCTTTGGAGAGGCAGCTCTGTGCCTTGTGTCTCAATGGGGCAACAGTCCCTTTTCCTGGGGTCACAGAGGTGTCTTTGGAGGAACTGGCTCCTAGAGGAGCCCCAAACCACCATGATACTGTTGCAGCTTTGGAGAATTAATCTTTAGAGCTGTTCCCTGGAAGGCCATTTCCATCTTTACTGTGACATAACTGGTATTTTGTTAAGGCAGAGCATTCTGCCCTCTTCTAGAAGCTTTTGGTTAAGGAGTTCCATGCACTGAACTTTAATGAATTAAGCCTCAGATTAACAGAGTTCTTCAGGAAATTCAGAGCAGTCCCAATCTGGGGCAGAGATCATAGGACATCTCAGCTCCATGTTTCCAAACTGCCTTGATCTCCCTTGTTTCTGTACTCTCATAAATTGAGAGTAAGACTTTCCCTGCCTTCAAATGAAAGCAAAGTTTCAATGATTTTGGGGGCTTGCTTGAAAAGTGTCAGGCTCAAAGGTAATAAAAATGAAATTTGAAATCCAGTCCAAGAAAATGCAGCTGCTGGTGTGGGATGAGGAGCCTGCCCTGTTGGCATGTCCCTCTGAACTCAGTAGTGGTGGTATGGAACTTTTTCCCCTGCCAAGTTGCCCATCTACCCAGGCTGCTGGCAGATCTCAAGTACAGATCCTTTGGGATAAATAAAAAAAAGAAAAGAACCCTGAAAATTATGAAAATTACAGGCTACCCCATAGAATTCTGTGATTCTAGATCCATTTTTATTTTCATTGCTTTTCTGGGTTCCTGTAAATTTTTAGCTTTAGTTTTCCCATGTGGAAGGCTTGCACTGGTACTGGTGAGATGGCTGGGGAGGGGAGGAAGGAGAGGGGTCCAAAATGTGTTAAAAATCTCCAGGAAGATTTCTCTGCTGCTGACCACACTCAACAAACAACACACCACAGCATTCCCTTGGTGTTCTGGTAGGATGCTCAGTAAACTGAGCTGTAAATAACCCCATAAACTGCTTACTGCTGAAATTCTGTTTCCAAAAGCAAAGAGTTCTCAAGATCAAGCGTGTGAAGATCCAACACCATGGGATGGGCGTGAGAGGTGAAACCAGGCAAGAGGTGGGTGTGCATGCAGGGCTGGTCCTGCCCCTCCAGTACCTCCCATTGCTCGCTGCTCGCTCAGCAGCTGCTCTGCTGGGAGATGTCGTGCTCCATTAAACCTGTCCTGCTGGGCTCGGCCAGGTGGAAGATGCCATTGGCCAAATGAGAAGGATGGTTTTGAGCATTAAGCACTGCTATAAACCAGCCTGGGCAAGTGAGAGGCCAAGAGTATTTTCTGGAGATAATTATAAATGTTGAGAAGTGAACAACAAAAAACAAGAAAAAGAAAATTGGAACGTGCTGACAGAAATAAAACCAGAGGAAAGTGCTGCCACCCCGAGTCTGCAACCAAGCTGTCCTGCAGTAGTTACTGGACTCAGGAAAGATGTGACTTTGGAATGGGAGAGGAAATCACCTTGGGACTTCTGAACCACAGAAAAAAATTTGTGAGACAATGGCTAAAAATAACAAACAGATCAAGCAATAACAAAATCCCTTTGTAGAAAGGAGATTCCTTCACCCCATGAATGTGACCAAGCCATTAGTCATCAAGTGTTTTATTGCAAATTCTGGTTCTTTCTCATTTAAGCTGGAAAATTTTCTATTTTCTGTCTGTAAAAGCGACAACAGATACCCAGTGTGACAATCTGGGATCTTTGACAGTGGTGGGAGAAAAGAGCCAAGCCAGGCTGTGAGAGTTTGGTTTGTTCAGCGTGAAGAAGAGAAGGATCCAGGGAGACCTTAGGGGCCATTCCTGTGCCTAAAGGGGCTCCAAGAGAGCTGGAGAGGGACTTGGGACAAGGACCTGTAGAAACAGGACAAGGGGAAATGGCTTTAAGCTGGAGGAGGGCAGGGTTAGATGGGATATATGGAATAAATCCTTCTCTGTGATGGTGGGGAGGCCCTGGCACAGGTTGCCCAGAGAAGCTGTGGCTGCCCCTGGATCCCTGGAGGTGTCCAAGGCCAGACTGGACAGGACTTGGAGCAACCTGGGATAGTGGAAGGTGTTCCTGCCGATGGCAGGGAGGTGGAACAAGGTGATGTTTAAGATCCCTTCCAACCCTGTAATTCAATAAAACTGAAACATGACAAAAATTATAAATAAAGCAGGCCAAGAACATTGAGTTGTTTTAATTTATTGGAACTTGTCAACATAGACTGGTCTCCTTTTTTCATTTGAAATTGGGATTCTCCATGCAAGTGTGTGGAGCATGTGGTTCTGGATGGGCTTGAAAGGTCACCTGGCTGAGAGTCCCTCTGCCCCCAGCTGAGCCTTGGCTCAGTCCCTTTGTGAAATGCTCGGCAGACGAGGTGGAAAAAGTAGGCCAGGCTCTGCTCACAAATACACCTCTTACATGTCGCCAATTCTAATGGAATTAGGGAATGAATCAGTATTAAAAGCTGGGCAAAGGAGTTCAAAACCTGGTTGAACTCTCAAAGGGACGGTGAGTCCAGCTGTAGCTACTGATTAGCCATGTGTAAAAAAAAACTTTAGAAATCAAGTAAAATAGGCCTGTGTGTTCTTAGAGAAAAGACAGCGAAGGCAAGGGGGAAAAGCAGCCACCTTCACACAGCATTCAGTGCAGACACAGTCCTTGACTGCCACCCCACCCCTGACTCTGCTCCCTCTTTCCAACGCTCCAGCTATTTTGTGGTGATTTATTTCCCAATCAAAAGCTGCTTTGCAAGAAAAAAATAAAACAAGAACCCAAAAAGCTGTCTGACTCATCCAGGCAGGACCCAGTCGAGTTTGGATGCAAACACTGGGAAAGAAGCAGTGGGGTGCAGGAGCAGCTGCCGGGACAGTGTTTCTGGGATGTCAATTCAGCCCTTACCAAAGCAGCTTTTTTTTTTTCTTCTTTTCTTTTTTTTTTTTTTTTTTTTTCCAAGTACCCTGACAATTAGTGGTAAAAAGGTCACTAGTAAAAATGAGTTTTGTGGTTTTGCAACTTTGCATTAAAAAAACCACCACACTTCTGGCACCGCGTGCCGGAGCTGGCAGCCTTTCCCCAGCCAGGATTGAATAAGCACTTGGGCTGAAAAGCCCATTCACATCAGTCCCTCTAGGTCAGGCTACCCTTACGTTAGCAGGGTATTTGGGAGTTTGTGTTGCACCTGCCTGCAGTACATCTGGCTGGAGAACTGAAAAAGCAGAGGGTTAATGTTCCTTGGTCCCAGCTTCTCACTCTCCGTGAGCCCTGCAATATATCATTTGCAATTAAAATATAATGAAATCAAATTGTGAGATCATTTCAAAGTTAGTGACCCTAGTATTTAACAGGTTGTGAATGTTTTGAGAAAGGCTGAGGTGATAGAAATATTTTATTCCATATTCTTTATCCTTCAGAGACCTCAGAGTAATAAACAATTAAGTTGAATTCAAGCTAACTGTGGATACTACAAATTCTCCTTTATTGGGTGTCCAATACACCGCTTTTTTTCTTTGCTCTCTTAAAGAACTGGGACCAGGCTCGAGGTATTATCAGAGATGATGAAAGCAACCAAACATCACAGTTCCACTGAAGGTTTTGCAATGAGAAATCATATCAAATACAGCCTGGGAGGGATCTGACATTCTGTCTCGAGGACTTCCAAGCTGGCATTATTTCAAGCAGGACATCTGGGACCAGGTGTCTTGTTTGCGCATTTAGGGCTTGTCTAAAACTTCAGTGAGTTTCATGGACAAAGCAGCAAGCTGTCGTATGAGATGCTGAAATTTTCAGCTTAATTTCTCATGGATTTTGTCCTCTTCTCCATCCCACCAGAGTTTCCTCTCATCTCAATGACACAACCCAGCTGCTTCCCTCTGTGGAAGCACCTCAAGTGCAGTGGCATTAATGAGGTTTCTCAGTAGGATATTTTTACCTAAAAATTACCAGTGTCAATGACCAGCCCAATCCATCTTGTGACTGGCTCTGGTCTAGAAGTGAAGGGATGTTTTCTGAAGTTGTCACAGACTTGTAATCCATTTTCTTCCTAATGGGCAAAATTACTTTAGCAATGTTTTGGTGGAACTCCAGGCATATTGGAAAAGAACAGAAGCAGCATTTCTTTTTAACTTTAACAAGCTAAGATTTCATTCCTGCACTTTAAAAGAAACTCATTATGGTATCCATAGGAAAACAAGTCATATGGACAAAATCCTGCTGGGTCTGGATGTCACGATGAAGATGCACTGGAGAGCACAGTGCTGGGTCCAAGGACACAGCTTCCAGCTCTTTTACACCAAGCAGTTCTAGTGCTGCAGTGTTGGGTTTAAGAAGGAGAGCAAAAACAACAATACTATCACAAACAGCCAAAAAATAGTAGACAACATCTGCATAATACAGGTGAGAATACTCAGGGGGCAGCAGGAGGGGAAGCCCCCAGGAGAAGAACACTGGCGGGGTGCCACCAGCAGAGCACACCAAAGTGCTGAAATAAAAGGAAGGTGGAGATGAAAAGCCAACTGCTGGGACCAGGGTCTCAAAGCATCTGTACCTTGTTTCCATGAGGGGCGGCATTTCTCATTTTCAATGGGGATTTCTCTCAATATATAAAGCCCAATTTGTCTCCAAGCTCTTGGCTGAAAGGCTTGAGCAAGACCCAATTTTGTCTGTGTTTTTTATAGTTCGTTTCTCTAAAACACAGCAATCCATCCCGAGTAAACAGGGATGGATTCCTCTTGGAAGCACAACCTGACTCTCTGTAAGCAGAGCACACCAGGGGGTGTGTCCTCCCAGCTGCAGCCAGCCTGGGGAGACGCTCAGGCCTCAGGACAGCCCGGGGCAGGCAGAGCAGGTTGGGTTGGAAATAACCTGAAACACATGTTCAGGTCCATCATCGCATCAGGATCTGGATTCATGCCAACAGCTATGCCACGGTGCTTCAGGATCCTCCTTCAGCATCACAGACTGATGCTGAAATCCCAATTTAAGAAGTTTGACTGAAGCTTATCTAAGGGAAGAACTGATGGGGCTGTAGAAACTCCATGAAGACAAAACTTGGCTTGGTCATTTCACCTCTTTTCATGTTGCCTCAGGGGAAAGGCTCGTTCAGGGAGCCTTTGGGATCAGCACATGGAAAAGGGAAAAGTTAATCTGTTTTCTCTCTGGATGATACTCCCCAGGGATGAGCAGATTCCTTTCAGAAGCCTCACATCCCACCCAACCTGTGCCATCAACCAGCAGCTACACCAGCAACTCAGGAAATTGGGGAATTCGTTAAAACATTGACAGTTGCCCTTGCTACTGTAACTGTGGCAGGATTTGTGGTGTTGTTTTGGAGGGTTTCATGGAGCTGTGGTCCATCTGTATGGAAACACATCAGGGCTGGTGGGGGCTGCTGCCAGGGAGGGAGGGGAGCTCAGGTCGGGCCATCTCCTCCCACTCCCAGGCTCAGTTGCTTTCGAGATGCACGGTGCTCTTCTTTCATCTCTTGGATTCAAATCCACCATAATAAATAAAATTCTTCCTGTCTGAAAGATACATTAATTTTGGTGGTCTCAAAAGTAATGAAAATAAATACTTGACTTGGCATGCAGAGCCTGACTGGAGCGAGGAGCAGAATGTGTGTACTTGGAGCTGTTTTTACAAGAACATAAGCTGTGGAAAAAGCTTGGCTTTTTGCTCATGGGCTCTCTACGTCTGAAGAGAAATGGAGAGACTTGAGAAATTCAATCAAACAGACAGAAACACTGTCAAATATGAGTTTTCTATCTGGGTTTAAATGCTTTGAAAAGTGCACATCAAAGCATTGCAGGGGGAGGCACTGTTTGAATCCAGAGGGATGCTTGGGCCAGCCCTGGCAAAGCACTGGCTCTGCCAATGCAGAGGTGGCAGGGCTGGCCTGCATAATTTCAGGCCTTTTGAAAACACGTATGGGGGAATTGCAACAAAACCAAGGTTTTGTAAAATTAAAACCATTAAATCCCTCACTTAAAAAGAACCTCAAACCACCATTCACTGTGGCTGTGGTTGGAAGAGCCTGGTCCTGCTGCCCTTGGGGTCAGTTGCTGTGTGCTGGTCAGGTTAATAACCTTGGTTCCAACCAGTGCTGGATCCAGCATCCTTTCCTCCTGTGACAGCAGTGGAAAGGTCTGGGAGAATGGGGAATGGCACCCTGGCAAAGTGGGATGTACTCACAGCCGGGCAGGATTGGAGTTGATCCTTCTCCTTCACAGCACGTGGCTGTCAGCCTTGCTTGGCACCCAGGCCTGGGGCTGCCAGAGCAGTGGAGTCTTGGGGCCTTGGGGCTGCTCTGTGCACAACTCAGAGGGAAAACACCCACTTGTTCTTTGGCTACTTGTTCTCCACTGGTGTTTCTGGGCCACCTGGGTCAAGTGTGACCACACACATGTACACACACATATACACATGGAATCATTGAGTCATAGAATCATTAGGGTTGGAAAAGACCTCCAAGACTATCGATTCCAAGCTGTGCCCGATCCCCACCTAGTCCCCAGCCCAGAGCACTGAGTGCCCCATCCACTCCTTCCTTGGACACCTCCAGGGATGGGCACTCCAAACCTCCCTGGGCAGCCCCTGCCAAGGCCTGAGCACCCTTTCCATGGAGAAATTCCTGCTGATGTGCAACCTGAGCCTGCCCTGGCACATGCCCATACACAAACACACACCTTCTTGCTTCTGCCCCTCCCATGCCCCACTGAGCCCATCAGGCAGGGCAGGAGGTGCCTGGACACTCAAACTTCCCTTCTGCCACTGGAGTTTGGATCATGGGGTCAGTTCCTGCACAGCTGTTCCTGCTGCAACAATCAAGGTTGCTGAGGCTGCCGGTGCAACCACCGAAGCATCTGACCCCAGCAAGGGTGGCATTAGCACAGGAGGGTGGCATTAGCACAAGGGGGTGGCATTAGCGCAGGGGGTCCTAGGGCAGCTCTTCCAAAGCCAGTGGGTGCAGTAGCCCCATCACTGAAAAGGTGAGCTCTTCTCCCATATAGGCTTTACTGGTATTTAGCAAGAAAATGGTTTTCGTAGTCATGTTTCTCGAATAATGCTTATTATTTGAGCATAGATGAGTTGTCCAACATTATCTGTATGTATGAGCTATTGCAAATCATATTTATGTTATTCAGAACACAAACAGAAGCTGCTGATGACTTTGGACCCCTCCGACTTGCTAACAATTATCTTTGCCTTTGTCTAAAAGAGATGTGTGCCTAAAGGGGTGTTCTTAGTCTGCAAGCTGAATATTCCTGTGGAATACATTGATGTGGCTGCTTGGTAGTAGAGTGAGTGATGAAGTACAAAATACACTTTAATAAGCTTTGTAGAAAATATCTGGCATTTAAATGTTGTAGAATGAGACAGACATTTCAATTGTGAATTAATGAATTGCATCACCAAGCCAGCTCTGAGGCTGACACAGATATGAATAAAAACGAGCATGTGTGCCTTACAAAGAACCCAATATTCCATAACATGCTGCAGCATAAAGATGTTAAGAAAAAGCACAGCTTCTTTTAGATTAAATGAAGAGGGAACCTCAGGAATGCATCCAGAATCTCTTCTCTCTGTTGATAACCAGGATCATTAAACAGCAGGTTCTGGGAGGGGAACTTCGACGAGTGGCACCTAACGTGAAATGCAGTGTCCAGAATCACTCCAGGACGACTGGAGTGGAAGGTGCTACTCCAGAAGGTCTGTGATGGTGGGGCAGCGCTGCCTACAGGTTCTTGAGAGAATCAGACACTGCTGGGTGAGATCTGTGTTCAGGGTTCATTCTGAGCCTACTGATTTCTCTTCTCTGGAAAACCAGCAGAGACCACGGTAGTCTGGAAACAGCAGTGCTTCATTCAACGTTTCTGACAGTACTTCCAGCTGTATTTGAATGAGTTGGTATTTTGATAAACAGCATCTATGCCAAGACCTTTACAGGTGAAGAAGCACATGCTCAGCACTTCCCAGAAGCTGCGGCATTGCATTTGGATGCAGAATCCCTGTGATTTCATCCTCAGAAGCCTGTTGGTTTCATTATAACATTGCTCTGTGCTGGTTGTGTTTTGAAACAGTTGGCTGCTGTGGTGGACCCAATCCATAACAGGGTTGAGAAAGGGTCCGTTTAGATACAAAATACCTGGAAAAAGCAGATGGTGGGCTCAGAGCTCCCTGTGTCAGCTGTTTTTTAGCACAGCAGTGCGGCAGGGATGACAGCCTGCTCAGCGCAAGCAAAGAGCACTTTTCACCTGCAGCACTGGGCAAGGCAGTGATGTGACTTGTGTGACTGTGACCAACCATTCTGAGCAAAGGAATCACTGGTGGAGACCATCCCTAAATCAGGGGCATTCAGATCCCCGTCCAGCACTGGGCAGTGTGTCCAAGAACACTGAGGGAGGACATCTCTTACTGGCAGATTATTTGGTTTGGTTGTGGTGGGTTGTGTCTCCTCTTCACCATCTTCTGTCTCCCATGGATTGCCTCCAAGTAGTCCAAAACTGTAAATTACCTTATCAAAACACAAGCAAAAATGGGAAAGCCAGGAAATGAAACATATATACATGGCAGAGAGAGGTCAAGTTGTTGAATATGCCACTAAGATTAACTTAAATGTTGGGAGGCACAGAAATTACCCAAAGCCATTGCTCCTTGCTGCAAGGAGCTCGCCTTCTCTTTCCCCGTTCTCACACTGCCTCCCAATCCGCTTGTCCCTGAATGGGTGAGGAGCTTTGGAAGTAAAATTTCAAGCAGGCTAATTCAAGATTTCAACAAAGAATTTAGCCCCAATGTTCTGGGTCAGGTGATACTCATTTTTCCTATTAAGCTTTGAGAAGCGGAAGAATTAATCAGGCTGTAAGCACACTGATGCAAGAAAAAGCTGGAAAAAATTAATAAAAGCTACAGTATTAACAAATACTGAACTAATGACCTTTGATATACAAAGCAAATACTTCACGCACTAGCCTATACAAGGTTTCATTACCAACCACGGGAATTTACAGGTGTTATATTTGCTGCAAGATAGCTCCCATATTGTTGCCTGACTGCAGTAGAACATATTGAAAAAGTTAATAAAGGCTTGAGCATAGGGGCTGTAGGGTTCAAACAAAACCCACTTGCCAGTTCAGTCTGAGGTCTTCATCTAGCTAAATTCCAGCACAAGCCACGGTTTTGTGTGTAATTGTTCATTCCCTTTCGTCAGGCTGCAGGACAGCATCCACCAGGGAGACACGCACTGCAAGAGAAAAGGAGCCATGGAGAGGGAACACGGAGGGACCTGGAGCTGCTCTAGTCAGGTATAGTTGTGACATATCCCCTCTTTTGGTTTTTAACCTTTTTACCACAATTGACAAATGAAAACTGTTCTAAATGGGAATCCTGAAGTTCCTTTTCTGAATCTGTTGCCATCAATCTCTTGGGTAGCTGTGGAGATTGCAAATGCACCCAGATTTCCCAGTTAGCTGTGATCAAAACACAGCTAACTGCTACATCCCTGCATTTTACAGTTCAGTATTGAATCCCACACAAAAGGTGGTCCTTGTTGTTCACAAGTCCTGACAGAGACAGGACACTCATATCGCTGCTTGGAGTCTTTCAGTGCAAATTTATCCCTTCCATAAATGCTCTCATGCCTTCCAGTGAAGCCAGCAGTCACTGATTTGATGGAAATGGTCTCCCCTTGCCCACTCTTTAGCATAGTTACTGTTTCCTCTCTTGTAGATAAAATTATGTTAAAAAGTACAATGTATTACACCTGGGGGCAGGAAGGAGAGGTGAAAGGGAGAAGGGGGGTGGATTTTACATAAATGCGACACTGAAATGTTACTGTCTAATTTTTTTTTTTTTTAAGACAAGATTTTTGTGTATTCAGAAACCCCTTGGGATCACCAAACCCCCAGTTCAAACACTTAATTTCATCTAATAAGATGCATAATTTAACAGTTCCAAGTCTTTAATATATATCTCATAAATATTGAAAAACATGGGCTGATGGTGCCATCAGTGGCAGTGCAAATTGCAATAAAAATTGGGGGTGAAAAAGCAAAAAAAGCCCAGAGAAGGAGTTTCAGAAAGCCTTGTTAAAGCCCCAGTGTGTACTCAGAGGATCTCCAGGCCTTCCTGCTACCCAGACCATGGTGTCACAGCCCAGTTTTTGTGGTGGGAGCAGAGGAATGGGGGCAGCTCACACTTACCAACAGACACTTGTTATGAAAAACCAGAGTCAAACCAAGAAGCTTTGACTAAATTAAACAGAAGAATCAGAAAAATCAAAAACAACAGAAGAAAGGCAAGGTGGGAAGAGCAGATCCACCTGGTTATTCATGTTTTTGTGTGTGTGTGTGTGAAATCAGTTCTTCTATGTCTGAGTCTGCACACAGAGCTTGAATGGCTTCACCACCAAAGGCAGTGCACTGCTCCAGTGAAGAATCAATCCCTGAGCTGAGCACTGGGAATGCAGAGAGGATGACTAAAGTACTGAGCAATTACAGCTCTAACTTAGGTAGATGAGATCACAAATAAAAGCAATAGCAAATAAAAGCAAATAAAATAAAATGCAAATAAAAGCAGAGGAGGGGGCAGCTCTGTCCATTTGCTCACATTTGGATTTACAGACTTCAGATATTCTCCTTGGTGCCATGGAGAAGTCACATGTTGTTCCACAAATACAGCATTCGTTTTCCATAAACAACAGTCATACAATAATTTTAAAGCTAAATTAGCCCATGTGCATCATGCAATGTCCCCCTGTAAAGAGGGGGAAATGTAACAGATGGGAATATATAATAAAGTAATTTTATGACAGTTGTAACAAGCCAAGAAACTCTAAAGTGGCACTTAGAAAATAGAATTATAAAATACATGCATTGTTAGCTCCTTTCACTGGCACAGAACTGGTCGGTGAAATCAGACGACAATAACCAAAATTCCCAAACCCAGAAACCTTTGATTCCTCCCCGTCCACCACTTGCCCCCCAGGGGAGACAGCAGAGTGCCCCCAGTTTGTGCGGGGTGCAGGGAAGGCAATAATGAACATCCAAGCACTGTTTGCTATCGGAGAGCTTCCAAGCATGGAGGAAATGTTCTACATTTGCTATTTCCTGCTGCTCAGGGCTGCTGAGCTGACCCCTCTCCTGGTAAATGAAACACCTCTGGCAGCGCAGTGAGTTTGATTAAAACCCAGAAAATATAGGAGGTAAGACGTTTTCAATAATGCTTCCAAACTGTGCCTGATCTGATGGCCCAGAACGCACCACAGTCAGAGAAGTGATCATGGAAGTGATGTGCGCTCTCGTCCTTGGTTTGCAATAAAATCACCTCTGGAATGAATCTCAGTTGTTTTTCTTAATCTTTCTCCTTTTTTTTCTTTTTTGTTTTAAACAAAAGTTCTATATGACTTTCTCTGACGGTGTCTCCTGGGGGTTTGCATTTTCTCTGCTCTTTAGCACTGAATCACAGTATCTTACATTTATATGGTACCCAGAGGAACCCGAAGCATGCAGAAATTATAAGCCAAATTTTGCTCTTGGAACCATGAGCTCAGCTCATACCAAAGTTAATGGGAGGTGAGCACAAACATCTAAAGGGAAGAATTTGCCTTTTCAGACAAAGACGAATCATTTCACCCACTGCTGAAGTGCAGCTGCCTGTGAGGCAAAACATGGCAAATGGTTAAAGGTTCAGACCTTGGAGGTGCTGATCTCTATCAGCTCTTGAAGACAAGGAGACCTAAGGATAGTCAACACCCCAGCAGGATGCAGAACTGGGTTTCAATTGTCTCAAGGCACTGTCTCATCAATACACAACTTTCTTGGCTTTCATGGGCTAGAAATTAAAGGGCTCTTAAAATTAATTTTCTTTGTTTCTATTTTGAACTGACTTGGACTTTTCAACTTGAAACATTTCATTTAAGGGCTTTTTAAGGCCAAGATTTTTAGACTGAGAAGCCTGAAGAGAGCCCTTGGGCGCTCGTGCAGAAACTACCATGGCAGGAAGCTGTGCTTGTTCTATTTGCAGCTCTGATGGGAGAGTTATTTGCACATTTTGGAATCATAAATCAATTTGTTTTTCTGGCTCTAAAGACCCTCAGGTGGCACAGACAGTTCATTAGAGTGGGTATTTAAGCTCCTTTCACTAGCATGAGCCAGGGTATCAGGCTAGATGACAGTGGCCTGTGGCACATACAGCTGCCTGAAGTTCTCCTTGTCTTTCCTCCACTACCTGATGGCTCTGACAAGTACTGAGACAGCTCGTGGCTTTAAGTCCAAAGAGCAGCACACCAAATAGCAAAGAAGAAACTCCCTTCCCATGCTCTTGTTTTCCTTTCATTTGCTAGCAATGGCTGAATTTCCAACTGCTCTGCCTGAGCTCTTTTTCGCCAAGATGCAATCCAGATGCATAGGCAAGTGCCTTAAACCTCTGAACTGACTAAACCAAGTTATATAAAATCTTCTGAGTTTGCAAAATTGAGTTGGGAGTCTCAAGAAAACAGGCGTGCTTAGGGGATTTCCAGTGCTTCCTCCTTCTCCTCAGGTTGGCAGTACCACAGAGCAGCCTCTTCCCATGGTATTCTGGCACTCAGGGGCTTCATCCCAGCCAGAAGAGTCATTTGCAAAGGTGCCCAAAGTTAAAAAAATTATGGGGAAAAAATATTACTTGGCCTCTTCAGAGCAGAGAGGGCTTCTTTGAAGCATGGGACAAACTGACGGCTTATTACCCAGGCAGGTTCTTCTATTCCTGACTCTTTGGGTGATGGTTAAATCACAGACCTCTGTGGAGAGTCAAACACTGCAGGGACCTGAAAGTAAGTCCAGAAGGCTTTTTTTTCCTTCCTGTTTCACTAGTGGATGGGCTTTAACCAAAAGCTAAGAGTCGTATTGGAAGAAAATTGGAAAAAGGAGCCAGGACCAACTCTCACAAAAGTCCTTACACTCTTCATTCTTGTAATTAACACCCTGAGGGAAAACCTAGGCTTTGGGAGCACCTGAAGGTAGCCTCGAGGCTGCAATTCATGGCCATTCAAATACCCAGTGGCATTTGCTAGGAAGGTTTTGCCCTTTGCTAAGTGCAAATGTAGCTCCACTCACATTTCCAGAGGAACTCTACCTCTCTCCAAATTCACTGTAGTACTCCAAAACTCATAATAAACCAAGAGTCAGATTACCTAATAAATATAGGACCTGCATCCACTTCCCATCCCCCAATCAACCTGGCTGTGTTTCGAGAGGAGATGTTCAAACTCAAGTGCTCTAAACTTCACTGGCTAAGACGTGTCAGCAGTGCCTGGTAACTGGCCTCAGGATGGCTGCCAAACCAGTGCAAATCCACAGGAACTCTTTTAGTTCAAATCCTAGGGCTGAGATGAATGGGAGCGTGCGTGCATGCACACACACAGGGTTGCTGTGGCTTGGCAGATGAGCAGCAACTCATTAAGTTGCAATAACTCAATCACCCTCTATCATCCCAATCTCGAGTCTCTAACGCAGTGGGTTGGTTTTTGCAAAGGCTGGGGAGTGCTCGCAGGTCCCAGGGGCAGCAATGGGGTTTGCAGGTGCTCCTGCCCTCTGAAGATGAAGAGGTTTGTGCAGATAGATAAATGGGTAAATAGAGCCCCATGCCTAGCTCGGGCCAGCCAGGCTCCAGCACCCCGGACCCACCAGCCTCCCGCACTGGGGGCAGCTCCCGTGCCTGTGGGAGAAGAGCCGGTGGGATGAGCACTTGTATAGCACAAAGAAACAGGCTTGGGTTTGAATGAGGAAATGCAATACTTGCCCAAATCATGGGGGATGGGGTGGGGAGGGGATGGGGAGGGGGAGCTCCTGACCTCGGTGTGACTCCGCAATACCTAATGTCTATTTATCGTTGTCATTCTCAGTCTTTAGGCTTCCAAATGCAATGAACCAGTTTCCCTGAGATCATGTTTTAAATATACTGCCCCGGGGCTACTCTTTAAAATTCAAAACATTGGAGGACACACAGGGAGGGCGTTTCGAATCATTTTTGACATGCAGAAATTCTCCTTGACAACCTGAAAGGTGAGCACCGGGAAGCCCTGAGCCCCACACACGGTGCAGCACAGCATCAGAACAAGACCACAAAAATGTAGTTTTCTTGTAAGACACTGCCTTTTCATCTGCACAATTTACCAGCAAATCGGAACCATGTTGCTGAAGGTTTAGACGTTGGATAACCCCTCTGAAGGAGAGGAGGTGGCAAGGGGAGCTCTGCTTTGCACAGACTGCTTCAGCAACTGCAGAACTCATGGTGCTGAGGTCCAGAAAGACACAAAGCAAGCTAGGGAAGAGCTCAGCTGATGGACACTGTCCCTTTCCATCTCATGCACTGGCTTTCCAGTCTATCAGATTCAAAGGAAAAATCCAGGCAGATGGTGGTCTGTGCCCTCCCATCAGAGCCCTGTGGCTGCATCTCTCCCCATTTGGGGCAAACTGGCACAGTTTAAAACCATGATTTCAGAGCTTAGTCAAAGCTCTGCATTTCTGCCAGCAGCTGTCCCAGTGGACAGACAATATACCTTTAAGTGCTGCTCACTTACCCTCTAAAAGGGAGAAAATGATTTAAAAAATAAAAAAAACTGTCAGGAGTTATATTACCTGCAACAGCTGAATTTAATTAGTACAGCAATCACAACAAATATTTAAAAGGTCTAAAAAGCTGTGAAGGGAAATTTTCTTTCCTAGCAGAGACCTGTTCCTCGCGTGCTCCGTGCAGGACAGAGCTGCCATGAATGACTCATGTTGGAGACACTTCACACAGCTGTGGGATTTTGCAATCATGGCATGAGCTGGAGTATGGAGATAGGACATGTAGATTTTCGTACAAATCAGAATTTCATCATCCTGTTGCCTACCCTTTCCAACCACTGGCCTGTTTTCTGGATGTGCAGACTGTTGGTGCTCTGTGTGCTCTGGTCACTGCAATCCCTCCCTTAGCTCTTCCTCCAGATGGGATGGAAGTTTTTCCTCTGATAAAACCTGAAAAAAAACAGCAACAGTAAGGAGAGGGTGGAAGTTTTGCTGCTCAAGGCCTGAGAGCATTGCAGCTGCCACAAGGGAGATACTAGTCAGTACAGGGGCAGCTGGGTCATTTCTGTCCCAGCACTGGGCTTCAGATGAGGTGGGTGAAGAGATTGCCTGCATCCCTCAACCCAGCACACAGCCTGGATCAGGTAGAAAACAAAGATGTTTGGCCTATTGGGTCAAACACCTTTATCCTTACCAGGTTTCCCTTGTGTCTGTATTTACTAGAGCCTAAAAGATCAAAGATAATGACTTTCTCCTAGAGATGGACACAGAAGGCAACAGCCTTGGCATCCCTTAAAAACCTCATGGTAGGAAAGTATCCCTGGTGGAGAAAGGATCCTCACAGCCTTGGAACTCAGGTGATGTGGGTCATGGCACTGTCCCAAAATGTGAACTTGGAGCATCCAAAGAGTTCATTTGTGGTGCCAGAGCAGTTTTATAGCCCCAAAACAGCCCAAAGCCTTCTTCAGCCCACTAGGTTACCTCCTCTTCATGCAGGCTTGCTTCTTTGTCCATGACCATTGGAAAGGGTCAACAATCATGGCCATCGTTACCGGTGCTGGGTGCCTGGCAGGGTCCCTGCAGCCACAGGTACTTTCTCCTTCCCTGAAAAGCCACAGAGCACCTTCTGCTAAATCATAACCAGGATCACAAATTACAGGCATTAGGGAGAAGTGTTGCTGTGTGAGGAGCATCAGACAACAAGCCTGATTCATCACTCACTACCTGCACCCTCCCACCCCTCCCACCTTTGTGGAAACCCTGATAGGAGCTCCTGTCAGAGTAGAGAGGCTGCAGTAGGGTGAGATGCTGGTGCAGGCAGTTCTAGAAGGGCTGCTTGCTGGGCTGAGTCTCAGCAGCGACAGATGAGCTTTGCATACCCTTCCAGAGCAGAGATGGAAACACAGCACATGAGAGAAAGGCCAAGCACAAAGGCTGGCTGCCCCAGCAAAGAGCAGGGATAGCTACTGGCCTGGGGATGATAAAAATGAAAATAGGTTCATGTCTGAGCAACCAGGAGAAATAAATAGTGTGAGTGCTGAAGGCAGCGCAGCAGCCTGGGAATATCTGATGCTGCTCACCCACCTCTGCCATGGAAAGCATCTCCTGCTCAGCAGCGAGCTCTTCCAGGTCCCTGTGTGGGACCAAGGGAAACCCAGCTCTGAGGGAAGGGATGAGTGTGCTCCTGCATGGCATGTCCCGCTAGGATTAATTCCTCCCCAGGGCTGTGCTCCCAGGGCCTCATGGAACTACACAGGACAGGAGGGTACCTGATGCTCCAGGCACATCACACTGTCCTACACTCAACCCACTGCCCTACACCCAGATCACTGCCCCTCACAGGGCTCACTGCCCCACATGCAGATCACTGTCCCACACTCAGC
The DNA here is from genome assembly GCA_013397935.1 of Dasyornis broadbenti. Lineage (NCBI taxonomy): Eukaryota > Metazoa > Chordata > Aves > Passeriformes > Dasyornithidae > Dasyornis > Dasyornis broadbenti. The sequence goes on along the minus strand of VZRN01003864.1, from coordinate 679,107 downwards.
TCACTGCCCCCCACAAGCCACCCAGATCTTGGGTCTAGACAAGAAACAACTCTATCTTATGTCTGATTTACTTTTTAAGTTAGATAAGTGAGGAGGAGTGGAGAGTTTGAGGGGGTTTGTGTTTATCTCCTGCTCCCATTTCCTGCAGCACCTAAGCCCATCACACACTGGTGTTCTTCTAACCCAGCTGCTCTCACTTCGGGGCAAGGAGGAGGAAGAAGAACTCCAGGTTGTTGCTGGAGCAGCATCTCCAGGCTCTGCATTTTGGTTCCTTTTCCTCAGGGAAACTGTGCGACAGCCTGCCCAAGCAGCTTGGCTGGTCTTAACACCAGCCAGGGAAAAAGGGATAGTCATTCCCTGCTTGGCCAGAGGGTGCCTGGATGTCTCTCCTCCAGTAGTTAGAGCTAACTTCTTGAATGTGTCTAGGTACCTATGCCACGACTCACATTTCACTTCAGTATTCATTTGGGCTGGCTCTGAACTCTCAGAGAAACCTTAACCAACAGCATAGGGGCTTAGGTGGCCTTCACCATGTGCTGGCTTACTGAAATGAGAGGGACCTCAGGTCCTAGTTACCTTTAAAAACCAGCAAACAGCCCTTTGCTTCTTGAGTCCTCAGGTTAGTGAGGCGAAGGTACTTTCCTATGGCAGGACAAGCAGGAACATAGCATTACACACTGTGGGGCATTCAGATATGTCAGACCTTCAGGAAAAGGTCACATCTTCTTCCCTCTTCCCAAAGGACTGCAAGCTGGCACATCCAGAGAAATTTGCTTTATCTCCTTGGGATGGGATGAGGCTTCAATGAACTGAGATCTCCTGGAGAAAGGAATGACTGCAGTTTGTGAGCTCCGTGCCTATTCCCTTTCCGGTGAGTACCTGGGAAGTCAGCTGATCCTGCCATGGCTTAATACAATTTCTCTGCTTATCACCAGCTTTCGATGCCTCTCGTGGAACATGACGGAAGGACAGGAGAGACTAAACCTGCCCAAGCAGGGCTGGCAGAGCAGCAGAAAGCTGAATACAGCCCCAGAATCTGTACAGAGACCCCTTGGTCACGTGTCCATTCCATCACCTCACAGCCCATCCAAACTCACTGCCTGCCCTCTGCCAACACACTTCTGAGGAGGAGAGGGAAAAAAAGCTGGAGCCAAATACAAAGTCTGGAGCACTTGCTCTCCTGGGGGAATAGGAGCAGCCCTCTGCCAGGCCAGGCTGGTCAAGGCCATAGGGCTTTTTCACAGAAGATCTTGGAGAGGCAGAGAGGTCCTAAAGTTCCCCCTGAGTCCAGGTGGAGCTGAATCTCCTGCCTGCAGGTATGATGGCAAGTCCAAAACTTGCCATTTGCACATTCCCAGTGTCTTTCCCTTCATGAATTCGAGGTTTTTCTGTTTAGGGAGAGACAATACAGTCTCTGAGTTCATCCAGGTAGACTTGATCCCTTGAGAGCCAAAGAAAATGCACTTTGAGCTCTGACCCCCCAAAATGTCACTATCTGGGCAGGGTGACCCTATGCCATGTGGGACATGCAGGGTCCCAGCTGGTGCCACATTGCACATGTAGGAAAAGGGGCATTTCTCTGCCATGTGGTTGATGAGATGCTGGGAAGTGCCTGGTGGACAGCTAGGTCAAGGACCTAGGTGGTCCAAATCCTTCCCAAAATGAGAGTCGGGGTCACTTGCAGAAATATAAGGAAAAGGGGCTCTTTTCCTGCCCTCTTGTTCTATTTTAAGGAAAATGTATGACACAGTATGTGATTTAACATGCTTTACAGACCAAAAAATGGAGTGAGTATAAAAGAGTCATCTGTCTAGGGAGGAATTCTGCTAAAGAAGGAACCAGAGTGGGGCAAAAGAACTACATAAACAGTTAACTTAAACACAACACAGTTTGGTGCAGCTTGGCTCTGCTCACAGCCAACACATAGGAACTCTGGGCAAAACTATATTGCACTAGTTACAGGCTCATCTTGTAGACTTAGAGATGGAAAAGGCTTATTAGGTCATTGAGTCCATCCCACCTGCCAGTGAAGCATTGTTCCCTGCAGAATTTTCGCTATTGCTTTGTACAGTCCAATTTTAAATGATCCAAGCAATGTGGTCTCAGTGACTTCCTTGGGGAGAGGCTTGCGCAGATATATTTTGTTTGACTCAATCCGTTAAATGGTTAACCCTTTTCTTTCCCAGTTTGTCTTGCATTTTTCATTCTATGTTTCCACTCTCTCAAACAGGAAAAGTTTCATTTAATATTTCCCTTATCCTGTACTTAGACAGTTATGGCCATACACCACTGCTGTTGCCTGCTCTGAAACACAGCATCCTCCCCAATGGCTAAAAACATGATAACAATGTACTGCAAAAAGACCCCAAATTTTCTTCAACCATGTATGCTCTTCAAACAAGCACCTCAAAGCCATGAATCATTCAGGACATTACAGCACAACCTGACTATCATGTGGATGCTCCAGTATATTCCTGTTTGGTGGAAAATCAACCAGTTCCTAGCTCAATACATTTCATTTTCACCATTAGGATATAAAGCCAGTACAGTTCAGAGTTCAATAAAGGTATTGAACACTGGCAAACTCATCTCAGATTATTCCTGTTACTTTGGTACTTAGGGGTAAAATTTAACGCAGGGCCAAGCCTGGCTTATATTTTGCCCATCTCAATGGAAGCGATAATACAATAATAATTCTAGATAACTAGGCTTGTGCTAGATATCAAGTACAGAAAAATCCTGACCTGGCTCTTCATTGTTTCTGTCTTTCTCTAATTGCTTCTTTTGGCATTTCACTGTGAAGTGCACCATAAATACTGACCAATAACTATCAGCTCACTGCTGATAGTTATCGCAGCTCAGAACTGCTTCAGTCACTGACACAGCTCAGCTCTTGTGGCAGAGTGGGAAATCAGAGCCCTGAGGCCAAGACGAAGGAAGGGACTGACACAGGATTTTTGAATGGAGCCTTTGGGGTTTTTTTCTTCATACTGCAAAATGCAAAGAAATCCAGAACACGCAGCTCTGTGACTTCAGGAGAAGAAAAGAAGGAAGACAGACAAGGAGGGTGACGCACAGGTTACAGAGCAGTGTCCCTCCCTGGAACACCAAGAACATAACAAAAGGTGTTACAATGCCTTGTTGGTTTCCCACAAATCAAAGGCCAGGGGTTGCTCCATTAATCTCTTAATCCATAGGAATTATAGAGATTGTGCAATTTCCTTTCAAGAAAGGAAATTTGTACAGATAAACGTAGTATACTTTATCTGACAAACTGATGCAGATGAAGGGAACGTGCCAAGCCTTTGGGTCTAGATGACACCTACATAAGAAACTGTGTCTTAAAATCTTGGAGACTTTTCCCCCAGCCCATTCTGATGGGAACACAATTGCTAATGCTTTAGGACAGGGGAGGTCTTACCCTTTCCTCTTACACGAAAAGCAAACACATCCTTCCAGTTCAATCACTTCTTCCTCTAAGTGCGCATCAACATGGGGAGCAGAGAAAACCCCCAAGGGGGGCAGCCTGGAGCATATGCTCTCTCCAAGGATCTGCAGTCTGGTTTATGTTTGAAATCTCTGTAATCCCTGTGTAAAACTCACACCATGAACAGCTCTAGGCTGGTCTTTGGTTTATTGATATAAAGAGTTTGGGGCAGGCTGGGCAAGGGGTCAACCAGCACTGGAATAGGCATGGGAGCACCAGTGTGAGCATTGCACCAGGGTAATTACTGCTGTGCACAAACACATACTTAGTACAACCTCCTTCACACCAATCAGAAGTTCTAGCACAGCCTGGGCTGCAGAGCCCTGGAGAAAAGCACCTGAGCAGAGCATGGGATGGCTCTCGCTTCAGGCAGCAATGTCTGTAGGGTTTGATGACCTGACTGAGGGAGCACTGGCATGGTCATTATGCACTTGAATCCATCCCTGCCGGACACTTACCTACAGCAAAAGGCTGAATGAAGGAGGGAATTTAAGAGCTGTGGAACTTGTATGAAAAATAAGAGATGGCAGAAGCAACCTAATAACTGGGGCAGCCAGGTAGTGAATCATGGTCTGACAGTAATTCCAAATCAGCCAGATTTTTCCTCACTCAGGGTGAGTGTTGATCAGGTGAGCAAGGTTTGGTCTGTTCAGTGAGGCCATCACTGCCTGTCTCCTGTGTGAAACCCTCTGGGCACACATCATGGTCACAGTCACACCTTATCATGCCAATATAGTCCTTGAGACACCACACTTGCCCACCTCTTCCAGAGGCAAAGAGACAGAAAGTTTCCAGGACAGATCCTGCCAGCATCCAGACAATCCAAGGGAATTTTAATATCAGACAAGTTATATTCCTAAGACATAATATACATATATTTATATACATACTAATATGTTTAGATTTTGTTGCTGGCTGTTGCTTTTAAGGCCTTTTCCCCAGACAGCTGTTGATCAAACACTGGAGGTGTCATGCCTAAAGACAGCTTTAGTTCCTGGGTGTTTCAATGAACATTTTAACTGCTTCCCAGCAGAAACCCTGATCAATCCATCCCATGCTGGTTTAGTTGATAGAGAATAATGTTCCTCATGTGATAGAGAAGCTACTCTGATGACCACCCCTGGGCTTTGTTTTCTTTACCAGTAGCACAGAGCTGATGTAGCACAGTAACGCAGAAGCGTGGGGAAGCAGAGGCCTTACACGGACTGTGCTCCATATCCTGCAAGGACCATCTCAGCTGATCCCCTCCATGGCTGTGCCAAAGTACCATCCCTGCTGGTGCTTCTCTGGCTTAAGGCTGGGTCATGCTCGACCATGACTTTGTGTGAAAGGTGTTTTTTCACTCGCAGTAAGCAAAAGAAAATCAGCAGAAACCACAACCTTCCACTGGTTTTTGTTTGTTTCTTTGTTTGGCAACTCCCAAACCACAGAGCCTGCTTTTTTAGCGAGGATCAGGAAGCAGTGGAGAGGGAAAGCTGGAAGGTAGGTGTAGGTGAGAGGCAGGTAGGGGAGGGGACTTCCAGGTGGAAATGAAAAACCAGGCAGGAGCCAGACTTGGCAAGAGTAAGCCCAGCACCAGCGAGGACCCAGCCCTGGCTGCAAGGGGCTGCCAACAGGGATGGGAGAGGAGCAGATGCATTGCAGGGGAGATGCCGGGTGGAGAAGGGAGAGGGGAGATGAGGTCAGGGAGGTGCTGGTGGGTGGAGTGGGTCCCATGAGGGAGGTCACATCCAAGACTGCAATTTTATATAAGCCAGAAAGAGTGATGAATTATCCTGTTAAGTGCAGCACAGATAGCAGAGAAAGAGGTTGAGGCTGTCTCTGACTCAGGTTTCTTTATTCTGAGCTTTCTAAAAGATCACCTTTTACTGCCTTGTCTACAGCCAAACAGATAAATAACCCCACGCCTCTCCCCCAGGCTGACTTATCATAAGGGTGTGAGTAAGCCTTGGTGCCTGGATCCAAATTACACTCCCAGCCTCCTGGGATGTCCATCACGCTATTCCATTCAGATCTACATGCATCCTCAGGATTAAGCATATCCCCATCATAGGCTGTTCCATAAACCCCACAACACTTTCCACAGGAGACCTTCTAGGTGTTCTTCAGAGAGTCCTGCTACAGCCAGTGGTAACCCCATGGGCTACCATGAGCTGAATAGTCAGAGAAGGTGTCCAACAAATGAAAGGAGTTCCTCAGGTGTAGAAGGATCCTTCCAGACATCAGATCCAGTTGCTGATCAATAATTAATTCCATAACCTAGCAATAGTGGTGACCCAGGCAACAACCAGTTGTTGGGCATTGAGCAGACTAAACCTGCTGCCAAGAACCAAACACTGCTGAACTCCTCACCATTTCAGCTGTGAAGACAACAGCTCTCCCCACCTTCCCCAGCCTCTCCTGGTTTCACCCAAAGCAGTCTGCTTTAAAGTACTGTCTCTTTATTCCCATATGGATCTGGAGGTGGGTAACAGTTGGTAGCAACACCCTGACCTTAATGTGCGAGATGAAGCATTTTGAGGCTTGTGAAGGAGTTGGTGTAAGTGGATGGGAGCAGTGAAGTTTCGAGAACCACAGTGGTGTAAACACTGCTGCTGCAAGCTCACAGATCTGTGTGGGTGACCCACCAAGCCAACAGGTCTCACCAGCTCCAGGATGTGCAAGCATCTCCATCCAGAGCTAAATCAGTGAATCCAGCCTGTGGGGTTTCATGTGCCTCCTTCCACTCCAGTCAAGTGTCAAGCCTCTGAAGGTATTTTGCCCAATCAGTGGGAATCACAGAGCTAAATACTTCTGAGTATCCTGGCCTAAGGATACAGAGTTTACAGAAACATTTAAAGATGTGCTTCCCTGTCAGCATATTGGTGTTTCCTACATAGAGGAACTGTCTGACAATTTCTGCTCATCCCTTCCCTGCAAGGAGAGCTGCCAATGGGGGTCTTGGCCACCCCATCTGCCTCCAAGTTGAGTCTGCTTCTCCTCACACAGCATGAAACACCTCTTGTGGGACCAACAGGACTGCCTATGGGACACTTTTCCATGGGACACTTTCCCTGTTTAGGCACTGGCACAGGTTACCCAGAGAAGCTGTGGCTGCCCCTAGAGCCCTGAAAGTGGCTGAGGCCAGGTTGGATGGGTCTTGGAGCAACCTGGGATAGCGGAAGGTGCCCCTGCCCATGGCAGGGGGTGGAACTGGATGGGATTTTAGCTCCCTTCCAATGCAAACCATTTTATGATTCTATGATTCTATACTTGAACAATTTACACTAGAGAGAGCAGGAAGGGCTGAGTGAAACCTGTGCTTCCTTGCTCCACCAGACTCCAGAGATTTCAATGTTGCTCGTCAGGTTTTAAGTACCCAGAAGCCAATGCCCGCATGTGCATGTGTAACACAGTGCAACAAGTGGTGGTAACAGACCAGTGCATAAGCTTGTTGCCTCTACATTGAGTATGATGAAATTAGTAATGCATTGATAAATCCACCACCCTTCAGGTAGAAGATACCACCCTTCAGCTGAGATGCAGTAGCAGCAATTTGGATCCTCCTAGAAGCAATATGGGACGGTACCAGGCCTCAGGGTGCAGCTCACTGGGCACATTAAGCCAGTCAGGAGCTCCTGACCTGATGCAAAGAAGGACCAAATGTTCTCCATCATTTCCAAAGGAAACGGCAGAGCCAGCACAATCCTACCTACACCCAGGCTCCAGTGAGTCAGCTCCAGATTGGAAAATCCCATTACCACCCATGGAAACCTGGTTAAACAATGTCCCAGATCACGCACGGACTGCACGGGAGCCCAGGCTGCTGCAGCGCCTCTGCACTTACAGACTATGCTTGCCTGGGTCATGCAGAGGCTTCCCAAAGCTCTTAAATCCACCCAATTCAGTAATGCAACTCCTTGACCCTGCCAGGCTTCAAAGGAGGGTGCTCGGCACCACCTACAACCAGGCTGGCTCTGAAATTGGGGTATTTTGGGCTGCTGCAGAGTGTGCCGTGGAAATACCGAGCATACCATGCAACGTGCTCTGCATCTCAGCACTCACTTGGCTAGAGGTAGAACTCTTCCCAAAGCAAGTATTCCAGGCTTGCATATAAATTAAAGCTCATAAATCAGTGGAGAAAAAAATCTTCTCTATGGAAATGGCCAACTTGTTAGAAGGGAGTTAAAGGCTACAGACAGTTTCAAGGGAGCCTTCCTGGCTGTTAAGAATGCGGGAGGCAGCAGAGTTGTTTGGGTTGGGAGCACGAATCGGATTTTTCTCCCCTCTTTTGAGAACAATGAAATGTAACAGCTTTCCTTCCCCTCTGAGCTGCTCTGAGCTGCCTGAGCTGGGAGACAACAGCACAGATACCATCTCTGGAAATCATGGAGTGACTGAAGAATGGCTGAGGAGTTCTGAATAACTAAATAAAGCCCTCTGTGTTTTCTTTAGAAAGCAAAGAAAATACTTTTAGCATTTTAGTGTGACTTTTGGGGTCAAGGGACAATCTCAAGTCCAAATACAACAAACTGGTGTGGAAATTACTGCTAAGAGTCTGATAGGCTGGGAACTTGCCTTGAGGCTCAGATGAGAGAACACCGCTCACAGAAGGCAGGCAGAGTTTGAGATTTTGCTCAGATCATGGGAATCTTGGATTTCCTGCAGGTGCTTGCTTTTAAAAAGTGAGTATCCCTCAACAGCCCATGGGAAGAGCAGGTACTGAGCTCCACTGCTTCCTGGAGATGGAGAACACCCTGGGAATGATGGCAGGTCTTCATGTCCAGCAGCACATTGAGGACACCAAGGTAAGAGTCATTATTTTGCCATCTACAAATGCCTCCCTGACACAAAACACATCTTCCCCTTGGGATTCTCAGGTCTGTTTCAGAACACCTGAAAATGAAGTAGTCCCAAAGTGCTCACCATGGGACAGCGCCCAGCAGCTCAACCCAATACCCAGCACAGACCATTGCATCTCTGGCAACCCTTTACACCTTTGGTTTGTGAAATTCTTCTGGGAAATGGGTACTCAGCATGGAATGGTGGATCAGGGTCACAAAAACATTAAAGGGAAAGTCAGGAGCCAAACTCACACTCAGGGGCTATGGAGATGGAGGTCCATCTGAATAGTTTTTAACTCTGAATAGTTTTTAACTGCAGTTTCTGATTCTCATCTTGTTTTTGAAAAACCATTCTGCTTTTACCAGTCTCTTCCCCAAACAGGGGCTTTCAAATTTCCTTCTGTACGCCATGATGAGAGCAGCAGCAGGCGGGACATGGAAACAACAGTGTCTAAGGGAGGGCATTAGCACTGACTCTACAGAGATGTGAGCTGGGACAAACTAAAAGGCTCAATAAAGAAACGGGAATAGGAGAATTCCTATTTCTCAGCTTCCTGACTTTTGATGCATTATTGGAATTGCCATTTCTACCCATCCCACTAAAAGTTCTAACTTTTGTTTGGCTTGTGTTGTTAATTCCAGTGCTATAGTCTGAATAAAGTAACTATTAATAATACTAGCTTCACATACACATTCAAAAAATTTTTGAAGAGGATTCTTTGTTTGATTAGGTAGTAAATGAATACTTACATCAGTACATCCACCTCAACCATGTCAGACTTGGTTCCAGTTTCATTTACCCTGTCTGTTTTCATTAGCCTGGATAGAACAACACTGATACCATGATGAGCAGAACAGCACATCAGAAGCAACACATTTATTTCTTATGCTAATAGTGGTACTAGTGGAGCCATGAGAGGCTTTTCTTAGCCCAATATAGCTGGGAAAACAGACAAACTTTCAAGTGCACAAGGGCTTCTTCTGCTTTCCTGGTATCAACACAGTTGGCCTAATAAAAGATATTACCCATCTCTTCAAAATGGTCTTTGTTATTCATGACATTCAGCCAAATGAAAAGGTGTTTACAATAAATAGCATGTGGGTTTTGTCTTATTTTCTTCTGTTTCATTACTGTATCTGCAAGTGGGGGACACCAAGGATTCCCAGAGAATTGCCTGTGCCTCTTCTAGTGTAGAGTCTCATCAGGAGTCCTGCTCCCAGAGCCAGCCAACATCTGACATACTGTGTCCCAGGGATCATGGCACAGCCTCCCAAGGAACCATGGGTAAAGGATCCCCTGCATCTGCTCCACTCATAGTCATTTCCAGCCACCTCAGGTTTGGCTGAAGTAGCTCTCCTAAACCCAAACACATCTGCTGGCTTAGAGGCACCGCAGTAAAGTAGCCTAACAAACCAAAGCAATTGGTTTTAATAAGAATCTTGGCTTGTTTTGACAATGCACTGAATCTTCATGTTGGCATCACAAATGTTTTTTTAGGAAAATGTATGCATCTTTGCAGCACTCTGCAACTAAATCCGCTCTTCTCTTCATGGAAAGGGTTTCCTGGCTATCCGCTTTCTAATGGATTCCAAGTCCCTCGCAGCTGTTTGTTGTCTGGGCTGGAAATACTTTCACATGAAGCTCAGTGTGTCCCCATCATGTGCTGTGTGTGGGACAGGGAGCAGAGCACGAGGGGCACATCCTGTGCTCTCCATGCTTACCAACGTGCTCCCACAAGTGTGCGAGGCCATGGAGGGATCCCGGTGCTACCTGCCCTGCGTGGAGCAGATGTGTTTGCCATGGCTACAGAAGCGGCCGTCTCCAGCTCCCAGCCTTATTACAGGCAGTAGCAAAACTACCAGAGTTCAAAGGCATTTCATGCTCACTGAGCATTTTTCAGCAAGAAATCTGAGATTAAATAAACTTGAATCCTCTCCGAGGAGAAAGCAGAAGATGGAGGGCAAGCAGCTGACTCTCAGCTGCACAGCATGATCCTGGTGTACCTTGGAATACTCCCAGATGAGGTGCACCTCAAACCCACCTGTGGCTTTTCACTGTGGGGCCTGATTTGTGCCTGTTGGCAACCCTGTGGATTTCAGTGTGCTCATGCCATGACTGTCAACCTGCTGCACACCTGAAAGTCACCTGAGATGCTTTCTAGCCTTTTGTCCCGGGGGACTGCTGAGGGTAGGATTTACAGTGGATTCACATATTTTCTCTATTTTCCTCCATAAAAGGTGACAATTTAGTTTGTCACCAACAGAAATATCCAGCTTTCAGTGAGTGCAGGCACAAGCCTCTCCGGGAAGAGCTGGGCTGTTTATTAGCAGAAGGCCACATCCCCGCCTTGTACTAAAGAAATAGGGCCCTTAGTACATCAGCAGTCATGAACTAAAATGTGACTCTGAGTGTTGCTCATCCAGGATCCAGAGAGCACAAAAAGTCCAACTGTTTGACATTTTTCCCTCTCCCTAACAACTCTGCCTCTGTGGGAAAAAGAAAACATTTGGGTCATACAACTGACTGAAGTGCCATTTCTGCAGATGAGGACTGTTTGTGCAGTCTCAGCTGACGGAGCAAGCTGGAAATACCTGTCCTGGGCACCCTCCACACCTGAGCCCCAGACAGCACCTGAGTGCAGGTGAACTGGGATGTTTCATTCTGCAGAACTGAGGCTGCAGGTGAGACCATTCCCAAGGAGCTGGGGTAAGATATGTGCTCAGCTTCCTGGCTGGGATTCACCATCACCAGGCTCCAAAAGGTGTTGGTGCTCCTGCATCTGCAGCGGTGCAGATGTGTCAAGGCCATGGAGACCTTCACCCCCAGCACTCTTCAGTGCTTATTTCCCATTGACTTCCTGAGACAAAGACACATAAAACCACTGAGGATCCGAGCCTAGTGTGATTTGGAAAATCCTGTTAGATACCATTCCTCATCTTTAGGTGACTAAATACTTCTGAAATCCCATCCCAAACACCCTCAGAGACTTTGGATAATCTACACTTAAGTCTTTCCTGGGCTGTCCAGTTGAAAGCCACTGTGGCTTTGCTGGAAAAACTATCCACATTAGGTCTGACTTAGGCCTGATCTTGAAAAAGCCATGGAATTCACAAACTGAGAATGCTGCAGTAGCAATTAGCACATCTTCTCCGCTGTAGACGAGACAAGTCCAGGACAGATCTGAAAGCTTGAGAGACAGGCGTACAAGAGTGTTATGTCCTCTGTCTGAGAGCTGAATTCCAGGGAGGGTGGAAACAGCAATGTAGGACAGCTGTGAGTATGCTTAGTATTAATATCAAATATAATGGTAATTCAAAACAGAGTCTTTTGGTACAGATCTGAACTGCATGAGCCAAGTTATGAAATTATATTAGCAGCTGGATCTGAGAAGCAGCTGAGCCTAAGCTAGCCAGCAATTGCCATATGTCTCATCTGCAGAGAGTATTTAAATAAGTATACACAATGAGTTAATAAATACATGAAATAACTTTGCAAGATAAGCACCTAGTGGTATGGCAGGTTGTCAGAATGATCACATCCAGGGGAAACCCTGAAAGGGAAAAATATATATGGCACAATGCTGGATATTTTTTGAGTATTCAATTGACTGAACAGCATAACCCAGAATGGTGAACATTTATGATGATCCTTATCTGCTGGCAGGTGAGATGATCCTATTGCCATTGCCAAAGTCTTAACTCATCTTGGAAACATAAGATGAAACCTTTTAAAGACCTTCTAGCTACATCCCTGTGTAGGCAGAAGGGACTATCATTTTAACAGCATCAAAGGTATAGAAAGTCATGCTGCTTTCCAGTAATTCCCTGATAACACCTAGAGGGTGAAACAAACCTGCTGGTGGTCTAATCTGAACTGGAGGAACAAAAAAATGCTAAACACTGATTCTGGGAAAGAATTTATTCCTTAAAAACAACCCAGACAGATCCAGTGTCCTGAATTAATCTTAATTTGTGCATGTATCTAAACGTCTCCAGCAAGGACTTAACCTACAGAGGATTTCAGGATTTGACCCAAGAGAAGCGCTTGAGGGATCACTAGAGTTCAGGGTTTTTATAAAGAAATCTCTCCCCTTTGAATCGCAGATCGAGGGCTTGAGCGTGAGATCAATGGCATCCAATTGCTCCACATCCACAGGCTTCCAAACACATCCAATCCCCTGAGCAGCTCACTCTGACTCTGAAATACATTCTTTTATTGACTGAAGAGGGAGAATATTAATTGCATACCAAGGACATTTTTGCACAGAATTTTTTTGTAATCTCAGCATCTCCCTAGAAGATGTCAACAATTTGATTCTAATAGGCTCTGGCAAAGCATGGTACTATCAGTTTATGAGCCTCAGCTTTTTTGCTTTGGGTGGTACAAAATGTTACTGAAAATTAGCACTGCCATTAACAATAGGTGTTTAAAGTGATACTTGCAGTCATTTTAGAGAAGTTCAAAGCGTAAGTTTATTTTGGCTCTCGAAACTAGAACACATAACACTATTTTAATTTAGAACAGGACCTTGCTTCAGTTCTTGCACAGATGGGTTCAAACAGGACTGACTATCTCAAAGATTCACAAGCTGAGTCCTCCTGACTTCATTCTCGTTCACTCCCCTTTTATGCAGGATAGGATAAATTGGATCATTCAGTAGAATCAAACCACATCCATTCGGGTTTCCTAGGGTTTATTTCCAACAGGTGTAAAATCCCTATTTTAACATGGAGCGGCAGTGCCTCTCTCCATCAAATCTTCCACCAGTGAGAAAGGTTTACTCCATGAAGGCAAAGAGCTGTGTAAACACCTATTACATGAAAGTAGGTCTCACCAACAGTCTCCCCAGCTACCAATACCACCGTACTTGGGTTCACTACACCTTCTCACCTCTCTTAGCCCTTAGCCAATAACATGAGGCTCCATACCTCAACAACAGACTTCAAGGGTAATTTGCACTTTCACAGCCTGGTTTGAAGTTGCAAGCATATTGAGGGACTTTGTTAATGATACGGAGAGGTATAAAATACATGCAAGTGCATGAAACAGAAGAGTGAAATGGCTCAAACCAACCAGACGAAGCAGTCAGCCCAAGAGAACAAACACAGAAATATGATGGGTATGAAATCATTGGGAGCCAATCAGTAAACTCCAACTTCTAAAGCAATTTCATAATTGAGTAATGGGACACAGCAGGGTCTGAACTATTGTGTATTATAATCTGAATGGAATGCTGTGAGAAGGCTGGAGCAATCTGATCGCACCGAGCCCTCGCTCACCAGAAATGCCTTTGACATATTTCCTTAAAGCGCAGCAATGAGAGCAGAGTAACTGCTTGTTAATGACACCCTGATGGGTTGTCTGCAGCACTGAAACTGAGATAGCATAGATTGGAAAGCATGTGCCTCTCCTTGGCTGGAGTTAACACACCAGCCCCCACAGACTGCCCACCCACTGCAGCCTTAATCACCGGCGTGCCTGTACAGTCACCAGTTTCACTTCACTACATATTTCCTCCCCCAGAACTTCGCTTATAAAACAAGAGGCACTAATAATCTGAGATGATCCCATGCCAGCCTCCTGTCATGGCACAGTGCTCCTGCTCCGTGCTGGCCAACCCATTGCTATCTGCACAGCTATGTAAGCTGGGCTCTGTTTCTTTCCCATTTTTCAGTCCCTCCTTGGATATGTATGCACAGAATCCACCAAAAAAAAAAATCACCTTTTTCCGCTTTAAAAGACATCACCCATTCTACCTCCTCTTCACCCCTTCTCTGTCCTCTACTTGCAGACAAGCCTGGAAGGAGACAAAAGCTGGGCTCTGGAAGAATTTGACAGTGATACAGTACAGATGGGTTTGGGTCTGGATTCCAAGAAGTGCTGGGGCAAGCAGGGAAAGCCCTCAGTCTGCTGTTAGGCAAAGGCTGGAACACATCTTTCTTGTTCAGATCTCTTTCATAGATGTGCTCCGCTGTGGAAAGGGCTATTATTGGGCAGCAGACCTTGTCCTGGTTCCTGTGCTCCAGGCCAGATGAACCACAATGTGGAGAGGGTACAGCATTCTGGGGAGCAAGGGACAGGTTTTGCCGGAGAAAGCTGCAGTGGGTGCAGCAGCTATGGCAGTGTTTGCATCATGAAGGCAAACTGGGAGACTGCTGCAAGAATCAGGAAGCATGACTGTGGTGGGGACTGGACTCACAGCCAGGCCTCAGAGGTGATGGAAAGATTAAGAAGTAGGAGGGACTTGTGCAGCTCCTTGAACCAACCACTGAACCTTCTTGGGTTGCAATAGACCCCCTCTTCTTCCTCAGAGAGCAGTTTGTTCTTTCAGTGCTTACACTGTTTCAAGAAGCAGCTTTGAGCACTCTTGCTCTTGTTCAGCATTTCCATGCTCTAAGAAGACATCAAATATTGCTGCAGTTGCGCTGTGGGCTACAAAGATCCTGACATGCTCCATCAGTCAAAGCCTCAGCAGACAAAGCAAGGGGAATGAGGGATATTTTCAAGGAGTTTAAGTGCTCCTGGGGACAGTCAAAGGAATTCACGTTGCAGAACCAGATTTTCATAGGTCCCTGAATAGACAAGAAAGCTCCAGCTGGGAATTTATAAAGGGGTTTCTAGGTCTGGAAACTGGTGATAGCACTCACGGGACTAGATGTCCCAGGATCTCCACTCCCAGCACCTCACTGTGACAGGTGGCACCTGTGGCCCACCCAGACCTGTGATTGCTCCTGGGGAGAGATGGGCAGCATGGGACTGCAGGGATTAGGAGCTGGGAATAAAGACATCAATAATGAGCTGTAGTTGGCAGAACCAATACAAAAAAAATTAGGAACTGGGCTTGGAAACTGGAAAGGCACTTTCAAAAAATTCATCCCACATAATTCTAGCCCTTTAAATACCAGGCTGGCTTTTCTCTTCTGCCCAAAGAAGTTGTTTTCATAAAACCTGTTTAAAAATCCCTTGCTAAATTCTGAGCTGACAAGGATGCCGCCCAAAGCTCACTCAGACTTGTTGCCACAGGATAGGTTTGTTCCCTGAACTGACAAATGTTAAGCCAACATTGAAGAGTCTCAGCAAGCATGATGGACACCTATATCTAGGTGCAAACATGGAGAAACCTATTCCTGAGTATTCCTGTCCCCTTCAGATGAGGAGGTCCACTTCAAGGACCTTCCAGGGCCCAGCAATGCCAGCAGAAAAGCTCTCTTAGTTCTAGAGGGACTTCAGTCAGGCCCATGTGAGTTGTGTGCATGCATGCAAGACAGTCTGGACTTGGACTATCAAACACTAACAACAGACAGCTCACTAATAAGCTACAGACCAAGATTTCCTTTCTTTTTAGAGATTATTTTTAATGAAAAGCCTTCCAAATAACAAGTTTCTCTGGGAAAAATCCAACCTTTTCATATAGACAACTCACACACTTGAAAAAAGGCATCATTGATATTTAAATTATTCATTACAAATTGCCCACCTATTTCCTGTTACCAGTGGCACTTTTCATATACCTGGAGATGTGGAAAAGTTAGGGTCACCTCAGAGAGAAGGGAAGGGTCACTAATAGCAGCCCTGGGGCATCAAGCCAGATGAGGCTGATAGGGGGATCTCTTGACCTGGCATTTGTCACAGGGACCCGGTTTGCTGTCAGGATGGGAAGTTGCCCCTCTCTCCCCTCATCCACTCAAGCTCAGAGGGCTAGCTCAGGTACCCAGCTAAGCCAGGCTGGATGGGTTGTTGCAGGTCATGGAGCAGTGCAAGAGCACACTTGCACTGTGCTGCCAAGGGAGAGAAGGGTGTGACATAAGAGAGAGAGCCTGTGGATGACAAAGCTCCACTCTCATCTGCCTCCGAAAGTTAGCTATTTTGGAATGTTAATAAAACCAGTAAGTCCATCTTTTGCAGTACATGTTCTGATATCTCTGGTGAACCCAGCAGCAGATGTTCACTCTGAGACCCGGGCATTAGTTAGCCTTCTTCAGAGCTTCTTATCTGCAAAGGAATGAACAGGTACAAATAAACAATAAAGGCCAAACTTGCAACACCGAGAGGCATTTTGGTGAGTACCCAAAGGCATTGCACAGGGGAGAAATGTTTCACCAACGCTGCCCCATTCCTGTGGGGCTGGGGTGGCCATGGAGCTGATGCCTAAAACATCAGATAACCTGTAACAGAAGCCAACACAAGTTAGGAGAATAAGAGCGAACAGATTTATTTGTGGCCTTCAAGGTACATTCAGGGCAAGCGAGGCCCCCCTGTGGGCTACACCCAAAAATGGACCCCGAGTCACGTGCTCTTCCCCCTTTATAAGTTCTGTCATATCAGTATATCGGCCCTAGCTCTCCAATCATACCCTCAGGTGATGATGGTAACCACCCCAGGCCACTCCTTCTTCACTCACTGTTGTTTACATATTTTCGGGGCCCCAGGGCAACAAGGTGTCCTTGAATTCTACTGTTTTGGCTAAAGCTGATGGGAACAGAGGTTTTTACGTTTTATGAGAAGCATAGAACTACACCAAGTTACAGATACATAAAGTGCAAAAACTAGGCAAAATTCCCAGGCATCATAGCAGTTGCAGACCATGTCTGCAGCAGTACAGAGAGGAAGATGTTTGGGACCCACTGTGGGATTCCTCACTGCCCCTTCTGTCAGCCTCATTGGTACAGCAGCTTCCACTGGAAGCAGATGATCTGCAGCCTTGAGAGAGGCTCATGGGGAAGGTAGAGAGTGCTACCACAGCTCCAGCAGAAACTGGAAGACAGCTGATGTTTGTCTGCATGTCCATACAGAGATTGCTTATTTTGCAGGTCTGCAACTCATGGCTGTGCACCAAAAATCTCCTTTTTAGCCCAGCAGTTGTTTGTCTGCCCAACTCCAACCTTCAATCCACATCAAAAGGCAATGAGAAGAAGTCAACGAAGATGTTCCCAGCAAATCAGCATACACATTTTAAACAAAGGAAAAAAAAAAAAAGAACAGGCAGTATCAAACCAGGTGATAATTGATAATGATTTGATTTCTTTGTCAAAAACAGTGTGGCCAGCAGGACCAGGGCAGTGACCATCCCCCTGTTCTGGCACTGCTGAGGAACCTCAAGGGCTGTGTCCAGTTCTGGGCCCTCATGGCCAGAGAGACACTGAGGGGCTGGAGCCTGTCCAGGGAAAGGAACAGAGCTGGGGAAGGGGCTGGAGCACCAGGAGCGGCTGAGGGAGCTGGGAAAGGGCTCAGCCTGGAGAAAAGGAGGCTCAGGGGGGACCTTCTGGCTCTGCACAACTCCTGACAGGAGGGGGCAGCCAGGAGGGGTCGGGCTCTGCTGCCAGGGAACAGGGACAGGAGGAGAGGGAACGGCCTCAGGCTGTGCCAGGGGAGGCTCAGGTTGGACATCAGCAGGAATTTCTCCATGGAAAGAATGCTCAGGCCTTGGCAGGGGCTGCCCAGGAAGGTTTTGAGTGCCCATCCCTGGAATGCCTGGAGGTGGCACTCAGTGCTCTGGGCTCAGTGCTCTGGGCTGGGGACAAGGTGGGCATCGGGCACAGCTTGGACTCGATGCCCTTGGAGGGCTTTTCCCAGTCTTAATGATTCTGTTATTCTGTGATAAAGCACCTGTTCATTGGGAGCTTCCCAAGAGTTAGTGGAGGCAAAACAATAGAACTTTACTGCAAACCAGAGCTTTAGGTTTCCCTCTTGAAGTGTAAGTTCTGAGCAATCGGTGTCTCCACATTTTGTGGAATTCCATTGTTCACTATCCACGTCAAAGTGCTGTGACTGTCATGTAACAACTTTTATCTCCCCCTCTGGCTCCTCCTCAGGGATTCTGAGTCCCTGTGTCCCACCCTGAGGTGTGGCCAATCTCCAGCACAAACACACCCTGACACCACCTGGGCTCACGGCACTCCAGAGTGTTAGGATTTCACAAACCAACGTGGCTTGTGTCATTTCAGAGTTGTATTCTACCTTCTTCAGGCATTAAAAAAAGGTCTTATCTACTGCCATAAATCTATCACACACATCTTCCAGCTGTGAAACTCTTCAGACAAATCCTCCTGTCATGTAATAATCTGAATGCACAACAGTTGAGGAAACCACAGAGTTGGGGGATATTCTGTATCTGTTGTCTTCCTCCATTTTCCCAGCGTAGCCATGGCCAGATTGGACCGTGCATGAGGGTACACGTGGCAGCTGCAACTCCTCACGTTGGGTTGAGTCTGGCTGAGTTTTGCACCTAGAGACAAAGCATCACATGGTTATGTACCCAAAACCAGGGCACGTATTTTTCTGACTGACAGTTTTTCTTAAGTGTTAAATTATTATTTTTTAGCACTTCAAGTGTCAACTGTAACTAGTTTACAAGGAACTACTGAAAGTGAGGCAGTTGTGGAATTCAGCATGTTTGTTTCCTCTTGCTCTGAAGCTGACCACAGAACAAAGTGGGCTTTCAGATTTAGCAGTTATTTGAGATTCATGTGCCATGGATGCACATGAAATCACTTTAGAGGCGATCAAGTGTCCGTTTGAACCAGCAGTTCCTCAGGTCTGATGCTCTCCTTTGGCAAAGGCCCCTCCAGCAGAAGACACAAGCACATGTTCCAGGAGGTCTGTTCCAGCGAACAACTCCTCTCAGGATCTTCCTCCTACTTCCACATCTTACATCTGTTTGGAATTTAGAGGCTGATTTAGGACCTGACTTTTGCTTCTGGCGAAGGCATTCTGACTTGTCAGTCTCTGTAATGGCTGCTGCAAGAAGCCTTGATAACAACTTGGGTTGTATCCACTCTCAAAAGCCAGCGTCTAATGCAAGGCCATCTGGACAACCACAAGGTGCCAAACACTGTCGTTCTTGTTTAGTCCAGCTTCCTGCTCCAGGCAAATGGTATTTGATGAGTGGCTGCTCCCGCGCGGGGGGTTTGATCCTCACGTGTCTCCAGGCCCTCCCCAGCAGTGACATGGTCCGCTCATCAGCTGTTGACTCAGTTTGCAATAGAGCCAGCTGAAAATTTTTCAACAGAGCGATTTCTCATCCAGTAAAGTCTATTTAAAAATCAAAATATTTCTCAGCAGTTTGTCAATTTCAATGAAATTTTACACCAGGAGAATGTCAAAACACGGTGTTTCATCACCGCCGTGCTGGTTCTTCTCAATGGCATTGACGTGCTTCATTTCATTCTGGTCTTTTTGCTTCCACTGCTGCACATAGCTGAATATTGACTCAAGCCTTCCAGAGATTTTAGATTTTCCACTGCCTAATGTCTTCATTTTTCCTGGTTTTATATAATAGGAAAGTAATAAAGCTTTCTTTTCTGAACAGGTCCTAAATTGACATTTTGTAGGAAACTTCCAAATTTCACCTTTTTATCTTAATTCAATAACAAAAGGAACTGGAGAGTGTCAGAGCTTCTCCTACAGTAGAAATTCCACCTTCTGAGCAGCTACCATTAACACCCAGCCTGACCCAGCTGCAACCCTTGTGTCTGTGAGAAGGTCCAGGGTAGATCTGATTCCCAAGCCCAGCAACAGCCAGAAAACTCAACTGGCAAATCAGCCCTTTGTGAATCATCACGGCTCTGATGGAGCCTGTCCTCCATGCAAGGAAAATGTACCTCAGCAACAGAAACAAGATCTTAAATCAAATCAGATGCAGCTTGAAACATTCATCTACCGTTCTGGGAAGAGGAATTGTAGTGGAACAAATCCTCAATTATTTTACTCCTAAGATGGGAAGAAGAAAAGAAAATCTGAACAGAGTTTGTCCAAAAATGAGGGAGATGACACATGAATGTGAAGAAACTCAGGCCACTGAAGTAATAACACCATATGTCACTGAACAGGCAGCCTTCCCACTGGTTGAGGAGCTAGAAACCCACACCAGATACCACCAAAAAGCAGAGGAAACACTTTCTGTTGTAAGTCACATCACAAGTGCTTGTGAAACACAAGAACACTCAGTGCAGAGCATCAGATCTGGGTGAGATTCAGCCACTTCCCTCTTCCAGAGCAGTGCTCTTTGGACAGAGATGCTCCGTTCTTTCTGAAGGTGCCTTCGTGGCTGCTGGAGCTCATCTACTGTCTGCCTGAGTTCGCTGCTTTCAGATGCTGCAGCTCCTTGCTGTGTGTTTGGTGATAACACAGGCCAGGGCAGGGAAGGAGAGGGTAGGTGACCATACAGGCTGTTGTACCATGGAGTGAAAGTCATCTGAACACAGAGGAAGCGTGAGCTGGCAGGATGAGACGTGGTCCAAACCAATGGTTCCACCCTTCTCTAGAGGAGCCATCCCAGAAATCCAGTAACACCAGGGGAATGTTTGCCTTAGAAAAGGCTTCGATCCTGTTCCAGGGGCTGTTTCTAAGATTACCCGTAAAATAACTTCACGTCTACAAGGCAAACCAAGGGTTACAATCGTAGGAGCTGAAGAACCTTGCCTGTAAGACAATTTAAAGAATCAGTTAGTTCCAGATTAGTCTTAACCAAATGGTTTCAGTTCCCTCAGCCTTTCCTCCTACACCCAGCAGCATTCTGTTGCACCTAAGCTGGCTACAGCCTTTGGATCCCATTCAAGAGGAACGTGTCCAGTCTATGACCTGCTCTTCTCTCCACTTCCCTGAGGGCCCTACAGTCTTTTCCCATTGTCATCCAGCTGGAGCTGAGTCCAGTTGCAAATGACCACACTCTCAACACAAAGCAGGGGCAATGAGTTTTCCATCTCATGGATGCCCACCCCCAGCCAAAGGGTTACGAACTGCAAGGTTAGATCATAAGTAAAACAGGGTGGGAACTTCCTAGCAGAGTGAGGAAGCATCTCAGGGCAATTTTAATGCAAATAAACAAATAATATATTTAAAATGTGACTGATGTGGAGCCCCAGATATTTGAGGCTGGCTACCCTGAGGACCAGAGGCCCCTCTGAAATGCTGTGCTTAGAGTGCAGCAACCATGTACAAGTAGAGAGCAAAGTGACAGAGCCAGGCTGTGGTTTCACAGCTGCACTGGCCTGGACGATGAAATCAGGCCCAGACAGGAAGCAGTTTTCCTCAACAGTAAGCTGCTATTTTTACCCATCTCAGTTCTCCAATCAAAGAGACATTTGAAGTCAGTGGACTCTGATCTGCTGCCTGTCACGACAGCACCAATGTCTGGAGGTGTCACCTTGCCCACAGCGGGGTTGGGCAATGAGCACTGATGGCTCCCCTCACTATCAGCATCCTTCTGCTATCTCAACACCCCCCTGGTTATCAGTGTTGCCTTCACAGGTCAGACCACTCAGGCCTAAATCCCAGTGGCCACATCTGCCCTGTGTAGGAGGAGTAAGTTGGAAGGACTTCCCATGAATCAAGTAGCCCAGGGCAAGTGCAAGAGCCTGCAGCAGCCTCACCAGCCACTGACGCTGCTGCTGCACCACCCAACACACAGCGTTAGCCTCCAGGAATTACAGAGGAGGAGCTGCAGGGCATGGATATGTCCAGTGCTTTCCTATCTCAGCTGCTGTGTGAGGATCTCATATTGCTATTTATACACAGAGACGATGGTTTCCTTCAGCTCCTGCATTTCCTGGCCCTGGTCACAGGCCTGGCTCCCACCTCAGGGCCTGCAGCTGGGCTGGGCAGTACAGGCAGATCCATCTGCCACTTTGTGCAAGGTGACAGCTCTGTTTATTCCCCATTTCTCCTTCTCCCCACCCCACAGCAGCAATGTGGGCTGAGGGAGTGGCAGCACTTCCCAAATCCCAGAGCAATAGATCTGGAGTGAAGTCACAAATAACTGCTGCTTCACAGGAACAAGCTGGAAAATAGAGCTAGGAAGCGGGAACATACTGTTTATGCCAGAACCGCTGACATCCAGTAACACCAAAAAGCAATGAGGGGGAACATTACCGTCCCCTTCTCGAATAGTTGATTTTCCCCCAATTTCAGTGCTTGGCTGTGGGAAATCTGAGCTTAGCTAGAATAGGGTAGAGTGAGACGGGCAGGGGTTTACAGCTCTGGCAGAAAGGAGCCCCTGGCCCGGAGTCCTACAGAGGGCTGAGGCAGCTCCCTGAGGATCTGTGCCATCCTCCTCCCCACCATTCACCACTGTGGACATTATTTCAGCTCTTTGCAGCCTTCCTTGATGTCTGTGCACATGCAGTTTCCAGAACATCCCATCACACCACCCTAACACTGTCACTGTCCTTTTAAGCAGATGTTTAATAGCAGACAGTGCTCTGATCTCCAGCGCACTCTTCAAAGCTCTAGTCCCAGTGCTGTCTTCCTCATTCACTGAGGACCCTGCCACGCTGCACAGACAAATCGGGAAGCTGAAGACTAGACTTAATGAAAACATATAAATTAACATATGCCTCCTAGGGGGGTTGTTAGGCTCAGCTCATTAGTGGTTTAAAGCATATCCAATGCTCTAAGTTATTTGTTTGTTTGTATTTTTGCAGCTGTCCTTAATTTTCTTAGGTCAAGTAGAGGTGTGAGGTCCAAAATAGCATCGGGATGGCTGAGCTTATGTTTCCAGCCCTGAAAAAACAATGAAGTGCTAATAAAAAAATAAGGCCTTGTGAGAAAGATTTGACTCCAAAACTCTTTGCAAACAACACACAAAACAGCATGGAAATGCAGGAGCCTCCACTCCCCGGGGAGGGGAGCTGCTGCCAGCTACTTTGGGAGGAGAAGTGGAATCTCAGTGGCCTGGGGAGAAATTTTGGACACAGATACCAGAGTAAGAGAAGTCACTGGATCTTTGCTATCTGAGCATTGCTGCTCAGCTGAGCGGTCGACAGGAGGTCAGAGGAGCCCGTCCATTCAATCCCACTGGTTGCTACCACTGAAATCCAGCTCTGTCTGCACAAGGTCTTACAGCTCCATGGTATCAGCCCCAGGTCCTCTGGAGCCTCTCTCGAGCAGAGGCACTTTAGCCCAGGCTCATTCTCCAGATATAACCCAGCGAGGGGGTGCATGTTCTGAAAACACAGGGACCATGCTTGGGCTACAGGTTGCAGCTCTTTTCTCAAGGGAGCTGCTTTCCCCCCATCACCCTGCCCTCAAAAACAAATAGGTACTTGAAGCAGACCTGTCCTGTTTTAAAGTGCACCTCTCTTTTCCAGCTGAGCACAGCGTTAAAGGTCTGGAAGTGCAAAGGGATAAATAAGTAAGGCTTAGAAGCCTCAAAAAATGATACAGAAGTGCCATCACCCCTCTCTGAAGTGCCCTGAGCAGAGCAGCTCCTGCGCATCCCTGTACAGGCTCTAAAAGAGAGAAGATCTGACTTCTCCTCCAGCTGGTAGTGTTGGAGTGGACCTGCATGTCTGCATCCTGGAGTGGACAAACATCAGACTGTAGCTGAAGATTCTCATTTCTGCAGAGAAATGGGAGAGTCAGTTCTCCAATGGGCTTGGTCTCATTTGGTGACAAATATCACTGTCTTGAAATCTGCTGGATGAGAAACAGCACTGAGGGGATGCAGGGCAGCATGAAGGTGGTGTGCTGATGGCAGGGCAGCACGTTCACCTTTAGATGACATAAAATCAGACTGACAGTTCAAGCAAAGCCTGCAAACCAACAGAGAGTTTGCATGAGGACCTCTCCACTTGCTTTGGTTAACTCCATCAGGGATTTGCCATCATTTTTAAGCAAAGAAACTCCACTAAAAATAAATGACACCTCAACTCATAACGGCCTCTCCATTCCTGAGTATAAACATTGCTGGGAGGTGATGGAAGAACAAATCATCAAGCCACACTCTGATGGAAACTTTATCCCTGGAAATTACCCTGAGCACAGCAGGAATTACAGATCAGTGTCCTACCTTTGAGAAGAGGTCAGGGAGAGTCCTCCCACAAGATTCCACTTTTCTACAGCAGTCATTAACTGCAACCTTCTTTACCATCAAGAGAAAAAACCCACATCTTTAGAGCCTCAGAGGTAAAAGCAGAGGATTTATCACAGTGTCCAGTGATGGGGTGACTTCTGGTGCAACACTGAAGCACTTGGACTGTCCTTTCCATTTAACAGTAGCCTCTTAGCAAGCAAACCCCTTCCCTCCCTTGGCACTCCTGTCCCCACTTTCACCTCACAAATTTAATCTTAAAAGTGACTAATGGTGGGCTCAGTCCAGGCAGAACTATGATTCTATGAAAACGACCAGGATTCCCCTTTTTTTTTTTCCAGTGGAGCCAGAATCCCACTAGACAGATTTTGGATGGGCAAGAAGAAGTTCACTTTCAAGTATGAGAGGTGCTGTGTTGCTGCAGGAGGAGTTAAAGGAGACCTCAGGCAAGGCTGTACATTCAGCCAAGGGGCTGTCCTTGTGGCCTGCCTGCTGAGCCCCATTCCAGCAGGCAGGACAGGAGCTGGGGCAGCCTTATCTCACACCAGTCAAACTCAAGCCCATTCCAGGAAAGTTTTGTTGTTTTGATCCTTCTTCGAGGGAATGAGCTTAGATGAAACTGAAGCACGTGCTAATTAAAACCAGGACCATTCTTCAAACTGGGATTTTAATTACTGCAAATATATGTTAAGGAAAGTTGCAATGAAAAATAGTAATTTCTTGTGCTACCTGCCATTTTCACTTGATTACTATCACACTTTTCTGTAGAGCAAAAACATCAGTCCTCCATAACAAACTCCTCTCTTGGGGGCTAGTGTGAATTGAGAGCTGTGAGGCCCTGCCGTGGGTTCCAAAACTAGCAGCATAATGTCTGTAACAGACATGCTACCTAATTAAATTGTTAGGGAACAGGCTTTTATATCTTTAACACCTAATTTACTATTGTTTCTTTGAAAGTATTTGGCTTCCCTGTGGTTTTTTGGGCCTCCCTTCTCAGTTTTACGATGGCTTTTAAGTTTTTCGTGTGTGTTTCTACTAAATAACCATTTTGGAACTTTTGTTAGGGTCCTGGCTCGAGTCGGACCAAGGGAAACAGGAGCCTGTTTTACTGTTGTTCATGCTGGGTGAGTTACCACTACCGTGCTAATTATGTAATTACCCCATTTTAATAGCTAGTGTATACTACTTTATTGCTAACAAATCTGATTTCCTCTTTCTTTGCTCACTGATCGAACAGTAAAGGCACAAGGACACACACAAACATTATACAGCTCTATAAACCTCAACACGAGAGTTGGCAGGGCTCTAACCATAAACAAGCATTTTCAAGGCAGCAGGTTTAGCCAAATCTACGCCACACTAATGACGATATAATTCTTGCTTACTGGGAAGACACAAAATTGAGTTCATTTCTCAAGGACCATGTGCTCCACAACTGTTAGTTAGTGAGTGTATAACGTGCTCACCACAAAAATCAGGGGCTATACCTAAGATGTTTGGATTGTGCTGTACCAGAAATGAGTAATGAACGTGTTAATCAGCTACTTCCTTGCTCATATTTGAAAAAAAAAAAAAAAAAAAAAAGAAAGAAATATTTGGCCCCAGAAAGGTGAGGGAACATATGTTCAAAAATATTCCTGAATTCTGCATAGTCATTTGGAGTCCATGGCTGACAGGACAAGGTAGGATACACAGGGATATCAAAGTGCAGTGGGGCAGATTGAAAAGGGGAAATGTTACCCAGTGTTTCCAAAGGCATCTGAGTACCACTGAAATCAGAAGGTTTGAAAAATGATGCTTTGATAGAAGAAGATGAAAACCATTAACCAAGAGTTTAGAGGTGAGAGGAGAACAGAACCCAGTATGTGTTGTCCAGAGCAGCATCTGTGCTCAGCAGGTCAAACCAAACCAAGACAAGAGCTGGGAAGAGCTTCTGAAATTACACCAGAGGACAGCAGAGCCTGGGGAAGACCCCACCTGGAGTGCTGTGTCCAGGTCTAGAGTCCTCAACACAGGAAAGACATGGACTCGTAGAGTGATTTCAGAGGGGACCATGAAGAAACTCCAAGGGCTGGAGCCCTTCTGCTCTGGAGCCAGGCAGGCTGGGAGAGCCAGGGGTGTTCACATGGAGAAGTCTCCAGAGAGACCTTAGAGCCCCTTCCAGGGTCTAAAGAAGGCTTATAAAAAGAAGGGATAGAGATTTTTTATAGGGCAATGGTTTTAAACTGACAGAGGGCAGGATTAGAGTAGATGTTGGGAAGAAATTCTTTACTCAAAGGGTAGCACAGCCCTGGCACAGGGTGCCCAGAGAAGCTGTGGCTGCCCCTGGATTCCAGGAAGTGTCCAAGGACAGGTTGGGCAGGGCTTGGACCAACCTGGGATAGTGGGTGTCCCTACCCATGGCAGGGGGTAGATGGACTTTAAAGACCCTTCCAACCCAAACTGTTCTATGGTTCAGTGATTCCACAATTCTGTGAAATAATCTCAAAGAAACTGCAGGTATTTAAGGCAATGAGCTGCAGGAGATGGAAGGGGGAACAGAGAGCTCCTGGGAGTTTTCCCTTGAGAAGAGGAGGCTTTCATGGCAAAACCCAGATCAGGCAGCAATCCCACACCCTGAGACCATTTCCTGAAGTAAGAGCAGGAAACATATCTGGGGGTTAAAGGTCTAGAGGGCTGAAATCTCAGCTAAAGGATGGTGGTGTGTTCCTGAGAGGGCACAGAGATGAATTAAAAACCTGAGGCATCTGGCATCTACAGTGATGAGAGAGAGACTCTCTCCAGGATGCAGCACCCAGGACCAGGGCAGTGATAGACAGGGATGGAGGGATTACAGTGAACATTGGAGTCCTAGCACATGGAGCTGAGGAGTGGAACTCAGAGGACATTGTTCAGGGAGAAAATTCCCTCATGTCCTGATTTCTGAACGCTAAGCTCTGCCATTACAGTCTGTATGTACAAATACATGCATTTACTGATTGTATGATCTCTTAAAAGTTAAAGAAGTCTATCCCCTATGAAGTTCCATTGTAATAGCAAAACCTTATTTTTGTCCTCTCCTTGTTTTTCCCCACAGCCAGCTTCAGGTCTCATCCCCAGTTTATTTGAAGGAGAAACAGTCTCCAGACAGGTAAAACACACATTGAATTCATCTGGACTTTCAACCATAAATCATTGTGTCTGCACCTTTCCACTGGCACTGATGGGCCCCAGTGCCCTCCTCTGTACCAGGAGGATCCCTGCAAACAGCAGCAAGCTCTGACACTTCACATTCCTCCTTAAATCCATCCATTGCCAGCATATCCACCGAAAAATTGACAGCAAAAAACATTGCATTAGGCTGCTGGTGTGCTAAGACCACTGTCTATCATAGTGAGCAATATTGGCTCAGTGTCTCCCTGCGCTCACTCTCTGTCTGCACCCATCTGCTGCCTTTCCTCTCCTGCTCGTCACTGGGTCAAGGACAAAAGCTTTGCGATGCTGGGAGGGTACTAGTAAAGACAGAGACGCACACACATTATGTGTATGTGTATGTATAATGGGTGTGTGTATGTATGCGGCCGTATATGTGTGTGTATATGTATGCACAGGCACGTGTATGTATATATTTCTATGTCTATCTGTATCATCTATATCTATATTAGGCAGCAAAAGCAGCAAAGGCAGCAGGGGAGGAGGTGATTCTGCCCCTCTGCCCCCTCAGATGACACCCCACCTGCAGAGCTGCCCCAGCCCTGGGGCCCAGCACAGGAAGGAGCTGGAGCTGCTGGAGAGAGTCCAGAGGAGGCACCAGGATGAGCAGAGGGATGGAGCAGCTCTGCTGGGAGGAAAGGCTGGGAGAGCTGGGATTGTTCAGCCTGGAGAGGAGAAGCTTTGGGGTGACCTCATTGTGGCCTTCCAGAGCCTGGAGGAGCTGACATGGAAACATGGAGAAAGACTCTTTACAAGGGCCTTGAGTGACAGGACAAGAGGGAATGGCTTCAAACTGCCGGAGGGCAGGGACAGATGGGATATTGAGGAGAAATTGTTTCCCGTGAACGGGGGGAGGCCCTGGCACAGAGTACCCAGAGAAGCTGTGGCAGCCCCTGGATCCCTGGAAGAATCCAAGGCCAGGTTGAACTGGGTTGGGACAGTGGAAGGTGTCCTTGCCCATGGCAGGGGTTTAGAACTGGATGACTTTCCAATCCAAGCCATGCTATGGTTCTACAATTCTATAATCTGTATCTATATGTATTCAGTGGGGTCCAGATTTTGGCAATCCATGCCCTGTTTCTCCCAGGGAAAAAAGGGGAAAAATTCCTTGAGAGAACAAGACTTTCCTGAAGTCGAAATGTCTGCAGAGCAATCTCTGTGTGAGCAGCTCCTTCCAGCAGGAAAACTGAAGTGTTTCATTTCATGCTGGACCAAGAGATGCTTCCAGCCAGGACAGGAGCTCTGCAGACACACCCCAGTGTCAGTGCGTCGGCAGAATAAAAGATAATGGAATTTGTCTAAGCTCTTCATGAGGTCAGAAGTTCCAATATTCTGAACTGTCCCAGCGTGTACCCCCTGGAATTCCTCTCAGCATGGAGGCTCTGGACAAGCTGGGCTGGGTAAGGTTGGACTGGGTAGCAGCAGCACAAATTCACCATTGTTCACCTCCTGTACCTCCTGCCATCACTGCCCATGCACCAAGGGCCTGGGCACTGCCCAAACCCAGCTAGAGCCAGCCCACAACCCAGATGCATCATTTCATTACTAAAACAAGTTGCCACCATGGAGAATCCAGAGCAGGACAAAAAGCCTGACTCTTGAGAAAGTCAGCCTTGATCAGGAAAAACCTTCAACAGGAGTTTCATCCAAGCAAGTGCTGACAGCTGGACCTGTGGCACTGGATATGACTGCACCTGTTTTGGCTGGTACTGTGCTGATTTCTCATCCCAGAGTGGTTTTTTATTCACTTGTCAACTATGTGGGTTAAGGACTGTACTGGTTTGTCCCTCTGACCAGCAAGAGAGCACCTCAGGAACAGTCCACTATCATTTAATGGCTGCATGAGCCAAACCCCACAGTGACAGCCTGTTAGTAAGTGGTCATTAGTGATCAGCTCTCATTTATGCTGGTATATATTCAGGACTACATTTCTTTTTAAAAGTGCCAGGCTAACAGAGCAGGGAGCAGAAGCTAATCCACTCAACCTCCATTTCGGATACCCAGCTCATGTCTCAGTCTCTCCCACTGGTTCTAGGATGCCCTGGTGAGTTTTCAGGAGAAGATCTGGAGTCTTCTACTCGTGATCTGCCCCCTTTGTCCAAACCAAACCAGGTCTGGAATTACTGGAAGCCACCTTTGGAAGACCCAAAAGGTCAGAGCTGGTGCATAGAGGCCAAGGCCACAATGTTTCAAGATTTTGGCCAGAAGACTTACCTCCGTCTGCTTAGGGTGCTTCTGTGCTCCCCACTTTGCTGCTCAGGAATCTCATGGAACAGCCTCATCAACCCGGTTTGCTCTGCAGGGTACTCCTGGTGCCCAGTGCCACAAAGGGGAAAGCCCCAGCCAACATTGCACAACCCATGTGGGGATTATTTACCCAAAAGCATCAATTCTGAACTGAGGACCACACATTAACAGTTTTCCAGTATTTTGCAGCTGCTGACCCGTACCCTGAGTGCTCCATCCGGGCATGAGGAAGCCACCAAGATGGTCAGAGGGATTGGGCACCCCCCCTATGAGGAAAGGCTGGGAGAATTGGGATTGTTCAGTCTGGAGAAGAGAAGGTTCCAGGGTGACTTAATTGCAGCCTTTCAGTCCCTCAAGGGAGCCAACAAGAAAGATGGAGAGTCTTTACAAGGGCCTGGAGTGACAGGACAAAGAGGAATGGCTTCTCACTGCCAGAGGGCAGGGTTAGATGGGAGATTGGGAAGGAATTCCTCCCTGTGAGGGTGGGCAGGCCTTGGCACAGGGTGCCCAGAGAAGCTGTGGCTGTCCCTGGATCCCTGGAAGTGCCCAAGGCCAGGCTCGACAGGGCTTGGAGCAGCCTGGGATAGTGGGAGTTGTCCCTGACAATGGCAGGGGATTAGAATGAAGTGATCTTTAAGATCCTTTCCAACCCAAAACATTTTGCGATTCCATGATTCCAGGACTCTGAACTAGTCCAGAAGAACAGCGTTCCATCATGACAACATTGACTGAGATCCACCTGCAACCTCTGCCTTTCAGAACCCTCTTTCATTTCCCAGACGGGCTTTTAGAATGTCCTTCAGAAGGGTCTAAACTTGATCACTTGGTCACAGCCTGTGCTCCTAAGGGTTGTATATGGATGTTGGATCTCTAAATCAAGATACCATGGGCAAGCACCATTCCATCAGCTTCTGCCTTCCACCCTGAAGGAGTTAAGCAGAAATTACAACATTTTTAACTTATATTACTCACTTGTATTGAATTATTCTTGGATCAGATATTAAATGGAGATTTTCCATATAATATCTGTCACAGATGGAAAAAAACCCATCATCTATGGATGACTGTAATCCATTCATTGGTTTACAGATACAGCCCTCTCCAGGGATTGTCAGAAATAAACACGATGTCCCTGTTTGCTGGATTTTTGCATTTGGATTGCTGAGCTAGCTGAAAAAATGTGTGAAATCGCATGAAAGCCGACAGCTCCCTATTGACTCGGCATACGAACAAGCTCCCATGTGTTATTTATTCCAGCAAGCCCATGGACTGTGGCGTGTACATGAAATGCAAGCCCACTCTGAAATTTGAGGGGATAATAATCAATAATGCTTTGTTTGGAATGCAGCTTTCATCTGCAGAGCCCAGAGCAGTGGCAGGGAGCTGGGGGGAGAAGGGAGGGGCAGATGCACAGACCCTCACTCAGAAGACAGAGCTGGAACCAGTCCCTCCAGCCTGGCAAACCCCAGGGACGAGCTGCCTGCTGACAAAGCACCTTTGGCATCTCAGACATGCTAAATTCATGGATTTTTGTTTGTTTGCTTGTTTTTTAATGGAACAGTCTCTGCCAGAGCAGTTTTCCAGTTACCTGCAAGGATGCACTGCAGTGATTAAAAACACTTGTTCTTTTGGGAATTCCTGGGAGGAATTAGGGATATCACTGTGCCCAAAGCAAGGGCACAGCAAGATGGGAAAAGCCAAGCCTATTTCCAGCCCCTGCTTTCATTCCTGAACACAGGGTTTGCTCCAGCATCCTCTTGCCAGGCTGGTGACACCACGTCCCCATGGGTCACCCCGAATGGGCTCACCTCGCTCCCTCGGAAGCACTGTCTCGTGCTGAGCTGCATGGCACAGCTCCAGGACAGTATCACCCTCACCACACAGCTACCACTCACTCGGGGATAATTAGTATTTCCCCCATCTGCTAGATGAGCTTGGGGAGGGGAGGCAGGGGAATGCTGCCAGGGTGTGCTTAACTCTTCAATCCTCAGGCGTTTCTCTGCTGCTCCCCACTCCCAGGCTCGTGGCAAACCCAGCTGGAGACTCAGGAGGTTTGAGAAAGTTGTCTGGATCCTGCCTCCCACCTGAGCCACTGAAGGGCTGTGGGAATGGGAAGGGTCTGTCCTGCTCCTGTGGGGGCCACCACCAAATCCCTGCGATTCCCTGTGTGTGGCAAAGCACCCACTGCTGTGCCTACCACAGGCAGCCTCCAGGTGAGCAGATTTGGGTTCCTCAGTTGGAAACCCCCTCCCCACCCGGCTCCTCAAGCCCTCCCCAGTCAAGGTAGGGGCCACTGTGCCCGGGACAGTGTGTGGGCACCACTTGGAACAGGGCCCTTGCATCCAGGAGACAAAGGAGGATGTTAACAACTGCAGCCCAAAGGCAGACGCAGGATTAGGGCTGCTCCCGGCAGCAGACTCCTCTCCTGCTTTAAAGTCAGCACATCACCCAACACTTAACTTCCCACCTTCCCCGGGGTGGCCAGAGAGTTCCTTTTCTAAGGTTAATACCTCCTCCTCCCCCAACACCCTGAAAGAAACAGGATACTTCCTAGCTAATTTGTATGTGTCTAATTTTCATATCAACAAAGTCGTGATTTGAGGCTTTTTCGGCTTTGCTTTCTTTCTCACCACATTCCTGCTCTTACTGAGTCTATTTCCATTCCTCCACTCCTTTCCCAGATTTCAGTATCCACAGGTTTCTGGGTTAACAACAAAATAACACAGGCTGGAACCTGTTCAGATGACTTTTTTTTTATTAATTATTTTTATTTTCTTGCTTGGAAAACCTTTTCCCCTCTCTTTCACCCTCCCCGCCAGGGAGTTCAAAGGGACATGTTCTCAAACACGGGCAGGGCAGCTCTCTCCACACCCACACTTGCCACCTTGAGGGAGGGAGCGGCACGAAAACTCGCTGGTGAACATTTGTGCAAATATTCATTTGGCATCTGCTAATGTCAAGTCTGGCTGGGTTGAGGCTCGGAGCTGCAGAAAAGCATAAATGAGTCAGGCAGACAGCAAAAGCCGAGCTCTTCGTTATGCAAACAGGAGCCTTCTCACAGCAGCTCTTGTGCACAGCGAAGGGGCTCCTGCTCCACGTCATTTCTGTCGTGTTTGTCCTGCCCTTTAGTTATGATGGTTTTTCTCATGCAAAGACCCTGGTGTACTAAATGCTGGACAAACCCCCAGCCCCAAAGAGTACAGCCTCAATAAACCCCAGTCCAATGTGGAGAGCTTGGCAGCCACGGGCAGCAGCAGTAGCAATGGGGGCTGCTCTCACTCCTGTCCTCATGGCTGCTCTGCTTTATTGCTGTTATTGCCACATAACCCTGCACAGGACTGAGTTCCTGGGAAATACACGGATCTCCACAAGCCTTTGGTCCCCCCAGGTCCCTCGCTATGGCAAACGAAGCAGAGCAGGTAGCAAGGGAGGGCTCCCTGCCAGCACAAGCAAAATGTTCAAACAAGTGCAAATAACCCACTCACCCAACATTAATGGGGCAGCCACAGCCGGGTTGTGTGGCTTGTTAATAAAGTGTCCACATGTAAAAACAGACCCAGGCCTAGATACAGGCGACAACATAAAAGGTTGGAGTCAGTTCCCATTCATTTACCTGGTGGCAAACCTTCCCTGAAATCAGCAGTACCTCATGGGGCACAGTTGAACTCCCTTAGCCACAGGAGGGTTTTCCCTGCAGAAAGTTTATCCCTCCCATGTAAATTCAGCAGCACTGATGTAGTGGGTCATGGACCACACAATCTATAATTTAGTAGCAAATTAAACATGCAACAGGATTGCTTCTGCACTGAGTATGCAGATCTTGGGAAGGAGGTCACAGCACACCTTGCTCTGGGGCTTCAGATGTGAACTTGTCAGAAACACTTTGATGGCAACAGCTCGATTGGCCGTGTCAACACCGCCCTGATTCAACCAACAGCTGACCTCCTCCCTTGTCCCCTGCTCTGGCTCAGTGTTCCCCTGCATGGGTGACACAGGGCTGGGGGCAGGAGGAGAGGGCCTGGCACTGCACTGTTAACCACGGGAAAATTCAACATTGCTATTTCAAAACTTATGAGTGGAATAATCAATGTCAGAGGTGACTGGAATCTCCACACATTTACAGATAAGCAAAAATTTTGCATTGAAGGAAATCTGTATGTTTGTCAAAAGCAGAAAACCTAGGACCTGGAATGTATTCTTTTCACATTTCAATATTTCTAGACTTTGTTTCTAGGCTGGAAAAAGACAAAGAACTTTCCAAGAAAAAAAAAAAAAAGGTTAAAAAATGCAAGATGTAATCCTTTCCTTTAGCTGTACTTCTTAAGGCACAAAAGACAAAATTCCCAGTCATATTTCACCAGACCCCTAGCTGATTCCTGATTTAATGTTTAGTCTTTGTCTAATCATCCCAGTCCAACCCCAGGTTCAGCACGGCCTTGATGAAGGTGTCCCCTGAGGTGGTGCCAGGACCAGGCACAAGTGAGGGTGTCCCTGTGTGCCCCAGGCCACTGGTCACCCACAGTGGGGTGGGAGCTTCTCCAGGGCCCCAACTGCATCGCCCCCATCCTTGTCTGGGTCACACTGTAGTCAACAGCAGAAAGGTGTGCTGACTGTGCCAGCAGCTCCCACTAAGCCTGGCTCCCTCCCCGTTCTTTGAATGGCTTCCCACTGACAGAGGGCAGGGTTAGATTGGATATAAGGAGGAAATTCTTCCCTGTGAAGATGGGGAGGCCCTGGCACAGGTTGCCCACAGAAGCTGTGGCTGCCCCTGGATCCCTGGAAGTGTCCAAGACTAGCTTGGACAGGGCTTGGAGCAATCTGGGATCATAGAAGGCATCTCTGGCCATGGCAGGGGGTGGGACTGGATGAATTTTAATTTGCCCTCTAACCTGAACCAGTCTGCGATTCTGTGACACATCCCAGGCAGAGAAGCCCTGGGAGAAAACCTGAGCTCTCCAGGGTGGCACAGTGTAGGTGTAGGTGTTGGTTGTATCTGTGGGTGTAGGTGTAGGTGTTCAGCCACGAGGAAACACTCATTCCTTAATGATGCAAACAGTTAATGAGTCCACAGAGCAGATCAGGCAGGTGAGTCAGGTCTCCTGCTTTCACTGTTTCACCCATAGCCTTGGCAAGAATCCCTGGATTCCCCACCAGCATCCCTCCCCACTCCAAGAGTAGCAGGGTCTTGGATTCCTGGATTTGACTGAAAACTTTTGAGAGATGAATCTGAATTCCTCCTCATCAGCCTAAAGATTTCTTTATTATTTATGACTGGGAAAGATTCCCACCAGAAACATATAGCTGGTTGTAGTTTAAATATTTCTTCCAACTCGGGAAATTTCCAGGAAGGTCCAATAGAAACACAATAATGTGCCCACAAGTTGCAAACCAGTGATCCTGTTGGTTTGATTAATTTACCCAGAAATATAATGAATACAAAACTGATGGTTTTTGCTTGTTCCCTAAAACAATGTTATCAGTACATGCCTTCGGTGCATTTTTACTGCAATTATAAAGGTTTTTCCAGCTGGAAAGTGAGTCAGCTTAACTTTTTCTTTTAAACTAAAGACCATTTAATGTCAGATAAAAGGTTTAAAGGAAAGGATTAAGTACCACTTTCAACAGAGATGATGGGAGATAATTGACTCAATTTATCCCTGATATCACTGCAGGACACCGAATGCATGTGTTCAGAATACAGCAGGGCAAGGGACCCCACCAGAGGCCTTGCACTCTCCCCATGCAGGTGGGTGCTCACATTTTCCTCTCCATTGTCCCAGCGCATCCAACATCTCTGGCAGGTGTCCCCGTGCCCTCTAGGAAAATGCACTTCCTGGTCTGGAACCTGCAACACCTTTCAAACAGCAAAGAAGTTGCATGACAGATGTGAAGCTGATAATAAACCCCCAAAAGTAGATAATGGAACAAAATGCTCTGGTTCAGATATTTGCCAGCAAACAGAGGCACAGCCCTTCCCTGATTCTCAAACCTGCAGCCACAGTCACATTTTCACCTGCACCCACCACCACTTCTCTGAAACCAAATGACTTTTGCTAATCTTTCATCTCTGTGCACTCCTTTGATCCATTTTTTCTACCATTTTCAAGGACTTGGGCTAATTTCTCCTGGAGCAATGATTTTTCTGACCTCTTTGAGCAGGACAGACCCCATCAGCAGGGTTGCTTCAGGTGTCATTGCTCCTCT
Source organism: Dasyornis broadbenti (assembly GCA_013397935.1). Taxonomy (NCBI): domain Eukaryota; kingdom Metazoa; phylum Chordata; class Aves; order Passeriformes; family Dasyornithidae; genus Dasyornis; species Dasyornis broadbenti. The sequence continues at coordinate 643,345 of VZRN01003864.1, read as the reverse complement.
CTGCTCACTGCCAGACCCACCCTGGAGCTTGTCTGTGTCCCAAGGGACAGCGTGGCCTTTTCCCTCTGGCTCTGAAGCTGCCAGGATGATTACTGTTCTGGTGTAGGAACTTCTTGGCTCAGGTGGAAAGGTATATGATGAAGCACAGCCATAAGGAATTCACTCCATCACTGCTCCCGGCTCCCTTGCTACACAGAAGTCACCTATAAATTTACGTCATGAATTCCACCCAAGGACAGGGTTTTGATTTATTTGCCAAGTCAGTCACTTCCTGAAGGCGATCCCTGCCTCCCAAGGCAGTTGGGAGCTGCCTGTGATATCTGGCTTGTTCCATGCATTTGGAGAGTGATGCCCTGGCAGAGAGAAGGGCTTTGCCAGCCTCGTGGCTGAGCTGGTGGCATGTGGTCCCGCCACCCAAGCAAAGTCATTCTCTGTTTGGAGGAGCCACCTGGAAAGAGTGAGGGTCTGCCTTCATTGTCTTCTCTCAAGAGCGGGCCACGATCTCAGTTCACACCTTGCAGAGGTACGAAGCAAACATCCAGCCCTGAATCACTTGGCTGCTGCAGCAGATCGTAGATTAGGGCACCTTGGGCCGGGTTCAGACCACCCACAGCAGCGTCTGCTGGCAGCACCCACAGCTGGGCCCACAGTTGGGCTGCCCAGGCCCAGCCTGCTCCTTCTCCTGGAGAAGACAGCTAGCCACTTTGCAGGGCTTCAGAGCTTTCAGAGCCAGACTTGCCTCCCACCCGGAAAGTATTTGTGATGCTTCCCAGCAAACCATGCCATGTACCCATTTCAACTCCCATAGCAAAGGGCCTGCCATGTGCATGGGTCTCCTCCTGAAATCATAGGAAAAATCTGGCTGCAAGGTGCCAAATGGATGGGGCTTGAACACCCAAATCCCACGGGCGACAAAAGATCTCAGCCCAGATGTATACAAGAGGCTGGTAGGATCAGGCTGTGAAACATGGAGGGCAAAACTTGCCGTGTTCAAGAACAGACGAGTAATCCCAACTTCTCCACCTCCAGAATGGCACCACTTCTGCTTAGCTGTCTGGCTGGCTGATGGGAAAGGCAGTGAGGGCTGGACAAGGTCTGGGTCACCCTGTGAAGAGGTAGGAGAGCTCTCCAACTCCATACAACGCACAGCCATACAAACCCGCTGCATCCCACACTGGAATGCAGTACTGTTTCAATGCTGAGCAAATGGGATGGTCCCTTTGCAACACAGGAAGGACTTTGGAATCCAAAAAGCACCAAGAGAAAAGGCAAGCTAGGGTTTGCAACCAGGGTTGCCCCATAGGCAAAGGTCTCCTTGGAAAGAGGTGCCTATGGAGCTTCTTGCGGTGATGGAACGGTAAAAGACCGAGGATGGACTCTACAAGTGTCCTATAAGGCCACCATGGAGCATCTTTGCTGCTCCTTCAGCCAGCACAGGAGTGTGAGAACGACAGGCCTCTGTAACATAGGACAGGGTAAGGACTCAGAGCACACACAGAGTTATTTCACTCTTTCTCCAGAGCTATTTAACGTGAATGAAACAAGGTTGAGCCCTAGTGGATTTTCACTGGGTGGGATGGGTGAAACACCAGTCTGTAAGGGGGTGTGATGCCTGACACCTTGCCCTTCCGAGGCTGATCCCCAGGCTCCCACTGTCTGATCCCAAATTTCAATTTCCATGCTACATGTTAATTTTCCCCAAGTCAAGAACCACTCTCTTTCAGTAGTTTTGACGTTCGCTGCCTTTCATTGAATTTCTCTGTTGGGAGAGTAGGTGAATGGGAGATCCCAGTTTACTTTCTCTGCAGTCTAGACTATTCATTACTTTCCTGTCTCTAAATGAAGCAGGCATGGTCCTTTCAATACCTACATAAAGCATTCCCTCACCAGGCCTCTAAGTATTTTCATTGTCAGCCTCTGAACACTTATTATTTCCACTATATTCCCTTTTGAGGTCAGATATCTAGAGAGAAGTTCGGCATGTTAGCAAGGGTCTCCTCTGGCTCTGTGCTGTGAGCAGACATGAATTAGGGAATATTTTACATCCCTCTCTTTAAGCATCCGCATATTTTGTTTTACTCTCACAACAGCAAAGAGGAAAAAAGACCCCAGAGTGGCTCTGATTGCCATCGTTTTGTGAGCGTAAATGATTACAATTAACATGGAACCCGACAGAGTGCAGGCACAGCTCAAATTATTCCTCACCATGCCTTGCCTTGCAGTTATCAGAGGTGAATTTTATCTGCCATTGTGCTGCCCATTCACCTAGCTTTGTGTGGTCTGACAATATCTCAACCCAAGGTGGTATATGGTTGCAGGCACTGCCGCTCTCGTTATTTACAATGGCTAATTAAGATCCTGCTACAACCTTCATCCCACCCTTAATTCTTATGAAGCAGCCAACAAAAGGTTTTGATTTCCTTTTTGGCTGGAAGACCTTTTGGCTTCTGCAGAAAGGGGATTAAGAATGAAAGCACATAAAGGTATGTGCACAATCACAAAGTCATAACAACTCTCCCAGTGCAGTCTCCCAGGAATGAAACGCAGCATTAGCAAGAAGGGCTAATTGGGACCAGTTTAAAGAGTGCACATTGTGTAGCTCAGTCCGGTAACACTTTTGATCAGGCAGACAACACAGCCACAAATTGCTTTCTTCCTCCTCCAAAATATCTGACCCTGCAGGAAATGGTGTTTTACCTTTCCCAAGGAATCCAGACAGGCAGGCAGGCAGACGGATGGTGCACATGAGCTGCATGAGCGCTGTGGGTCACACCAGCTGCTCTGCAGGGCACAGCCTGTACAAGCCCAGCTCCCTGGCAGCTCTGGGCAGATGCAGGGTCCTTATGCCTCTCCCTCAGGGTCCCCAGAGACTGGTGCTGGCTCTGATGGTGATTGCCAATGTCACTGTCATGGCAACTTGAGGATCAGATGGAGTCACACACATGCAACTCACCCAGACTTTCTCTCCAGAGAGTGCTTTAGGCACTGCTGTCAGCTGTGGGTTTCCAAGCAATTGCTCTCCATCACCTCTTTGCTTTCCAGGGGAGTTGGGTGCAGATCCCTGGTCTCAGGTTGCTTCTAGAGAGCCTCCCCATTGCACACCTTGCTCCAGAATCTCTCAATTTCAAACCTTTCTCTGGAGCCTCACCATTATGCACTTTGCTCTGTAGGGAGCAGCCCTCCCTGCTGCCCTGTCCCACCAAGGGTGGGCACTCTTTGCAGGCTCTCCTGTGGTGCTGTGGTCCCCAGAGCCTGTCCCCAGCCCAAAGGCCTCCCCTCTCGGTCCCTGCGTCACCAAGCCAGCTCTGCAAGTGAAGCCTGGGAATCTGGTTCGTTAGCTCTTGGCAATGCCACCCCCCCGCCAAATGTCATGGCATGCAGAAATCTATGAAAACCAGAGGCCTGAGACATGTGGTTTTGTTTGTTTACATGTGCCAACATTTCCAATGGCTCAGAATTGTGTGCCTGGGAAAGCTGCATGTGTGTTATTCATTTAGGATTATTTTCAGTCCTTATAATAGGAGACTCATTTTATCCTTTTGAAAGCTCTTGAGCAGAGATGATCACAGCCCAAAAGCCTGCCATGGCTGTAAACAACATCTAAGCTCCACATAGCTGTCGCTCCTTGGAAAACGGTCCCACAAAGGAGTGGAAGGGCTTACACTCTGTGCTCGTGTCAGATACATAGATAAAGAGGCAACTCATTTCTCTAGACTCCTTTGTAAAGCCCAGCCAAGATTTTTACATTCTGATTCATGCAAATCAGATCATCTGATCAAAGTAACATGTGCTACCTCCCAGGAACTCAGGCACTGCTGGCTGGGCTATGGCCCATCGCACACCATCGCCTTCCCTCTGGTTCCTGATGCCGCCTCCTCCGGCCTTGCCCACAAATCACTCTGGCAGACAGCAGCTCCAGGCCTGTGCCATGGTCACCTTCCATCTGGCTATGGTGGGCTCTGCTCCCCGCCAGCTTCAAACTGGCCAAGACAGAGGCTGCTCCCAGCTGACTCTGCACAGCCTCACAACACACTGGGAAAGCCTTTCCCTACACCCTTGCTGCTCCATCCATGCCAGAGTTTCTGGTGGCACCTCTCTCCTGCGTAGCGGTAGTGGTGTACCCCAAAATGCGCACGTCTCTGGATACCCAAGATATGAAGTTTTGGGGTGAAATTTTCCAATTACAAACTTCTGTAATGATTGCCATAGCTCATTGCATTTATTTAGGTCTAGGCAGGTTCAGAATTTCCTCATCTGAAAAAAAAAAAATTGCCCTTCTAAGATTGGGATTGCACAAGCCAGTGAAAACACATCCCAAGGGAGGAATAAGCCCTCAGCGGGGAAGGGGAACGTCAGCATCACCTGCAGTGCTTCCCCCAGCTGGGTCATGCTGTCCTGCATCCAGGACATCCCTCACAACATACCACGAACCTCAGGATGCCAGTGCTGCTTAACCGAGGAGGAAACTCCCATTAGAGGCTTTGGTGCGGTTACGTCTCCTGTTATTCCTGGCCGCTGCGGCTGTTTTTTTCAAAACAAAGGCAGTGTTTTCTATCCTTTAGGCCTAAGCAGACCAATTCATCTCTCTTTAGATGGGTTTGATGTGGCTTGGGAAATTCAACCAGTTGTTTTCCAAGCCCAGCATAACTCAGTTATGCTTCCTGTGGCTCAGCCACGGGTCCTCCAGCCTGGCAGCCGCTGGGATGTGCAGACAGTTATCCTTTAGTCTCCTCCAAAACTGGGAATCAGCCCTTGCCCAGGCAGGTGTCAGCCACCTTCACACTACACTGGTTGGACTAAACTTTCCGTAATTTTCTGAGTAGAAACAAGTTCCACCCACAACAAACACAGTCAGGGTCTGGTCACCACGAGCCCTGAGTTCACAGCTTGGCTTGTCTGTGTCAGCAACCACTAAATTCACAGGTCTTGATGGCCACAGAGCCTCCAGTACATGCCAGACCTTGCTGAGGGACAAGGACTCTGTGAAGGACACTCACAGTGCAGGTCTCCTCAGGTCGGCACCTTAACACAGGTACTGCAAGCTTAAAAAGCCAAGAGAGAAAGGAAACAGTATTCTGAGTTTTGTTCCCATCAGCCAGGATTCAGCCTCTGACAAAAGGAGGGGGGCAGAAGGAGGGCAGCAGAAATGGATAGGACAAGGCCAACCCGGAGAAGGTTTGGGCTCTGCACCCATCAGTGGGCTCTGGAAAAGATTCCATCCAGGGCCTCAGGGAGTGGAGAGAGGCAGCATTTGCTAAAGAAACAACAAACTGCCATAGGATTAAAGTTTCAGTGGGGGGCTCAAATCAGTTTCTACTGACAAATAGGCACGGGAGACTTTTTTACACATCAAATAATTGTTTTTTACTTTCAAAGTAAAGTTTCTATTTCTTTTTTTTTCTCTGTGAAATCACATATATTTCAAGAAATTAAAGAAATCATTAATAGGGTGAATTAAATGTCTCTGGTAAACTCAAATCACTCCACTCAGTACTTTGTCTCACTTAAAAAGAAAAAAAATTCAGTTTGACCTGGTTTTTCCTCCCTAATTTTTCAGCTCACACTGTTGGAAATAACAGTCTACATAGGTTACATCATTTGTGAGGAATCTCCTCTCATCTGTCTCCAAATGAATAACAACAAACATTCAAAAAATAATTGAAGTTTTATATATATCCCTTGGCCATTCAGGTGGTATGGCTGGCACGAGACATAGGCACTTTAAACAGCTGTTGTGAATCTTAAGTATAAACTTCCACCCTTTGGCGTGCCACCAGGAAATTATGTATAGGAATATACCTGCTCTCCCTCAGCAGACAAAACCCGCGGTGTTTAATACCTAGAGAGTGGACAGCAGAGAAAAGCTGTTTTCCTGGGGGACACCCCTGCTTTGTGTGACCCCTTTCACTCTGTTGGATGAGTGCGACTGAGCGGGGCTCGGGGCTGTGCAGGGGCGATGTACAGACCCACAAACACAGCTCCTCTTCCTCCTGCATCTGCAGACACTTGTGTTGTAGAGTAATCCAGTGCCTTAAAAAAGCCCAACCAGCACTAAACACACACTTTTTCACATATTCCAACCTTATTTCTCAAAGGTAGGCATGGTAACACAGTGTGTTCTGGGACCCAAAATAATCCATGTTTTCTGTTACCCAACCTGTTCCGCCTAGAGCTGATTCCAATTGCTCAGGCAGATCTTTCTTGGTGGACAAACTCTCCTAGACAACACAAAGACTATCTTCTCCAGCTGGATTCTAAAGTCATGGCTGAAATCTTGTTCCACTGCTTTTGTGAAAGTACAGAGACACCAAATTGCCCAGAGAATCTAGGAAAGCTGATGGACATCCACAGAGCTACATGTGTGCCTGTGAAGCCTTGCTCTAAGAGCTGGTGTGGGCTGGTTGTTTGCTTAAACCGGTCCTAGCTTCCGCCTTGCCACGTTTCCATGAGCCCAGGTAAATAATCTACTGCAAAGACCAAGGTGGTTCAAGGCAGTGCAGCAGGCAGGGCTGAGCTGAGCTCAGGCCTCATGGTGCTTTCCAGCGTCCTCCCCAAGCTCTGCTCCACTCCAACATCCACCTACAGACATGCAGGGCTCACAAGCATGAGGGCATCCAGCTCACCTAGACTGTGGCCTTAACTCCAGAAGCCAGGGACATAGAAATTGAGTCTTCTTGTCACTGAACTACTAGGGCAGCACCCCTTCCCAAAGCTTCATTGTTTTTGACCTGACTGCTTCCTTCTCACTTTGTCCCACCTCATGACATTTATTGGAGGATGTATCAGCCATGCCCCCACAAGCTGTTATAACTGCACAGATATCACACATGCTGATGTGTAAGGGATGCAGTTGAAGGGATCTGTTCCTCTCATAGGTAGGCTACAACTGGACAGGTGCCAAAGGGCAGGGCTAAGACTGCCACCATGCTCCTGGAAGAGGTGGCCCTGCTGCTTCACATCTGCAAAAAGTTCATCTGAACTGTCAGTGTGACCCAGCACCATGGGGATGATCCTGAGCTAAAGACTGCAAGGACAGCACAAGGAAACAAACACAAATTTCCTGTGTCTGTGCTCTCAAGGGAGTGTTGCCAAAAGCCAGCTGCTGGCTGAGAGGGGTGGATCAGGCTCTGTCGAGGCTCTCCAGGTCAGAGCCTGCCACAGCATCTGCATTTGGATCAATAGGGCAGACATGGAACAAAACAGCTCTGCTGTTGAGCAGGAAAGAACACACCAGCTTTGGGGCTCCATCTGCAGGGATGTCAACTTAATCAACTGCTCCCACCCACTGACTGCTGTGTGGTCCGGGGCAGGTTGGCAGGGGGCTGGAAGACACCTTGCACAAGGACCAGGACACTTTGTCTTCTTGGCCAGTGGTAAGCCCCAGGCAGGACACAACACCACCATGGTGAAGGGTTTGCCCTACTTTGACCAGACACTGAGCCTAGCTGAGCTGTGACCACTGACCCTTCACCCTCACAGGGACAGCATGGGAGATCCACCACTCAGAAGGTCCCATCAACCAGCTCTGGATTGTGCAAAACGCTCAAAAAACTTCCTTGGACCCACACACTCTCTCCCTCCTGGGCTCAGTGGCTCCTGCACACAACAAAGCCAACCACGGTGTTATCAGACCGTGCCACTCTCTGTTCTCAGCTATGGAAACATGTGACAAAGCCAGCAGTATTTCTGAGACAGTAGCTCCAATACACTTCTATTAAACCCAATTAAGCAGAGTACTGGTTAAAGTGTGCCCCCTCAGAGCTCCACACACATTAATGCCATCAGTTGTGTTACACTCCTTGCTCTTGAGGCGAATCCCACAACAGCAACGAAAGCCTCATTAACAATCTTCAGTTATAAAATAAATCAAATGTAATAGCCTACATGGGAAATCTCAGCTCATATTCAGGGCGATTGAAGACCTTCTGAAAGGACAAAATGAGGTTAAACACCACAGACAGCTACTTCTCTGATCTGGCCGTTAGACAGGGACCTGGCTTTTGACACCCACTTACAATTAGCCCCTGGCCTCACCCCCGAGCCCCACCCAGGGCAGGAGCACCACGTGCCACAAGCACAGGGCTGTCCCTTATTAGGCACAGGGTGGATTTCCTCTGTTTCTGTTCATTCTTTGAACATGTCCTACCCAGAGCACCCTTTTGTCCAACGTGAAGGTCCTCTGAAGGGGTTCTGGTGTGGATTCTTCTCTTCTTTGCCCCTGCTTTTGTTGTTGTTAATAAAGCCTGAAGAGCAGATGTTCAGACACAAACACTTAATGTGCACCATCAGCCAACAAATCCCTCCAACTTCACCCAATCTAGGTGAGCGTCACATCTCCTCACCACACTGACTTCTCGCAGCCTGAGGAACCTGTTCCACTGCTGTCCAGAAAATACTCTTTAGGGACAGAGGCCCCAGCTACCAGTTGTATGGCCCCTCACTTCAATGTGCCAATCTCCAAACTCAGAGGGCATTGTGGGAGCAGATCCTCCCTGGGTGCTCCCAGCCTCAGAGGAGATCCCTTCTGCCCCGACTTCTCCAGCAATTACTGCCCCCCACCCCTTCGAATTTCTCCAGTGGCAAACAAACCTTGTCATGCTAACAGTGAAACCATCAGGCCCATGGGCCGTGGCAATATTTCAAGAAGAAAAAAGGCACCCATAAAACCTTTCTCACTCTGGAAATCAACTGGGTTTCTCCTCTTAGAGGTACTAACACAGCAAATCTCCAGCTGCTCCCAATCCTCCACCGCAGCACTCCTCTGAACTTTCCCCAAATACTTCCCACATGAATCAATCTGAAGACAAAGCTGGCAAAGCCTTCCAGGCCCCACCAACCAATTCCACCACTGGGTCCTGTTTCTGTGCTTGTCTCCAGGTGCACCAGGAGAGCAGCTCCCAGTAATCCACTGGGAGAGGGGCTGTTGAGTGACCTCCTGTGTTTAGCTGGCATGAGACATCACCTGTACTGTTGCCCAGCTTCTCCTGGAGCAGCATGGAGTCACTCTCCTTAGCACTGCTTATTTTTCTCTAGGCTTGCAAGGTTTGGAGATTGGTTCAGATAAGCATCCTCAAGCTTGCATGCTTATCTGAACCATCTCCCGAACAGCTTTGATCTGCAGGATTTGGCTGCAGCTCTCAAAGTTATCTTGGGAAAGCTTGTTCTGAGGAGAGTCATTCTCCTGATTAACAAGAAAAAGCTTTCTTAGTGGCTTTGAGCATTTCCAGCCCTGGCTGTAACTAGGGAGTGTAGCCATGTCTGCACACAGAAAGAAGGAAAAGCCAAGTGAACTTCTCCTTAAAACTCCACTTGGGCTCTGTTGCCATTCCAGCTAAAATCCGAGGTCGGTTATTTCATCTTGCTTCTTTTCCCCACTTTCTGTTTGTGGGGCACCCATATCCTGAGCAGAATTCCTGGAAGGAAAGCTGGCTGGACTGACCAGGGAAGCAAGTCACTTGATAGGCTGGGAGAACCATGCAGGACAAGGGAGAAGGACTTCTCCAGCTGAGGGCAAGTTTTAAAAGGCACAGTATTGAATTAAACAGCTGAAAGCAAGTGCCCCTCTAAAACCTCTAATGAAGGAAACACAAGCCACAAGTAAGTACATGTTAATGGAGTCAGATGCTCATTTTCCAGTTTACTTTCTGCTTGGCCACAGCTTTAGGAAATATTCATTGGACTGAAAAGTATCAAATGTGCTGCTCTTGACAAATGTCACCATGGATTCCCTCATACTCAGCCCACCATCACCCCACACAAAACTCTTCCTTGTGGGAACAACCAGGGAGGAAAAGGAAGATGGTATTAAGGAACAGGAGAAACTACAGAATTAGAAATGGGGTTTATAGTGGGGAAACTGCCCTGAACATTTCCGGCTGGCCTTGCATAAAGGATAAACATGCATTAAAAAAACACTAGTCAGGGAGGGAAAAGAAGTGCGAACAGCAAAAATATGTACATATGTTTTAAATAATTTTTTTTAATTGTTGAGGCAGTAATACTTGGTTCATGGAACTGCAATATACAGAGAGGTGAAATAAATAGCTTATATATATATAATATATATAATATAGCTGGTTTTAAAATATTCCCTTATCATTGGTGTACTAGGTCATCTTGTAGTCACTTGAATGTAGTTAGCAGCATTCTCCAGAACTGAGCACGATGCAGGATCACGGAGCCGTGACACCCTATGTCGTCAGGAAGGTTACAGAGGATCGATGCGCCGAGAACTCCACGGGACTCACTCCCTGCAGCACACACCGCCTTGTCCTGGGCCGGTGGGCAGCAGGCAATAAATAGATTACTGCAAAACCGGCACTTGGCGGGGCAGGGTCTCAGTAACTTTGGGAAAGAACTTTGGTTTTCTTTGGTTTTATTTATTTATTTTTAATAATTCTTTTTTTTTTTTTTTTTCCCTCTGGGGATATGCTTGAAAAGTTGTCCTTTCCAAAAAAGCAAAATAAGCACCTGTGTGTCATCAACAACAAGTCAATTTAAATAGAGCAGTTCATTTCATTTTTCAAGTCACAATAAATCCCGAACAGCTTTCCCCAGCATTTGTCATCTAGTCTTTTATTAATTTTTTTATTTTTATTTTTTTTAAACACAATGTACAAAAATAGAGCTTCTTCCTTATTTTTAATGTAAAAATATTCCTCTGGTGCAGTTTTTTTTTTTTTTTCCTTTTTGTGGTTTCTTACTGTGACACTGTTTTTGTCTATTTTTAGCTGGGGTTGGTGGGTCGTATTCTCTTAGTCCTCTTGGTCACTGTTGTGTACTTGAAAGGTTTCTGTATCTCCATTTGCCCCTTTGGGTATCTCTTCATAAAATGTACATCTTGCTGGTTTTCCCGGGTCTTGGGCCCTTTCCGTGGCCTCCCTTTTTTGGTGAATCCAACGTACCAGCCTGAATACTTTGCAGACATCAGTGCCGTGTAGTTGTTTTCTAGGACCTTTTCAATGAAGACACACTCCTTACTGGTGCCATCAGGCTGAAAAATAAAAAAAAAAGAGAAAAGAAAAAATAAATTATCCAAATGCAAGCTCAGTGACCAAAACCCAATTTGGCATAAATAAAACAATCACATCTGGACCTCTTTTTTTGGTTCAAACATTGTTAATAAGAGCCATAACAAGCATCAGCTGAAATCGAAATGATTTTTTTTTTAAAGCATGAAAGCGTGAGGTCATAATTTCTTTTTGTTAAATGCTCTTATCCAAGAGGAGAAAAAATTTTCAAAGACAACAGTTACATTTATCCAGTCCAGTGCCTTCAACTGCAAGCAAAGCAAGACATCCAGCTTTGCTTTTTTCCTTTAGGGAAAGAGGATGAATTGAACACATGCCAGGGAATCATCATAGTTAGTCAGAAAAAACCCAAATCCCAGAATCTCATAGGGCCCAAACAACAGTGTTTCCCCTTCTACCCCTCACTTCTAATGTTTTCTGAAATACCTTATGGGCTTGCACCCAACAACTACTCAAATCCCACTAAAATCATTACAAGCCTCAGTCTAAGCCTCCACAGCAGTTTGAAAGCTCACCCTCACCTCATCTCAGGGCAACACCTGGCAGATGGACCACACGTGGTGCTCTAGGGGGCAGCCAGAGGGGTGCTGGAGCCAATGAGGCCCCCGGCCCCACTCTGGTCCCTGGGACCCTGGAGAGTTTTGAAGTCAGAGGTTATTTTGGAGATGTGTTGCGCACCCCAGGCTCCGCTCTGACTCCCAGCCCTGAGCGACATCAGCAGGGGAAGGGGCTGTTCCCACCCTGGAATGGTTCCCAGATGGGATGGCATCCCACCAGCACCCTGATGCCATTGTGAGATCTCAGCCACCCCAGTGCCACTGACAGAGAGGGGATGTGCCAGTGCCTGATTTTACACCACTTCTCTCCTGGGGGAGGTTTTTGTTTGGAAGAGGGTTTCATTTCGGGTGGCAGAAAGGGGGGCATGGCCCTTCCCCTCTCACAATCCTTCAATCTCAGACTGAAAGCAGCCACCCAAAGCTCCAAGAGCTGGCTTAGAAAGCCACATCCCTAAAGTATTTTCCTCCTCACAGAGGGAGCCAGGATTAGCACTGAGCTGGAGGTTTCTGACCATGACTGCTGCTCCCCAACCACCCCACAGCTGAATGCCTACCCCCCCTGGGACTCCTTTCCCCATGGAGCCACTGGTTTCAGATTTTGGCAAATTTGGTTCAGCTCAGCCTGAAGATCAAGACTAACAGACACAGAACTGGGCTTGGAACACATCAGAATATGGATCTCTGCATTCAGGACTCTAACACAGCACACACAGCACTGGAGGGAGTGACAGCATCACACAACAGCATCTTCAAGTCCTTCAGCACAGAGGAAATTCTTCTCACGCATAACCTTCTTTCAGAACACATTTTTCCCTTTAACTGCTGAGTTACTGGTGCTGCCCTAGAATGTCACGTCATGTGCACCAGCACTTTGATTTATGCATCAAAAGATAATAGGGAGTAGATACAGGATAAGTAGATAAGAACCATCACACAGGACTTCATTTAATGCTCAGCAAAGCCAAAGGAAGGATTTCCATCATAGCCCAATTCAGCTTCCCACTGAAATCGAAAGAGTTTTTCAGTACTGCCAGCCTACACATGCTACTATTAAACCCTCCCAACCCAAACTAAACACTGTCAGATCCTCTCAGTCTTTAGCCATTTCAGTCATCACATCCCAGGGGGGACAGGAAAGCCACAGCAGTGTGACCTGCTCAGCCCCCCAGGCCCCACCTCTGCTCAAGAGCTCCTCTGGGCATAACACTGGGATGAGGAGCCGAGCCTTGCATGGTGGTCATCCCTTCTCCAAGGAGAGTTCAGCCTGCTCTTCCAGGGAAGCCATCCTAAAACGTGCTGCACAATCACTGTGGAGCTTGCTGCAGTTTGTGGGAGGGGCAGAGGATCATGGAACAGGAGGCAAACCCTCTGGGCCGTGCTGCACAGGCTTCCCTGCACCCCTGATCCCCAAACACCCATGAGAGGGGAACCATAAGGCACAATGACCCAGACTGGAGGCACACGAAGAAAACCAGGGATGGCTTGTCATCACCAGGCCCCAGGACCAGCCATTCCTCCAGGACTTAATGCCATTAGCAGAGCTTCAGTTCCATCTGTGAGACAGAATGTGATGTTTGCCCTGAAGCAACGCACCTTCGTGCCTCAAGAGTTTAGTCACCAGGGAAGATCTCATTAAGAGGGCAAAGGAAATTCTGGTAAGTTTTGCAACAACTCTGCTAATCCAGGGCGTGTATAGGGGCTCTGCCACAGGACCAGCAGTCTCCATCCTGGATAGGCACAAAGATCCTCATTTTACCATCTACAACTAGAAGATCACAAACACTTTAATGAACAGCAGAATGGGCAAAGCTCAGTGGTTCCAGTTCCTGGGGGTGTCATTCTCCAAGTCCTGGGTTTGATCAAAGCCACATGAGTGGCAAAGGGGGAAATCAGTCAACACCACAGGGTTCCACCAGATTTCAATGGGAAGCCATAAAACCAGCTCCAGGTTTCTCAGGGCTCAGCCCACTACAAACCCTTCCCCAGTGAGTGGAGAATTTTTAAACAATACCATGGCTGAGATTCAAATCCACCCAAACCCAGGTGCCTGTGAACCGACCGGATCCATACCGCAGGGGGAGCAGGTAATTGGAAGGGTTGTCCCCCCATGCTCGAGGAAAAGGACTGGATTTGAGCCCTGACCTTGTTGCTAGGAGAATTAAGGCTTTTTCTTGCAATTTGGGAGGTTTCCGTTCATACTGCAATGTCAGTTTTTCATGGAAAATGAAGACTGGAACAAAAAAGAAAACACATGTGTAGGAGGGAGAACTTATTCTATTAATAACAAAAAAGTATTTACTTATACCTTCAAATTTGCCGACAGAGCCTAAGACGGAGACAGGAGGTGGAGGAATAACAAGGTGCAACTTCAGGCCAACCTCAGGGCTAATTTGAAGTAAACAAGGTGCATGAGATAAAATAACTTCGTTCTGGAAGAGGAAGAGCTAAATGGTTTGATAACATGAAATTACAGTAACATTTACAACTACCTAGAGATAAATCAGGATAAGGACCTCACTTCCCCAAACAAAGCATTCCTGTATGTGCTAAGGCACGTCACAGACACACAAATGATTTTCAAATACTGACAAGATAATTTAACAGCATCTGTTTTAATCCCCAACAGAATAAATCATTAACACAAGTTACCTACACCACGAAGAGCTGTACCCACAACAATCTGTTAGGGGAAAAATCAGTCCGTAAGGGTTTTAAATAATTTTTAAGCATCAGGTGCCCAACACTTAAAAATTTAATCGGTTCCCTATTTAAGCCATAGCAAATCACTCCTTGGATCTGTCAGCCAGCCCCTCACTCCTCCAAAGAGGACGGGGTGAAAGAGAAGAGGGAGACAGCTTTGGCCAAGCATCACTCCCTGCTCCAGTCACTGGCTCACCCTTCCCCGGGAGCTCCTGGTGCAAATGATCCAGGGCTGCACCCTTGGTCACCAATGTCATCCAGGAGCTGCTGCCAAGCCACATTTCATACACACAGCGCTAGCAGGGGTGCACCATGCAGAGTACTTGCCCTACAAAACACGGAGCTTTATGTTTTCAATGGATCCTTTACAATAAAGAAGGTCTTGAAAGCCCCAGAGCTGCACCGGGGCGGTCTGGCCTAGTGTAATGGTCTGGCCACACGACAGAAGAGGTCCCACACCCAGCCCCACATCCCTGTCCCTTTCACAAGGAAGGAGCGAGGGCTTCATGTGCCCCATTTGTGCCCCACTGGCTGCTCCCAACCTTTTGCCCTCCACCATCCCATGGGCAGCAGCTCCAGCCACACTCCCTGTTCAGAGCAGGACACAGGCAGAGGCACAACCCTGCTCCTGCAAAGGCTCTCTGCAAGTCAGCACCTGGGACCAGCCACCACCAAATCACCACTGTTGGCCCAGGTGCTGCTGCTTGGCCATGTAATGAGGCCATGCCACCACAGAGCTGACACCTTGCAGGTCAGTTCTTTGCAAAGAAATAATTCAGAGCATTTTTTTTGTTTAAGCACACCACAACAGCTTCAGGAAGATGTGGTATCTGTTAGCCAATTTCTGATAAACACCTTATAAAATGACTGATCTAAATGCCACTTTCCAGGGAAACCTCTGGGGCATGGCCCAGGCCTGTGCAGAGTGAACGGAAAGCACCCCCTGAGCAGCACCAAGTGCTGGTTCCAGTAGAGCATCTCCTGGAACAATAGCGGGGGAAAAGCCCCGGTGGCAGTGAGTCACTGCCCAGTGCCAAGGCAGGGACCTGAGTGGTCCCAGTGTTTTTATAGAGCAGGGTTAGAGCAGCAGCACCCACCCAAGGCTCAGCCTCCACTAAAGGGTATCTCAAGAGTTTCTGCACCATGGGCCAACTCCACCCCGTGTGCAGCTGAGGACAGCAGAGCCGAAGGGGCCACACTGGAGCCAGGGTCTCTCCAAGCACACGGAGCTCACCAAGGAGCTGCCCCAGATTGTTTGTGCAGAGCATTTGGTGAGGGGCTCTCCAGTCTTAAACGTGAAACATGTTGAACTGACACTAAAGCAGAATTAAGTGCCAAAGCATTTGCTGCTTCTACAATTACACTCCGGAGCGCTTTGGTGCTCCTGCTCTCCTTTTTATGACCCAACTTGGTCTTATTGTAGTTTGGCTTTCTTGTTTTAAGTTCTCCAAATGGAAAGGATCAAAGAGCTCTTTGTTGTCGTAGCAGGAGCACTCCTCGGAGCGAGGCATTCCTGCTACGAACAGCTTGCAGCTCAGGGGGAATTCGCGGCAGCCTCTGTGCCACCAGCCCGAGCCAAAGCATTAGCAGGTGCAGCAGCCGCCTCCGCCTTCCCCCAGCAGCCTGCCACGCTAAGCCACCTGAGCAGCTCTTTATGGGAAAGGGGGGCCAGGGCAGGTTTTCTCATTTATGCTTCACAAATCTGGCTCAGTGGGCACTGGCAAATCCAAACTTCCCTCGGCTTTTACAGCAACAATGAGCTCGAGCAAGCGGCTCGGGTAACGCTGCAGAGTGGGGACAGAAGCCTCCAGGACTGAAAAGTTTCTCTGTTTGCAAAGATCAGGGCACAAATTCAGCTGCTGTTAGCTAAGCTTAGGTTAAAACACTTCCCCTCCTCAAGCGCTGCTGCAATTAGGAGCTCTCTGGGTAAGCGACTGGTGATGTGCTGCAAATAATAACAAACCCAAAACCCCACCAAACACGTCTATGACAACCCAACAGTGCTGGTTTGCACAGGGCACAGCGAGCCTCAGCATTTGAAGTGAGAGAAGGATGAGTCCTTTTTTTATTATCACCTTTCTGCCAGCTCAGCCCCCAGGCTTGAAGTCAAATTGTGGTGATACCAGACCTCCATACAATTGAGAGCATCTACCTCTGCGAGGGAAGCAAGCCCCCACCTCCTAAAATACCTGGAGTAGGGAAAGCTACCACTCAAGCAAAAGGTTTCCAAGAGGTGCATGCACCGAGGCTTTTACAAGGAAAACCGTTGAAAATGGACCCTTCCTGCACTCATCCTTCTCTCCCCCTCCACAGACAGACAGACAGACAGAGGGGGTTCCTAAGCAGTGGCCCTCCACCGTGCTGGATTTCATGCCACCCCCAGGTGTGAGGCACACGCACTGAGCTCAGCAATCATTTCAAAGGGCTGCTGAAAATTTCCCTCGAGCACTGTTCACCCAGCACATTATACAGAAGAAATTCTGCCCTGTATTTCCTAAATTTCATAGCAGTGACAGCAGGGAAGCCTTGGATTTTCAGGAGAAGCACGGCTCAGCAGTCCCTCATGAGCTGCTCCTGAAGCATTCCCAGCTCAGGATCAAGGGCTAGTGCCCCCAGCACCACTGATAATCCCTGAAAGCCCCAGAGCTGTTTATCCAGCACATGCCCAGTGACATGTGGCTTTCAGGAAGTTCCTTCTCTGCAGTTTTGCACAAGCTCAGCTCTAAGTCAGATGAGGGCAATGCTTGGAGTGTCCTCCGGACTCATTCCACATGGTTTGGAAAATCCCGAGTGGAAGGAGGCAATACAGGAGCTGTGTTAATGTCACAGCTTTTAGCACTGCCCCTTCTCCCCCTTAACACACACACACACCTTTTTAAAGGCAAGTCAGAAAACACAATGAGAAGGTGAGCACAGCAGCTGCCAGAGCCCACAGTGCCGGGGTGTGCAGAACCTGCTCACCACACCAGTGAGTCTGAGTACTCAGCCATCCCCATGCACTTTATGGGCATTATCGGGACAGATCCGTCATCAGCATCCTGATGCTCAGCATCCTAGATTTATGACAAGGCATCCTGACCACAGAGACACCTCTTGACCCAAATGCACATTCCTGCTCCTAGAGCAGGCTGTAAATCAGGGAAGCTGCATCCATAACTGCCAAGAGTCACTCAGCCTCATGTGTGTTTCCTCCAGCTCTCTGCCCTCTGAACCTGCACAATCCTCTGAGGAAAATACTTAGGAGTCATGATGGGCAGTTCAATAAAAGTGTCTGCTAGCACAGCGGAAAGGTTAATTATGTATACAGGACATCTAAGTGCATTCACGAGGCAGGGAAGTAACACAAAACCATGCGGAGGAGATGCTCCATGGAGGCGCATCTCCATCCAGAGCCCCTGTTTCAAAGCAGCACTGCCTACATTTGCCCCCATGCACTGGAAACATCCCTTCCGAAAACAGGCAAAAAACGGCACAGTCTTGCGTGCATGGGTCAGGACATCCAGGCTTGGCAGAGCCCTGTGCCTGTCTGTGCCAGACACAAGCTGCAGGAACCAAGGAAGAAAGAGAACAGTTTAAATTTTTTCTTTTCTTCTACCTTTCATTACAAAATTCCGCTTTTCTACCTAAGTTCAATAACTCTCACATTGCCCTGGGAGAGCTTTCTGTCACAGGATAAACAGGAGAACACAGATGAAAGGAGTCTCTGTGGGGCTGAAGCAGGCAAAGCTGAGGTTACACCAGGACATGCCTCCTAACCTGCTCCTTCCGTCACAGCCACGTCTCCTGCCAACAGTGCAGCAGGGTGGCCATGGCCGAAATCAGGGCAAACCAGGTTGGCTTCATCTGGAAAGATGCAAATTTGGTTGACAGACATTCCTAACTGCATCTCAGAGAGTTGCATATACTTACTATTAATGAGGAGAAACAGCAACTACTTTTTAAATGAACTTTATTAAACCAAGAGAAAATTTAGGAAACTTAAGTCAAAACTGCAAGTTTCTTGGAGCAGGGAGCTACTGCACTTCAGGAGATCTGAAATCCCAGGCAGGTTTCAGATGTGATATCTGAGAAGATCTATGGCATCTCCCATTATCTGCACTCACCAGGCCAGTTACATGTAAGCTGGGAGGGGCTACGTTTGTTAAGGGCTGGGAAGGTGTTTTTACTCATCTGTACAAAGCACAACCTGCTGGTGAAATGCTCTGCTGGGGTTTGCTGGGAGCTGTTTTCCAGCAGTCATTTCCAGCCTCCACAGAGCAGTCCTGAACTTTCTATAAGAGCTACCTAAGAGCAGCAGCATGTTTCATGTAGGCTAAAATTCAATATATTATTGTAGTAAGATGGGGATTGGCCCCTTCTCCTAGGGAACAGGCGACAGGACGAGAGGACAGAGACTCATGCTTGGGGGAGGTTGAGGCTGGAAATCAGGAAGAATTTGTTAAACACAGGAATGAACTGACCGGGGAGGTGTTGGAGTCCCCATCCCTCGAGGTGTCCAAGGAACACCTGGACATGGCACTCAGTGCTCTGGGCTGTTGACAAGGTGGGGATCGGGCACAGCTTGGAATCGATGAGCTTGGAGGGCTTTTCCATCCTCAGTGATTCTGTGATATAGTGAGTTTTGCCACTATAGGAAATTTTTTCTTAAAAAGCTGTTTAAAACATCAGGTATAGATGATGAGTGGAGCAGGGTAACGGGACTAGAACAGTTGCTGACCTCACAGCAGGTCCTGGCTCAGTCCCAGATTTATTCACATTAAACATGCACACTGACTTTTTAAGTTATCATTTCAAACAAATACAATCTCATCCAGCCAACATTCCCGTAGTGACACCACTTTCCCTGGCACAAACTTAAACTGGGGAATTCAGAACAAAGGTAGGTCATTGCTTATATGTAGGATGGCATTAGATCTCTTCATGTCAAGCTATATTACTAAGAGAAAAGAGAAATCCATGATCAAATCAAGTACCATCCATAAAAAAATGATCATCCAGATTTGCTCCAGCCTGTGAGTGACCAACTTCCATCCACATGCAACAAATGCAAGGCTTGAGACTTGTCTTCCCTTAGGAAAACTTCATATATTCAGGTATCCAAAAGACAGTGTAAGAGAATCTCAAGAACAAAAACGTATTTAAGCAAGATCTACTTTTCCTTGACCTTAAAAATAGTTCTGTAACTGCCATATCAAATAGACTCTATTTTGCTACTGTTGTAGCACAGGTTTTATTCTCCACTGCAAAAATAGCCTCTATTTTCTCACCTCCTCTCCAAAACCAAACCATAAGCCAAGTAGAAACAATCCTTGAAGAGCAGGAATCCCCTGAATGTGATCTGAGCTGTATCCACTTGAAGAAGATGAGGCTGCAATGCTTTGTTCCTTCTTGCAGTTAAATACATCAGTGTATTTGCCAAGTAATGCTTAGAAGAAACATCACCCTCATCTTAGAGATGCTCAACAGCAAAAAATTGTACTTAGGAGATGAGATACTCTGAGGGAGGCAATAAAACTCAACTTGATAATTGTCAGCACAAGACGCATTCAGCAGTACATTCTCTCCACCCAGACAAGGCATGACCAGGGCTCAGGCATTCTCACCAGTAATTTTAATTAACATAAAACCTTAGGGAACTGAAATATTCCAACAGGACACACAGCTGCAGCCACCACAAAACACAGGGGGACAGGATGTCAACAGCTTTATGATGACACTTGCTTCCTGAACACAGCGAGGATTAAATTAAATTATCACACAGCTTTCAAGAAGATGGTATTTCTTCCCTGGAAGGGGATAGACAGCTTCCAGCCATGGGATAAGGAAAAGATTCAGAGGTCAAACTCACAAGCTTGGTCTGCAAGTGAACCTTGACTTTGCAAAGCTCAGTCTGAGAGAGAACTGGGGCTTCTTAGGAATATCCAAAGGAAACATGGCATTTCCTAAAGAGGAATCACAATAAATCTCTAAACTTGTTACACAGCTCTCTGGTGACCAGACACAGCCTGGACACACAACACTTACATCCCCAGCAGAGCAACTGCAAGCCTTTACCATAAAAATACTAGAATGAATTTTTTTTTTTTTTTTAAATAAAAAACCATTGGCTTTATTTCAGAGCAAACACTTAAAGAATTATGGCTGTGCTGAGAAGATTAAGTTAATTGGAGATGTTCACATAAGGCTAAAAGGTGAAAGGTGACTACGAGGACCTCTCAACCACTGTCTTAGTTCATGACATGATGTTTAAAGAATCGATCCCATCTTGAATGTTCCCACCACCACCCAAGGAAGCCCTGCCCACAGGATTCACAGCCCATGGCTGTGATAATCCACAGCTCCTCCATCCACCCTGTGGTTAAAGCCAAACCTTCTCCTCTACCCACTGTGTGGTTCAAGACAAACCTCCTTTCCTTGCATAGCCCAAGATCAGCATCCCCCCAGGATACTCAGAAGATTGCAGGAACTGAAGGGAGCATTTAGCACACACCTTAAATATTTGATTACTCTCTCAAGATGTTAGGGAACATCCAGCCAGGACTGTCGGTGTTCTGACTGGCAAAGCAGCCAAGTATACACCCAGCCTCAGCAGCACACCATGGGCATAACTGGACCTGATGTGTTCCATTTATGAATTCCATGACATAAACTCACCAGAGCATGCAGATAAATTGTACAAACAGCACAAACAATGGATCAGCAAAGGGAAGGCACTGGCAAATGCCTCTGTGGTGGCATAAGCCTCTCTGCCCACCCAGTGCCATGAACACCACAGCTCGCTGGCTCAGACAGCGCTTAGGGCTTTGGCCAAGCCTTCAGCACACATCAGCTCAGATAAGAGCTGCTGCAGTTTGAACCATATGTGAAACAGAGGGCTCTTCTCCCTACAAGCACGTTCATCCCATCTCCTCAGCATCTTGTGCCATGTGAGCTCAAGCACTGCCAGCATTCCCCAGCCACCCCCATTTTCTCTAAAGACTCTCCCATCACTCCTTCCCAAGACTTAGAGCTATGCAGTGTTTATCAGCATCCTCTAAAACGCTCTCATCTTCTGCACAAGGAGATCCCAAAAAACCTCTGCTCTGCCTACAACACCAACATCAGTCACCTGCAATCCCACACCACCACAAACCAGCCAACTTTTCTTCCACAAAACTCATTCCCCACAATCACACTATTTCCCCCTCTCCTTCCCATCTCCACAGAAACTCCTATAAACAAGTAATGACAAATACAGAACCAGGACAACACACACTGCTCATGGCAAATATTGATGCTGTAAAGGTCCAGCAAGCTCACACAAACTCCCACCACTCTGAAGGGACCACTGCAGCATTGGAGCCCATCCATTTCTGGGCTACAGCAGCCTCAGTAAAATGAACACTGGAAAGTCATTTCACTGGGCTCAACCATAACTGGCTTCTCGGGAATCATTACATGATTGTGTCATCCAGAGTCAGGATTCCTGGAAAAGCTATTCCAGTGGGGCTATTGCTTGTCAGGCGTGCAAACGCAGCGCAACCATTCCTACCTCAGGCTCTGACACTTCCTCCCTGTGCCTACAGCACCAGGCAGCACCATCACAGCCCCTGGGGAAGGTGTAGGACAGGGTTTGGCCAGCCCTGAGCACATGAAGCCCACCGAGAAGTGACACAACAAATTATTGTGGGATGGTGTGATAACAACATCCCTTCCATAATGTCCATGACATCAAACAGCCCCTCCTTGGGGAGCTCCTTTGAAACATTTCCAGCACTGTAAAGATTTGAAACTGCAACAAATGAACCAAATGATACAAATTACATCAGCATCCACAGAAGCTTGAATGCAATGATTCAGGTCGCCCAGTAATGGGAAAGGAGCAGCTGTGGAAAGCTGAACTGCTGCCCAAAGACTCACGGTGATGGAATCATAGACTATGCTGAGCTGGAAGGGACCCACAAAG
This sequence comes from Dasyornis broadbenti, assembly GCA_013397935.1. Classification (NCBI taxonomy): domain Eukaryota; kingdom Metazoa; phylum Chordata; class Aves; order Passeriformes; family Dasyornithidae; genus Dasyornis; species Dasyornis broadbenti. Next base: position 621,113 of record VZRN01003864.1, on the reverse strand, counting down.
ATAACCCAGTCCAATCCCCGGGCTTGCACAGACACATCAACAATCCCACCCGGTGCATCCCTGAGAGCTTTGTCCAAACACTCCTGGAGCTCTGGCAGCCTCGGGGCCGTGCCCATTCCCTGGGGAGCCTGGTCAGTGCCCAGCACCCTCTGGGGGAAGAACCTTTCCCCAAAATCCAGCCTAGCCCTCCTCTGGCACAGCTCCAGCCGGTACCACAAGTCCTATCACTGGGACCAGAGCTGTCCCTCCACTGGCCTTTGGGATGACCACAATGAGGTCTCCCCTCAAGTCTCCTCTGCTCTAGGTGAACAAATCAAGTGCCCTCAGCTGCTCCTGACAACCAGACCCATCCTCACTCTCATGTCCCTCCTTTGGATGCTCTCTAATGGCTTAACGTCTTTCTCATGTTCTGGTGCCCAAAACCACCACAGGACTGGAGGTGAGGCCCCTCCCAGTGCAGAGCAGAGTGAGACAATCCCCACCCTGGCTGATGCTGGGCCTGGTGCCCCCAGGACAGGGATGTCCCTCCCAGCTCCAGGGCACTGCTGACTCAGATCCAACTGGCCATGGACCAGGACCCCTGGGTCCCTTCTCGCAGCTCCTCTCCAGCTCCTCGACATTGTTTGGGGTCTGAGAATGGAGGATAGTGATTTAGCTTCCGCTTCCACTTTTAATTTCACGAGCATCTCAGCTTCTAAATTTTCAGAAAAATAATTCAAATTTTTTTTCACAGGTTGCAGGAAAAAGGCTTGATCAGGTGAATGCAGAAGATTCTGATGGCCCAACCAAAATAAAAGTGGTTTTGTCATCTCATTGATTTTAAGACCTTTGTAATCCTGCAGGCCCTGATTCCAGATTTTTGGACAATTGAGACTGGTTCTGGATCAGGTCTCCCTGTCCAAAATATGGCAGGGTCCAAGGTTGCTTGGCTTCAGGGTCCACTGCATGCATTTATTTAGCTGACTTAAACTAAAACAAACTCACCGGAGAGCAAAGACCCAGACTGCAGTTCAAAATGAGATCTGAGCAAGATCCAGCAAAAGCCATGTCAAGTTTTGCTTTCACATGAGGTTCCAAGTCGGAATAGTTTATGGCTGAACATGTCACAGAGAGATCCACGAGACGCGTGCTATTAAATCTGGCACCCCACCAATCCTGGTCATGTTTATGTTGCAAATTCAGCATTCAGCTCCAGAAATTGTTAGGTTTTACAGGTCCCTTTCAAGCAACCCGAATACTGTACAACTCCTGGAAAAATTCTGGATAAGCATTAAATCCCAGTGAAACTTAGAGTTCTGCCCCAAGTCCAAGATGCAGTTAGGAGTGGTTTTAAATATAAAAGCTGAGGAGGGCAAACATCTCATCTACTGCATCAGTTTCAAACTGCAAACCCTGGGGTGCCCCTGCCCTCTCTGCACACCTCCCAGCATCTTTGCAGCACACCTGGCTGCTGGGATGGACCTGGCATGGGCAAGCACCAGGAACACTGGCACCCAAATGCCATGCAGAACTGGGGCATGTAAAGGGCACCAGGCTCAGAGTTTATCCCTGAGTGTCCTTGCCTGAGCCCCCTGGCCCTCCAGTGAGGTACTGGTTCTCCACCAGCAGTTTCTCAAAGACAGCTTTTCAAGAAAGCTTAACCTGACTCTCAACCAAAGCCAACTGATGAAAAAGCTGCTCCAGGTACAGCAATAAGGCTTTGGAGAATCACCTGGTGTCTTCCACCCAGGTAAGTCTCCTTGTCCTACAAAGGACGGCTCCTGCTGAAGCCCCCACAGCTTCTGTAACACAGCAGCTCCTTCTCCCGTGGGGCCAGAGGAGTTACAGAGGCCAAGAGCACATTTACAGGCCACAGTGGGCACCTTCATTCTTTGATGCAGTCAGAGTTTTTTTAGCCAACTTTCCTGACTAAACACACACATGCTTCAAGAAAACCCTTATTTTAAAGCTGTAATGTAAACAACCCCGAATTATTACTATCCCCTAAAGGCTACTGCTGGCAGGCATCAGTGATAAAGCTCTGCCAGAGCAGTCTGGCATCTAGCAACAATTTGTTTGTTGTCCTGCAAAAATACAGAGAGCTTTGCCATATGGTATTAGCAACTTTCTGGTAACATTAAGAAATATATTGGCTTGGAAAGCAGTTATCACACCAGAAAAAACACTGTGTCTGAGAGGCAGGTCTCTGCTGGAAGTAGCATCGGCATGGTGGTGCTGGTCAGGGTTGGGGAGAGGCACTGGTGGCCAGCAGAGCCATGCCACCTCCTGCCCCCTGCACCAATGATGTGCCCCTGGCACAGCCACACTTCAGCTGGCACAGCTTTCTTTCAGGAGCTGGACTGTGCTTGGGGACCAAAGCTCAGAGCTGCACATTGTGAGTGCTGGGAGGGCTCCAGTGCTGCAGACATGGTATCAGGGGAAACATCCCCAGGAGGCACCCAAATTACCTGTCACCAGTCTGGAGCTCTGCCTCAGCCACGCAGCTGCCTACGGCTCACTACCTTTCACCAAACAGCTTTTCTCCACTTCTCACATTAAACTCAGATAATGGAAGAATAAACCTAAGCTCATTAAAATGCTCTTAAAAAAACAATGCCCCTATACTGCAATGATTTTGAGAGTGCGTGGACGCCAGATCACTGAGGCTCTTTGAAAGAAAACTCAAAGAGAGCTAGTGCAAGTCAGTATGTGCATTTGGTGGTAAAACATCTGTTTTATAGGATCACATATCCAGTTCTTAGAAGGAGCAGAACTGACGCCACGAGCAGGTACTTCTCTCAGGATACAACTTCAGTGCTCTCATTTTCTGTAGAGCTGGCATGGATGACCTGTGATAGACTCAATTCTATCACTATTATAATTCTCCTATTTCTGGAGATTTTTCTACAGCTACATCCTACTTCAGAGGAAGGTCTCATCCACATTTACAGCAGTGCAGAGGTTTCCTGCAGAGCTCAGTATCCAGACCACAGCCACACTACGTGGAGCAGCATTGCACAGGAGCTCAGCACACAAGTTACCAGGCTGCCTCCACTCCACCTGCATCCTGAGTCCCATCCCACCCTAAGGAGATGGGCTCCAGCACCACCAACTGCTTCTCCTTCCTGGAAGAGCTCAAGGAGTCAACACACTGAGAGACAGCACTGTTCTCAAAATGAAGTGAACAGGGAACAATAGTGCTGCTGGAGGTGGGAAAGATGGAATCTATCCAATGCTGTGGAAGAACATTTGTGGGATTGGCTGGAGCATCTTCTGAAGACACTCCTGGATCAAATCAAATATGTGCTTAGCTCTTTCCCCATTCTTCTCAAATCTTCTACATTCCTTCCAGCCATTACTTGCTTTCCCTGCCTTTATGTCCTGCTTTGAAAACTGTCTCCCTTGCCGTGCTCTGCAATAGCCCCCTCACCCCCACTGGCAGCACTGCAGGAAGCAAAGGTCCACTCTCCCTTGCTCACGTTCAGCATGGAAAAACAGGCCTGTTCTCTCCTCTCTGGTTATAGGTGGGAGTGTGAAATACCGTTCCTATGGATACCTGTTACAGCCTGAGCACTAGCGTTGACCAGACTGCCTCATCCCACAGGCAGATGTCAGAGAGCCACAGGGAATTCCCTGGAGACAGTGCCAGGGGGTCAGGAGATGCTCTGCTCCTCCCACCATGCAGCAGCCACCAGCCCTGGCCGTGCCTAAAGGAAGGGCAGGCTCTGGCCATCATGTGATGGCTCAGGCTTCACTGAGACCCCTGACCGCAAATGCTCTCCTGACAGGAGGGCCAGCACAGGGCAGGGAAAGGCAATCCCTGCAGCATCCTGCAATTCTAGAGAGCCTGGATTTGCGGTAAGAACAGGCTCAACAAGAGCAGTTGGAGCCAAGCTCAGTTAAGAGCCACCGGCTCAGCCCAGGCCGCTATTCCTCGCTCTGGGAGACTTCAAAGTCTTACCTGTGGCAGCCTTCAACAAACATGAAGTCTCCACTTTACTGATGGCCTTATCTCAATGCATGAGATAAGAGAAGCTGAGGCAGAGAGAAAAACTACAGAATGACTCCCCAGGAGAACCAGTTAGAAACTCAAGAGCTCCTCCAAAGAGACCACCAGCTCCTCTTTGCCTCTAGCACTGAATTACTGCCAAAATTCAGAGTTCTTGTGTTCTAGATTACTTGTCACCTTGTGCCTTGTCACACATGGACAAGTCACATTGTGCCTTTCCTGGGAAGCAGAACTGGACCTTTTAGAGTCCTCTTCCCCCAGTGTTTATAAGGAGCATGAGATAAATAAACAGGATTAATAATTAAAAAAAAAAGAAAAAGAAAATATTTTCTCAATAAAGCAGCTGGCATCCCAGTTCTGAATTTTCATATTTTAAACTCTCTCCTTGTAGTATGATTCCACCATAAAGCCTGGAGAAGAGAGGCCTCTAGGAAGTGCTTCTTGCAGCCTTTCAGTACTTAAAAGAGGTTAAACAAAGATGAGGACAAACCTTCTAGCAGGGCCCGTTGCAATAGGACAAGGAGTAATGGCTTTACCTAAAAGAAGGTGAATTTATACCAGATATAAGGACGAAATTCTTTACTTTGAGGACACTGGCACAGGTTGCCCAGAGCAGCTGTGGCAGCCCCATACCTGGAAGAGTCCATGGCCCGGCTGGACAGACCTTGGAGCACCCTGGCATACTGGAAGGTGTCCCTGCCCATGGCAGGGGGTGGCATGAGCTGAGCTTTAAGGTCCCTTTCAACCCAAGCCATTCTGTGATTTCGTAAAAAAGTTCAGTGTTCCATAGAAAACTTCAGGAAGACCAGAAACTCAGGACCTACAATTTTTAAGTAGAACCAAAAATCCATAGGCAAAGAAACATATGGGTAGAAGTTAGAAAAAAATTAAAATTACATGTTTCTTGGGCCTTCTTCAACACAACACCAAGAATTCACAAAAACCAGAATCCAGTTTGTTTTCCCCAGGTGCTGCTCACCTTTAACAGAAAAGTCACTCCTGTACAGCACCTTCTCTGTCTCGAGTTTTCAAAAACAGCACACAAGAGTGTCAGTTACCTCAGCAGATGCTGTTACAATGGCGTCAGGAGTCTGCCCAAAACAACCCCAAGCCCTTTGGTCACTGCTGGCTGTGAACACACACACAGCAACACCCGAGTGAGGCAAAACCCACAAGGTCTGGGGCTCCTGAGCAGGCTCCATCAGATGGCTCTGCTGGGAAACACTGGTGGAGGTGCAATTCATCCTAAATAAATATAGAGACACAAAAATGCTCTTCTTACCCCCAAGGGGTTAATCTGCTTCCCTGCAACACACCCAGCTCCAAGGTGGGAAAAGCCCTGTCCATCTCTGGAGCTCTTGTGTTCATCACCAGTTCCAGCTGAGAACAACAGCAACCTGCTCCTGACCATGGTACACTTTGTAGGTGATTATGGGACACAAAAAGGGACTAAATTCAAAGCAGGTTTTCAACTGGGGGGGATCCAAAACTGCTGAGTGAGAAGGAGAACAAAGCCAGATGGCATGTGCTGGACTTCTTGGAGATCATGCAGTGTAAGGCAATAGGAAACGAGCAGAGAAAAAGGTCCAGGTTGGTCCCATGGCTCCTTTCTTGCCAAATGAACATACCAGGACAACCGTGAAACAATCACTTCATGGGCTTCATTCCCCTCCACCCCCAGACTGAACTTAAATATTTGTATAAGCCCAGGCGTAACTTTTATCTCATGTTTTCCTTGGGGTTTACTAGCTGTTTAGAGCATTCAAGCTAAAAAGCACTCCCTCAAACTCCTGCCACAAAGAGAGCTGAAACTATGACGCTAATTAAAACCACACTCTTTGGTATCAAGAAGACATGCTATTGTTTTCCTTTTTTTGCTCATGAGAAGCTGTTAATATGGGCAACACATCTGGAACATTTTCCTTCCAAGTGCCGTGTTCCCTCCGGCCCAGCTCGGCTGCTTTGTGAACTTGTCACCAGGTTGGGGTGGGAAGGCAACAGTGTGTACAAGAATAGACTTATTTATTCTTTGTAACAAAACATTTGCCAACTTAACACTATGAAAAGCACATCGGGGGGAAAAAAAAGATTCATGCTGCTTGAAAGGTGAGAAGCTAAAGAACTGTCCTGCCTCACTGCCCAGTGGGCCAAATCAAGGGATGAGTTTTAAATACATACGACATACAAATATACTGTATGTATGGAAAAACAGATGCTGACTTTGCCAAGATGCTCCTGCACACTCAGCGCAGAACAGGAAAGGCTGTGGGCTGCCCTATATGTCACTGCTGACCCACCTGGGGCAAGACCTATTGAAGAAAAAGCTAAGATTTTGTGCTCATTTTACCCCACCTGAGTGCTTGTAAGGTTTCCATGAGTAATATCAGCACCTCATAAACATAAACAAAATCATCCTTGTAACATTTCAGGGAAAAACGCTATGATCATGTTTAAAGGATGGAAAATTAGGGCACAAAAAATCAAAGGCAGGTTTGTGTCCAATGCAACCTTCAAAAGCATCCAACATGCTCTAAATCCAGTTAAAACTATTAATTTCCTTGTCCAAGACCAAACTATGGGGTCTCATGCAGTGTGGTAAGTGCAGGACACTGAGAGAATTGGCTGATTTGCTCCAGCCGTCCCGTAGTACCCATTTCCATTGCTCCCTGATTTAAAGCAGTGCCCTGGACATCTGTCTCAACAGGCAGGTCCAAAGCAGGTCAGGCACAGGGTCCTGGCTGGCAGCAAACAACCTGGGCTTCATCTCAACAGAGCATCTGCTCCCCAAGGAAACACAAGTGGGAGTAGGGATGGATCCACCAGGGAAGTCAGTGTCCCACAGGTTTAATTCCTGGGACCACAATAGCAAATAATTTTTCATCAGAGACATTTGGTTTCTGGCTTCTGTTTGGGAGCATGGCTTTCGCTGCCTTGACTGAAAACAAAATTCAGCTTCCCTTTTTCACAGCCACAAAGATGCTAGATTTGAATTCCTGGTGGTACAAAGTGAGGGCAGCAGAGGTTTGAAGGCTGGAATATTTTATTTGACATTTATTTTTTGGTGGTACTTCAGCTTTGCACAAGCCTCTGCCTGGTTAGCAAGCCTCCAGCTTTGCCAACAGCACAGTACAACTGCGTGAATTACAAAAACAAGTGAATACACAAAAAATACTTCAGCAAAGAAGTTAAGCTGAAGGGGTGAACATGCTGTAATTTGTTACATGCTTCAATTGTGGGGGGAGGGATCCAAAGCAAAACATTCCTGTAATGCTGGAACCGGGAGGCCCAGCCCAGCACAGTGTTCGGATTCCAGCGTTGGCTCTGCCACACCATTCCCTGGCTCACGACTGGGAGGAAGGAGCCTCATGTAGCCCACACACCCCAGCACGAATCACCAGCACAGCACTCTGCTTGCCCTTCTATTTTCAATTTCTCCCAAAAAGGAATTTGGGAGAAGTTCATATTTGAATGTGCCCCCAAAGAAAGATCAGGTAAGGAAGGTATTGTGGAGGTGGCCATGACACTGGGATGCTGATACGGTGTCTCATATGAGGCACGATCCATTGACACCTGCAGCATCACTGGAGAGCCCAGTGAGACTGCAGAGCTCGTTTTACAGGCTGGGGAAGCACTTGGGAGAGCAGTCGGGACAGCACGAGCTGCCTTGCAAACCCCACATCCCCCGTCCTGCTTCTCATTTGAGGCTGACAGGTGAAGCTCGAACACATCATTACAGCCTTGAGGGGGCTGCTGAAGGCAACACTCAGGTTACAAATGAATTAATAGGAAACACTTACCTTCCCCACTAGCTTGCCTTTCCTGTTCATGCAAAGGTAGAAATCTGTCTCCTTCCCTTTGATCCGGACTTGACTGCCAAAAGTGTCTGTTTCCACTAGAAGCTGGGCTTGGAAAGGAAGAAGAAAAAAAAAGCATTAACCAGTGTGGTCCCACGAAGTCACAGGGTGCAAAGATCCCCAGGGCACTGTCCCATTGCCCAGCCGAGCCACACCATGCCAAGACATTCTACACAGGGACAGCCCCAGAGACTAGCCAGTGGCCGAGCTCATGGCTTGGTGCAGGTGCAGGACTGGCACATCTCCGCTCACTCCTACATAGATACTCCAGATTTAGTGCTGGTTTAGCACAGAATAGGCCAATACACATGTGGGCTCCGTCTGTCTACACCAACCCCACAACCTCATTAGCAGCATCAGCTCAATGCTAATGGAACCAGAGAATTGCTTATGCTGGAAAAAACCTCTAAGATCATCAAGTCCAACTATTCCCCCAGCACTGTGTGGCCATCACTACACCCTGTCCCCAAGTGTCATATCTACATGGCTTTTAAACACCTCCAGGGATGGTGATGCCACCACTGCCCTGGGCAGCCTTTTCCAGTGATAATGCTCTCCTTCGCACTGCAGAAGGGTTCTTGGAGGGTAAGAACATGGATTTTATTCTCATAATGATGGAAGATTAGCATGACAAGAAAGAGAATCTTTTCTCCAGAGCCATCAGCCCTCAAAAACTGCACAGAAGTGGTTCAGCCACACACTCCTGGTGCAAAACATCACAGTGATCTCCTGAAGATCACCCCAACAGCTAGCAGGGGGAAATTTGGTTCTGCTTGTTCTGTCTGTCGCACACCCACCCCGGAGATGTCCTCCATACCTAGTTGTGCTTCCAGAAGGTCATGAATTGCTTTCCAGGTCTCTGGCTCTAGCTAAGAGAAATGTGGCCAATCTCAGCGTCTTGTAGGTTTATTGATGCCAGCGCTGGTTTGCAGTATCACCAAAAGCTAGGGTAGAGGACAGATTTCTGCTGCATCTCCATAAACCCCCTCCTCTAACACAGCTGTACCTGCAGAAGGGGCCAGGCTGCAATCCAGATGAGCAGCGTGCCATCATCATCATCATCTCAAAAACCTAGACATATCCAAATTCAGCCTTTTATTCCATCTCTAATCTAAACACAAATTCCAGTCATGCTCAAGATTTGGATTCCAGGCATTTCCCCAGAGAGGCAGGAGCAGGCAGACTGGACATTTTGGTTCAGATCCATCTCCGACATGGAGGGGGAGAAAGGAGACATGGTTGAAACACAATGCAAGAATGTGTAAGTGTCAGCAAGTGCAGCTCCACGGTCCTGCTCTGGAAACACTCACACTTGTAAGCTCTGAGGCTCACCATAGAAATACAGCTTTTGCCAAACTCTGGAGAATGTTTGATCTGTGCTGCAAAAAGTCACATTCTTTTTGGCATTCATATTTCAAACTTTAAAGCCCTCTAAGAGCAAATATGGTCATTGTAAGGATTTACTATGGGGACAGAAATAGGAGTTTGTTTCATTTAAACACATTAATATTTTTCCCACTTGTAAAGTCAGCCTTTGGCTTCTGCAGCAGTGCAAATATCACAAACCTTTAACTCACAAGGGCCCTAAACAGTTTTCCCCTTGCAGCTCAGTCACATCTGTAAGTACAGGGGTTTCCAGTTACTAGCTGCTTACATTTATTTAGATATATTTGTTAAGCCTGTTATCACAGGGGATATTTAAATTATAACTTCTTTCTGACAGCAAGTGGGATAACATCTGTATTACAGCAGAATATTACTTGCAATCATGCACAGATACAGATATTTATGGAATTTTTTCAGAAACACGTCATAGGTTTGGGTATCTGTGATGGAGGGCAGCCTGCAGGCAACAACGGGGTGCTGCCCACTTTGTCTCCTCACCTGCCAAGGTGGGTATCAAACCTGTGACCACTTCTGTGAGGAAGGGCTACAAGCCAACAATGACCCACCAAAGTAAGGATATCAAGGTGAGCCAAGCCAGGAGGGGGATGAAAGCACAGGGCCCAAGGACAGCTCCTCAAGTGCAGGCTGACCAGTATGATGTGGAACTCAGTGAGTGCCCACCGCTCCAGGAAGTTCAGGGAAAGCTGCTCAGGTGCAATGCAGCACTAACAGATAAGGGAACAGTAAAGGTGGGACGTGCTGCCTTTAAAATGGTGACTTTAAAGAGCTCACATGAGCAGAGGACTGAAGGTCAGCCTCAGAGAGGGAGACTAGTAGCCAGTACATGAGTAAAAGGTTATGGAGCCAGCAAAGACTGGTCCAAGAGCCATGGCAAACAGCACATCAAGGAGCTGCCCACAGATCTACAGTGGCCAAACCACCCAAGCACGAAAACTGGTGCAGGGCCACCCACCACAGCGGTCAAGCGAGTGCTCCATACAGGCAAGAACAAGATACCACAGCTCCCTTCTGAGCTGCAAGGCATTCCCTGTCCACTCCAGCCTCAGTGCTGCAACTAAAGCTGCTGAGAATAACTGAACATTAGATACCAGTTCTGGCCAGCTGAAGTAGGAGCTAACATTGACAAAACCCTCCATCATGAGAACCGTGAGCTGTGGTCCCACTGGACAGCCAGCAGCTCACACCCCTCTGACATAGGTCCCCACTGGCAGCCCGCACTCAGATGGACAAACACAGGGCACACTGGCTTGTGTTCCCCACCCCCTCGTTCTGCAGCCAGTATGAGTAATATCCAAGCTGATTTTAATTTGAAAAATATCACCTTAAAAAGATGCCGGTTCCCTGCTGTGAAAATTAAAACCATCTGGATGGAGTGATTTCAAATAATTAATCTAGGACTCCTTTGGCACCGCTACTAATTAAAATATGATACCTTCCTCCCCCTTTTTAAATAAAAAATTTAAATAAAGTTTAAAGATCTAATAAAATAATGTCATAATTTAGAACTAAATGGAAGTCACCTTTCCTGCGGGCTGCAAAGGTTACGGTGACACTGAGATCCCTCCCAGGCAAGTGCTATGGCACAGTCTCAGCAGCAGAGGAAAAGCAGGCATCCAGTGAGACATTCATACTGGTAAATACACCAGCACCCATCCCAGACCCTTGAGAGACAGCCCAAACCCCCCAGGGATCCTCCTGCACCCAATGCCAAGAAGTGGGAGCAGAGGGAAGGAGTTTCAGCAGAGGATATCTGATCCCTGCTATGACCTGAGCTGCCCTAGGACAGGCCAAGACCTCACAGAGGTTCCCATGTCTGAAAAATCTCAGTCTTAAGACATTGGAAACATCATCTTATTTCTAGGGATCCCTGATCACCTTTTTTGCAAGAGAGATCTGTGTGGCTTTAGGGTGGGTTACAACCTAGTTGGCTTCCAGTCTGCAGCATCCCTGACAGCTGATGCCTTTTTGTGCAACAGGCATGTCCCTAAATTCTCTCAGGAGCAGGGACAGGCACCTTAAACAACACATCTAAAATCATCTGGGATGAATCCTGGCCCTGAATGCTGCAACGAGAGTTCCTGGAGGGTGAAGGCTGACCCAGCATGAGGGGCTGCTGATGTCTCCCACCCCACTCACAGTGGCTGAAAACCTCAGCAACCACCAACACATTTTACATTAATTCAAACTGGACCTGGCATGCTGTCCGGTCCTGTGATAAATATGCCATGGCCATGGGGATAATTCAAAAGAATTTCCAGGGAGAGTTCAGGTAAAATTAGACCCACCATGCCAGAGCACCATCCCCACAGCATTCTATTGCTCAGCACACCTGACTTCCCACACCATCTGTCCCTGGATACACCACACAGAGATTACAATCTTTATGGTCAAAAGTCCACTCCTCCAGTCTTCAGATCAGGTGTTATTCTTCAAATTCTTTGACAGCTAGATATTCTGATATATTTTCCAGGGAAATTTAAAAAAAAAGAGCGAAAGAGAAAAGATGTCTTTAGAGGGTGAGATCTCCTGCTACATGTTTTTCCTTATTGGCCCATTTAACCTAAACCTTCCTGAAAACTCCCACTGGAAGAGACTGGAATTCCTCACGAGTCTAGGTGAGTAGGATTACATATATAAATGTTGAAAAGCTATCTACCAGCTAAGAAAACATGAAGTCAAGGAGATGTGTGAAGGTGGCAGAAAATATGCCAAATTATCTTTCAGATATTTCCTGGGAGTGGGAGGACAGGAGCCAGAAGAGCATAGGGAAAGAGAGGAGAAAAAGGGCACCTAAGAAGTGTAAGGTTTACAAGCACCTATCACAAAATCTTCAGTTCCAGACAAAGAAAGAGATAAAGGGGAAAACACAAGAAAAGTGCAAAAGGTATGGATACTTCAAGTCTATCCACTGGTTTTGGGGTTTTTTTGCAGGTAAAACCCCTGCAAAAGGTGCCACAGAGAGAAGGAACTACAGCTGCTTACACTGTCCACAGGTACCATGAAGCTGGCCAGCTACAAGAGATTCCCTGGGGAAAAGGCTCTCAGAGGTCACCAAGATTTTGTTGCACTCTTTTTCTGAAACAAAATGAGCAAAACCATTCTCAGACTTGAAACCATTTCCAGTGAATGAAGAGGAAGTATGTACTGACACACTGAGGCTGGGAGCACAGCACCTGGGATAGAGAGCAGCTTTCCCAGTTTGTTATCCTGGTGCTATGAACCAGGACATTCCCATTGTTCACAGTGCATATATCACATCTGATGAGACAGTAAAATCCACTCTCTGGTGAGATTGGATCTTCTCCTGAGACTCTCAACTCGGGCAACGGTGCTTAAAATAGTTGAAACCTGTTCAAACACTGCCTACCCCTACCAAAACCATATGAATCCCTTCCACAACCACAACATAGGAGAGAATGACCCTGTCTCCACAGTCATGATTTAATGATTAGGGAACAACACCAAAATTAGTTAAAGTCTGGAGGGTCTAATGAAGCCTGCAGGCTGTGGACCGGTGAGGGAATCTAGGCTGCATCTCTAAGTTTTGTCTGCACACTTGCATAGTCCTGCAAACCATATGGTATTTAATTGTTATAACCCACAGAACCCAACTCCCTTCTCAAATATTCAGGTGCAAATCAGGAGTAACCACCCCTATCAGTGAGGCTGGTGCTCAGGAGGGCAGAGCTCTGACCCACATACCACTGCACTGAGCTCATCCTGTCTGTCCTGAGCACAGCATATGCATGTCAAATTATTAAAAGGGATGTTCATGGGGAGGAAGAGTAAGAGCAGCTCCAGTACCCAAGCTCCAGATATTTTCTGTTTTAAGCCATCGCTTTGCACGAGCCAGGGAAGTGCTCTGTGTCAGCATAGGGGCTGCCCGGGGAGCAGCTCCCAGTCCTGACCCGGGTGTTTAAAGGTGCTGTTACTCTAAATGAGGATTTCTTCTAAACACTGTATCTTTCACTCGGTCAGCACTCTAGCTGTTGCCCCTGGGCACAAAGACATTTCGGGGTGTGTAAGCCCCTCGGAGCATCAACACATACACCGAGTGCCAAGTCCCCGGGGCACATTTTCCTGCCCCATCCTGGGGCGGGAAGGGAAGCAGGACCGAGGGCTCTGTGTGAACAAAGGACAAGCTGCAGACACAACCTGCCACCCGCAGAACAGCCTCGGTAGCTCTCAGGAACCAGACAGGTTAAATATTTGCATGGAAGACATCAGAAGAAAATCTATAATGCAGCAAAGACCTCAAAGGCACTTACACTACAGCAACCTGATCCTGTAAATACTTCCACACAAAGGACTTCACACACATCGGAAGTCCCTCGAGTGCTGATAAAGACCCCTACATGGCTTCAGGGTTCCGCCTCTGTCAGCGCCTGCAGGGTGGAACGCCGGAGAGCCTAGCTTCGGACACGGCTTCGGTTGAATCTTCCCCCACCGAGGGCTGTCTGCTGTTCACTGCCCACCTGCACAGCCCCCCGGCACAGTGGGATGAGGAAAGGTACAGGATCCCAGCACAAGGGCCAACCTTCCCCTTTCTGGCACACTCTGGGACACTTCCCTCTGGGTTTCACCTCTGCAGTAGCTGATAAGAGCTTCAGTCTCCGGGCGATGCTTTCTGGCGCTCCCAGTCACAAACCACCACCTCACACCAAGGAGGCTCCTGTCACACGTCCAGTACACTGAGCTATCCCTTGGCGCTCCCTGGGCATGTCTACAGGACACAGGGCCAAGACTTGCAGAAATATCCATGTCAGTGCCAAGCACACCAGCCTGAATGCCCAGCCCAGGCCAGCTGTGCAGGCATGACACACTGTGCTGCAGTTAACCCCACATGGTTCACAGCCCAGGATGGTAGGGTCATAAAATATCACTCTCACACTATTTAATATCACTCTCCACTATTTAATAACACTCTCCACTCTTTGAGCCTGACAGACCATTCACAGAAACATGAAATCACAGAACGGTTGGGTTGGAAGAGATTTTCAAGCTCAGCCAGTCCCAACCCCCGTGGGCTTCCACTACAGCAGGTTACTCTAAGCTATGCCCAGCCTGGCCTGGATCATTACAGAGGTCTTACCTGTAGGGATGCCCACGAAAAAAATTTCCCTACCAGCTCAGCAGTGGCTAACAAAACACGCCCAGGGTACAATGCTGAGCTGCTGGTGTTCCCCAAGAATCTCAGGGATCATCTTGGGCAGATTCTTCCTCCCCACCATGTAGAGATATGTTGTTTATGACAGAATGGCACCATCAAAGTAAAAGGAAGGTTCTAAAACATAGAAATCCTCTTCCCCAAACTGCCCAGCCTCCTATAGGATGACAAAGCTTCCAAACATAGTCCATACAAACTTACTCTATTCACCTCACCTTGGGAAAAGCTTAAATGAAAATGTGCTAATTTGAAGTCTTTTATTAGTCCATGCATATAAAAATTGTTTGATAGTTTAGCAGATATAAGACCAGAATCAGACAAGAATTAATACCAAGGTAGGTCTAAGAGATTTTTGTCCAACTTAAATAAAACTTCAGTAAAGCCCTGAATCTGTAATTATCTGAAAAACAAAACAAACAAACACACACAAAAAAACCCCCCATCTGAGCTATAAGTACCTTATTACTGGCCCAAGCCTGCTCTACCCAGAGGCTGGTCATCATTAACCCATGTGAAAAATGAATGTAAAATACTGTCATTCTAACATGGAGCCATTTGTGCCCTTTTGTACATCTTAGAAAAGAGGATTAAGCAGTGGGAAATTAGACTTGACCTCTTGCAAATGTTTTATACATAATTCACCATAAGAGACACTAAAAATATTTTGGCAGTTGCTTCAATGATGGTGAATAAACTTATCTAGACAAGATTCAGTAAAAGTGGAGGCAAGTAGGTTGTGCGCTTTAAAAACGCCTGGGTGGAGACAGCAGTGAACAAATTCTGCCCTGAACTTTGCCACCTGCAAACTCACCATGACTAAGAAATAAGCCTGGAAAGAGAAACGTTCAAAATGTTAGCGCAGAAATTCCTCTATCTCACCAGGGTGTCTTGCTGCCTCCAAACACAGCTCAAGTGGACAGTATTTCTACAGAGGCAGGAAAACTGCTTGACAAGCTGCCAGGCTCTGAGTCTGGAATTACTGAAGGATGAGCCTCAAAAAAGTTCAGAAGATCTGTTATGCTTGAAAAAGCACGTAAAATGAAAAATAAAGGGCCAAACCCTGATGTCTTTGATCATTCTCATTTGAATAAACTCCTACTGACACAGTCAAGCCCAACAGACAACAACCTCAGAATCTGGCCCTGAGCTCCTTGCTGAAACACATCCAAAGCGCTGGAGTCTCTCGGGTCTGGAAAGAGTGTGAACCTTTCCTGTCCCTGCAGAGGGTTAGAATTACTGCAAGAACCAACCCTGATGAAGTTATTTTGACTCTCTTGTTCCCAGTCTCAGCTGAACCCAAGAAAAACACTGATGCACACAAAAATAACAAGGAGAGGATGACAACCCCAGTAACTCTGTGTACTCTCTTGTCTCTCTAGAGCTGCTCTATTTGTGCCCAGGAGCACAGGACAGAGCACATGGACCCTGCAGCACCGGCCCACTTCCCTCAGGCAAGCTGCTGGCTGGCTGCTCATCCTTAGGGGTGAAGTAGGTGTGATGTCAGCACCACCCTCTCCTCTTACCAAAGAGTCCCAAACACATAAATCTCTCCCATATATCAATACCATGATGGTTTCACACACTCCAAAAGTCAGTCCATCCAGGTTCCACCATCATGTTTGCGAGTGCTCCAAAATGGGGCTGATCAGGAGAAATGGGTAAAGTGTTTGCAGTGTTGGCTGAATTAAGATTATCAGATGTACCTGATACACAAAGACGTTCAGTTGTACCAAGCAGGATTCTTATTCTGCACCAGTAAAAGCTGAAGTTAGGATTATTAATTTTATGGATCCGAATATAAGTGTGTTTATGCATTTTCTCAGAGAGACTCTCTGTAACCTTCCCTTCTTCCAGCAAGTGAAAAATATGATGAAAATAAAGTTGCAGGATGCTCTGGTGTTTTCAGTGGAATTCTTGTGGCTCTGGAACCCAGAGGAGCAGAGGCAGCAGCACAACCCACCAGAAGAAAATGTTCTGGCACATGGGGAAAATTCCTCTCTGTTTTAAGATTTTAAGCAGGGTTTGTTCTTAGAAATGGTCACAAACACAATTTCAAAGATACCTGACTTCTTAATGCTTGTGCTGCTGAAGCTCCCTTTTGCCAAATAAAAGATACTGTATTATTAAATTAAGTACAGAAAATCATCACTCTTGGGTGAGAGGATGTGAGACAGTGTGACTATTTCGGGGTAAGGGTTAAAAGAGGTGACAAGAACTGATCTTCTACAGCACCTGGGGAGAGGCATCTGGAACCTGGAGAGCGCCTCAGGAAAGTCCTCTGCACCAGTCCCTTTGGACAGGTTTCTCCCTACAGACCATGGCACAATTCTTACAACTATTCTCAGGGTAGGAGCAACAGAAATAATGCAACAACCGACACAAATAAGGTATCACATTAACTCTCCCTTTAGCACCTTTGGTTTCACATATTTATTTTTGGAAACATTTATCATGGGACTTCTCTTAAAATGTTACCCCTAGTCCTCAGCATATGTAAGACTATATACTTCCCTTTTACTGCATTTTAATTGCATGAGAAATTTTAAAAGTCTTTTCTTTCTTTCCTGGAGTCATTTGGGACAAAAGGCATCTGGCACTGAGTATTTAAATAAGACCTGTCAGAACTGTAAAATTAGTTTTATGTTTTAATAAAGGTACTTTAAAAATCTCAAATATAATTCTGCATTCAAACCATAAGTGTTTGGATTAAGAAAAGCAGATCTCATGTTAAATCCTATATAAAAAGTAAATGAAGTACAGAACTAAGCCAGTCCTCATCTGTGGCATTATAAACAACAGCAGCAAAGAAAAAAGGTAATATGTCCAATACCTTATATTTTGGGCATTCTGAGTTTAAAGAAGCAGGGTTGACAGCATAAAATCTGTATTATATTATTTGCTATTTATCTCAGTTTATCTAGACCCAGGCCACCTTTAAAGCGTAGACTCAGCCCCATATTTCCATCCAAAATTTTCTCTTTTCTTTCTGTCCTCGCTGTGCTAGAGCATCCTGCCCTCCTCTCTCCACCCTGAAGGGGCGGCCTCATGGACCCACATTGTAAAAGATCCCTTGAAGTGTCAGGTACGACACTGGCAGGGGACATCTCTGCTGTAGGTGTCCAGCCCACACCCATCCAAACTCGAATTGACAAGAGCTCACCTAGTCTGGAGGACTCTT
The DNA here is from genome assembly GCA_013397935.1 of Dasyornis broadbenti. NCBI lineage: Eukaryota > Metazoa > Chordata > Aves > Passeriformes > Dasyornithidae > Dasyornis > Dasyornis broadbenti. The sequence continues at coordinate 603,519 of VZRN01003864.1, read as the reverse complement.
TGATCAGTTCCGTAATCAGCACATAATTCACTCTAAAAATCTGCAGACATTTTTGTCACAGACAAGTGATAAAACCCAAAGTACAAATGCTCCTTCCAACACTTGCTACCCCACACCAGTGAGCACATCCCTCCTCCCTGCCAGGACACCTTTTTACTCTCCTCCTTTTATCTCCCTCCACAACCTTTGGAGTGGACAGGGAATTCCCCACCCCTACACAGACGTGAAATATTTGCAGGCAGCCTTGATGGCCACATCTGTGTGCCAAACCTGAGGAGCAGGGCTGCCCCCACCTTTGGCATAGGAGGACAAGGCCACCTTCAAACCCTGCCAAGGCAACCAAGTCCCCCCATGTTTGCTGCCACCACCTGAGCTCAGCAGCCACCTCAGAGATACTCACGGCCAGCACCACCAGCACAGAGGAACCCAAAGACACACCACAGCTGTGGGACAAGAGACAGCACCTGGCCAACAACACCTTTTCCAAGGGCTTTATAGCCTGACCCAAAGCTGCAGCCTGACCTATATCAAAAGCCTTCTCCATCCAGGGCCCCAAATGAGCAAAGGAACCAGCTAACACAGACTAATGTTTCAGTGCAAGCTTCTGGTGGGGAACTACCTGATCTTTATGGTCCCTTCCAAACCAAACAGTTCTGTGATTCTATGAAGTGGCTTTCCAGGTGCCCAGCAGGCCTGGCCCTCCTCTGAGGCCACAATGTGGATGAGGGGAGCAGGCAGGGAAGCGTCACAGGTGCAGACAGACTCGGGGCAGCCCCCAGCCCCCCCAGCCCCGGCCATGCTGTCACCTCCCTGCCGCCAGCTGCCCAACCTGGCACTTCACCACAGGTCACCTCCGGTGTGAGGAGTTAATGCTCATCCCCCAATAGGCGCGATGAAAAGGAGACAAAAAAGCAGGATGCTGGTGAATGACAACAGTGGGTGGCCCAGCCCTGTACACAACAGGCACAGCCAAGTGTGTCTGGCACCAGACAATGGTTGGGCTGGAGGTGTGTGAGGAGGCAGCGCCAGCGCCGTTCTCACGGCGGGGCACCCAGCCATGTCGCCTCACAAATCCTCTCCCTCTTCTCGCTCCCATCTCTTCCCTGCGGCTGCGTTTGGTGTTTTCCGTGTTGTCCTTTCTGTTGGGACATTTGCAGCTCTGAAAAGAAAGCAGGTCAAACACCCTCAAATGGTGTATTTAGTGCTTCCCCTTGAGTTTCCATGGCTTCCTTGCCATTTCCCTGCTACCCTGGGAAGTGCAGCCATATTTCAGGATAGCAGCCTGACCCCTGGGCTGTGCTGGGCAGAGTGCCTGACTTCAAGTGCTGCTAATGCGTTTTGCATTTGTGCTCGGGGGCAGGAAATCTCAGCTTCCAGTGCCAAGGGGTTAATTATAATTTATATAGCAAGATCTCAGGCTGTGGGAATTTTTTTCTCCAGCTAATTAAGAGGTGCAATTACCTTTGAAAATCAAAGGGATATTCTGGTACCCCGCTCTGAGAAACAGATTACAGGCACTTAAAACACAAAGATATCTTTGCTTTTCTACATGGTTTCCGTTTTTGATGTTGATCATTAACAAGAAATGGTCATATTTCTGATCCATCATCACAATGTCCTGCTGACCACCCTATGGAAGTCACCGCAACAGGGTAACACAGAGCATTGCTGCATTCCCTGTGACTACCTGTCCTTCCAGCAACATGCTCAGCTGATCCATCACCTGCTGCTCGGGACTCTGGCAAACCTTTCTGCTTATTAATTAACAAAGCTTCATGATAACCTTGAGGTAGGCAATACCTAAACAGTCCAGTCTGTGCTCAGACCACAAGCTCAGGACTACTTACTCCCAAAGCAAGCAGTGTGTTGATGAATATTGTATTAATTTAGTAATAATGATTGTATTGATTTGTAAATAATATTATAAGTAATAATTGTAAATTAATACAATAATTATAATAAGTATTGTATTAATTTAGTAATCAATATTACTAAATTGTCCCATGGCAGCCACTCTGCATTGCCCTCTCCTACCCAGTGGTCCAGTGCAAACAGGAGACCACTTGCCACACAAGCCTTGGAGACAGTGGCCGAGGGACAATTAGCAGCAGCAGTGCCCAGGAGAGACAATGAGCACCCAGCGTGGCTGGGCAGGCAGGTGGCAGCACCCATGGAACCCCACCTCCAGCAACTCCAGCCGTGCGGACATGAGGAGCAAACACTGCTGGGCAGCGCCGGGCAGGCTCACATCCTGCCTGGGGCCAGGGCATCGTTGCAGGCAAATCCATCCCCCCCCCACAAGCTCTTCCCATCAGCTCCCTGCCTTCGTGTTTGTGCAGAAGCTTAACAGTTACAGCTCTCTTCTCACCACTCCAGGAGGTGATTGCTGAGCCATTTGCAAAGGGTTAATGTAATTGAATATTCAGATGTGGGGGTTGGCCTAAACACAGCAATGAAAGGTTCTGGGGAACCCTGAAAGTCCTGCGCTGGGGAGTCAGTAGAGTTGCACATGCAACACGGGCTGCAGCGCCAGCTTGGCTTAGCACAGACTGCATGAATAGATCCTCTGCCATTGATTATTTTTTCGGGATGCATTGGGCTATCACTCTCTGGGAAATGAAGAGCTTAAGTTAGAAACTGATGCAGTTCAGTTGTCAGCAGCCCACACATGCTGCACGTCTCACACACCCACAGCAACAGCCTCCACCCTGACCCAGAACACAGCCAGAAGCAGAGGTGAGGCTGGCAGTGGCAGGAAGTCCAACCCTTCCTCTGAAGAGGGGATTCCAAGAGGAACCTCTGTCCATGTGGGCTAGAAATGAAGCTCACGCTGGCAAAGCCAACAGGGGAGCTCAGCAGCTGGCACCCAACATCAACAACTCTTTACCATGACTTGATTACGCTGTGGCAGCATTATCAGCCTGCCCTTTCATGTGCTGACAGCAGCAAACTGGCTGTGCTGAACTTGTGGCCAAGCAGGCAGAAGCACACAACCCAAAACCACACTGTGTGAAACATTATTGTTAAATCAGGAGGAGATAACACAGCTGGCACTTTGGAATGGAGAGATGCCTACTGGCACTGCTCATCTCACAAGGAGTTCCAAGAAGCTCCTTTAGACCTGACAATCAACTTATTGTACAGGTATTCCCATCCCTGGAAGCCAGCCTTTGATAGGTGGCTGGCAGAGAACGGGCACATCAGTTGTCATAAGTCATTTTATAAGAACACCTGCAAAACTACACAGACCTGTACCAAGCAGAGCATTTCCAATACAACCAAGTTCCCAAACAGAATAATCTGTTTCACTTCAGGAGACTAAGCAAAAATCAGGAAGGCTTTCCTCTGCAAAGGCTGAGAATAATCAGGGTAGAAGAGAGAATGAAAGTTTTTAGAGCATTTATTACTCTATACAGGAAGGTATCTGCTCCTTGCTGGTGCAGGCAAGAGGTTAGGAAAGGAACTTGCTCAGCCCTGGAAAAAGCAAGAGAGAGATTACAAAACCATGCTTGTCATCTCAGTTTAACCCATGAACCTGCACAGCATTCAATGAAAAAGATTGTAAATGCTTCATCAGCAACATGACCAAGCTACTTAGGAAAGAAAAAGAAAGGAAGGGCAGATCCAGAAGGAAATAAATTTACACCAGCATTACCTTTCCCTACAGCCTGCTATTTATTGAAAAAGCAGCAAAAGCTTCAGTGCACTTCAGAATACAAACGCTGACATGGAAATTCAGAGCCCTGAACCACTTTCAACAGGGAAAATATACTGACCGCAGTCTCTTTGGAGGTCAAACAAAATCAATAGCCTTTCTCTCCAGTCTGTGTCTAAACTAAGCTTCTTTCAAAGACATCCAGAGAAAATGGATCATCTTTTGTTGTTGTGTGTGGTTTTGGGTTGGGCTTTTTTTTGTTTTGCTTTTTTTTAAGTGGTCAAACATTCATAGAAGCATAAGAACTCCTTCCTCCCTAAGCATACTGAAAGGATTGTATAGAAGTCAACACTGCCCATCAGTTTTACTACACAATAGATAAGTTATCCACTTCTTGGGGAAGAAACCAAGCTGGAAGCTGCTTAGTGCTCAGCAAGAGAGGAAAAAATAAATCAATGCATTTGCTTGATTGGGGTATGTTTAAAGCTGGCTGTCAATTAGTTCAACACAGTTTGCTGTTAGAGAGCAAAACAATTTAGCCCCAGGAGCTGAAGTTTGCTGCATTTCCTCAGATTCCTCCTGCTGAGAGACAGATATTGGCTGCAGCCAGGACAGGCACAGAGGAGGAGAAGGGGTGAAGCTGAAGACACAGCCCCAGGGAGAGAGCTGGCGAGAGGGAGCCTGACATTGGACACAGCCAGACTGGTGACTGCTTCCTTCTGGTCCGAGTACACAGTAGACCAGATTCGTGCCCAGAAAGGGGCAGAGATGATAGGTGGTTATCACACTGGTACACCTCTGGCATGCCTCTCCAATCCCCAGCACACACCTTTTAAGATAAACTACAGCTTGTGCAGATGGTGTCCTCCTTTCCACGTAAGTGAGACACCCCACGCCGAGAGAAAGGGAAGAAGGACCAAATGGGGAGAATGAAAAACTTTGCTTATCTCCAATTTTTAAAGTAATACAAACTCTTAAAAACCTCAATACAAAAACCACAAACGGGGACAACCACAAAAGACACTTCCTAACGGTCCAGCTGAATGCATCCAAAGGAAAATCACTGCCTTCAGAGCAAGAGATCACTGATGGCTTTACCTGCCAGTTCTGTTCTGACAATCAATGTTGAAAGACGCTCGACAAAGCAATAATTCAAGCTGAGCAGGCTCTTGAGAGGTCACTCAGCTCAACCCTCTGTGTCGAGCAGGACCACCAGGGCTAGGGACAATTCACGCCTTAGCTGTGATCCAGCTCCCCTGCTACAGGTCAGTCTCTTGAGCCAGTGAAATCCTAATCTAAGCACACCTAAGGGTGGCAGTTACTGCATCACAGACTTGACTGGAGAGGGAGAGACTGCAGCTGACTTGGGCCCCAGCACCAGCAGGACTGAGCAGTGACCTCATCAGAGTGAGCCGCCCTCGGCCATGACCGTGATGCAGCCACATCCATCCCACACTGCTGGATTGCTGCTTTCAGAACCTCTAGGAGCTGTGCTCAAGTCACTCTGTGTCTCGAACTCCTCTTCCAAGCACAGCACGTGTGCGGCACTGCACGCCCTGCCTCATCACTGCCCTGCACTCTCACACGCCACAGGAAGGCAGGTTTGTTCCACCAACCGACGTAAAGGGCACCTCATTTCTGAGTGAACACACTTAGCATCTTATCGTTAGGATCTTAGCTACGTCTTGTGCCCACACAGATCTAACGGTGCCAGCACTGGAAAACCCTGGGCATGCTCGGAACAGGCTACAGCCGTGGTGACCATCAAACATTCACCCCGACCCCAGCAGCCGCAGGAACAGCCAAGGCTAGGAGCTAGAAACAAAAATGCTGTTTCTTTGTAACGCTTTTTATCTCCCCTCCTCCAGCCCCCCCAGGTGGGACAATTTACCCGGTGACTATAAGGCTCTTACATGTGCTTGTTAGCACCCCCAAATTACTAGGTGTAAACTCAATATCCTTTTGCCTATTTACTCCTAATGAGTCACCAGTCAGAAACTTCACTTGAAAAAAACGGTTACAAATGCAGATGCCGAAGCAAATAAAATAAAGGCAAGAATCACAAACGTTGCACAAAGGCAAGGGGCTGGGCACACTTCACAGCATCAGGCCATTGTCACCAGCTCAAACCTAACAGCTTTGATTTGCCTCCCACCGGCTAAAATGGTTTGAAATGCAAGGTCTGAACAAAGGTGCAAGACACAGGAGGAATGGGAAGCACTGCTGGGCACTTAATCTCCTTTCAGACTCACACAGGAGCTCCAGGAATGGCTCTGTTGAAGCCGGTTGAGTTTCAGGAGTGTAGGAAAAAGGATAATCAAGCCTTGGCTATAACAGAAATCCAACCCTGTGATCCCTCCACGCAACCAGCAGAAACCTTATTTGGGATTTATACTGAAGTTACTTTTAGGCAAGTTCCTTCGGCACTGGAACCTGGGACAACATCACTGATCCCAACAGGAGAAGACCAGCTTTTGGGAGCTGCGGTGTTCACCCTCTAACTCAACCCAATATAGGATTTGAAACGAGGAGCCCAAAGCATCCCCCAAGCTGCTTCAACACTCACCCCTTCAAACTATGATCCTTACAACTGTCCCTAACCAGGCACTGGGGACACCTGGACATTATTTTTTAGATTTATCTGGTGTTTACATGCCATCCTATTCCTAGCCCTTCGCTGCTGCTTCTCTACACTTCACTGCCTCCAGAGGCTGTGGGCGATATCCCCTGATGCTACAGCTCCCCTCTCACGTTCAAACAGCCATTTCCCCTCCTGCTTGCCCTCCCAAAAACACTTGAGAACATCAGGTATGAACCAAACCACACCAGCTTGAAGCCAGGATCGCAAGCATATGTCACCTACCATATCGTCAATCGCCACTGAGCTGCTCAGGAGCAACATCCGCTCCTTCTCTGTCCCACCAGCCCATCTTTGAGATGAGGGCCAGAGCAGCTGAGCAGCATCAAAGACAGGCCTCCTCTCCACAGTGCTACCTGGGGCCAGATCCTTCCAGCCAGCACAGCTGCCATCACTGCTGGAAAAAACCCAAAACTCTTCACAGCTGGAAGGCGGCAGGGTCACAGCAGATGGCAGGGTTTTGTTCATATTACTTTGGGAAGAAAGGCACCTTTTGGCAACTGTAAATGCAGAAGAGGAGACGGCCTCTGAGCACGTTTCAGCTCGCAGAGACAAGGGCAAAAAAATCTGAGCACTACCCTATCATGCTCCAAGCTCAACCACTCCAGGCAGCATCAGCAAAGGATAGACATATCCCCAAAACAGCTACAGCACAACTCAGGGACAAAAAGCTCAGGATACATTGAGAAGGTCTTAGTTCCTACGTCACCATAAAAACATGAATTGTCTGTTACGGGCATACAGAAAATACTGAAAGTTCTTCAGGGACCAAAGTGTGCACTATTTATTGCTAGCACAGCTCATTAAAAGGGATGCTCATAGAGTGCAGCCACATGAGCATCTCCCTTGAACCCCGACACCCCTGCTCTTCCTCACTGTAAGAAAAAGTAGGTGTTTTTCCTTTTTTACTGGGACTTCCCACTGCCTTTACTTCCAGCTCGCCTTCCACTTCTTGTGAGCACTGAGACCGCAGACACTCTACACGTGTTCTCCTCTGCATCCGACTGGCAAGCAGTCTGGAAAATGCCAGTATTGGAACGGCCTGGATTCAGCGGTTTCTGAATGCTGATCGGACACTATTTCGTTCAAGCCACAGATAGTCATTTTAGGGGGTATTTTCAGCTCCCTTTTAGGACTCTTCCAGATTTCCAAGTGTCATGCGTCAGCAGTTTCTCCTCTTCACAGCTTCATTATTTTTCACCTTTCTACCGAGCCTGGGGCTCAGTGCAGTTTTGTAGGGCCTGGGCGCTTCCCTGCTCTTGCAGACGGCCACGAAGTGCTACTGGCGTTGTTAATGTTTGCTGTGCTCCACCTTGCAGCTGCGGAAATTCCTGACTATCTGGTTTTTCAAAGGGCTGAGGTGAAATCCGAGTGACTGAAGTGCCTTATTTTTTTATATATTTAACACCTTTCTTGAGGAAACCCCAACCTGAAAACAGGAACAGTCTCACAGCATCTAAAAGCACCAAATAATTACTTCTAACTGGGCTACCAATGTGGTCTCCATTACCACTGTCTCCTTAGCATCTCTCCATCTGCAAAGCTTTTTTCCTGCTGGCACACCACGAGGTGAGGGAATGGTGTAACCTGGTTCTGGGATGAGGGAGGGACACATGAGGACATTGAGATGATGCAAATCACACCACTTCATTGAACATGAGGAACAAAGTTCCTTCTGCCTCCACTGTCTGGAGGGTCCAGCCCCAGTGTCCCACCACCAACCTCGGCAAAGTGGAGATGCTCCAGGTGAGTGGTGTGGCCAATGCCAACACCACGATTAAGTCTCCATGAAATTGACTTTAGGAATCTCAAACAACTGAGTGAGGTTCTATGGTGCCTTCAAGCAGAAGTATAATCTTCACACCAAGTTTTGCATTTCCCATCCTGTCTTTAATCAGGCAGTTCTTAGAAGGGTTATTGACACTTCTCATTTCTTCCAGAAGTTTCTTATGAAGGAAAAAATCTCTTTGGCCCCTTGACATCATGCACGGGGATATTCACCAAAAGCAAAATGTACAAGACCATTTGCTGACAATGTTTTTCTTCCTTCCTCTCCAAAGTAAAAGCAATAAAAAACCCTTTTGCAAAAGCAGACTAGCCTATTTATAGGGTACTTTTAATTGCACCCCAAGAACTGATTTGAATTAATGAATGACGGGCCAAATGCTTAGACATGGGAAAACTTCAGCACAAAACAAGGTTTGATAACAGACACTAACACAGAACAACTGGGATAAACCCAGAGGAGCTCTCTCAGCATTTGTGCAGAGAATCACTCCTCGCCCAGAAATAAAATTATGCAAACTTCTTCCAGAACTTCATCATAGGATCACAGAATGGTTCGGGTTGGAAGGGATCTTACAGATTACCTCCCAGTGTCCCCCCAGCAGTCCCCAATACAGATATCAGACAGAAGTAATCACTATAATGATATACATGGTCCTTTTTCAGAGTCATGGAGGAGAAAGCCCTAAGTTTGTTCCTGTGTTATTTCATCAGAGTCAGGGAAGAACATTTAACAAAGCAGCTGCTTGAGCTTCATGGTAAAGCACCACAAACACAGCAAGGCACGAACAGATAACATCATATTGACCTGTCTTCAGGGTCTGGCATTCACGTTTTCATAAAGTGTCTAAGAAGATAAATCACCATACTAATAATATTTGTATTGATTATCTAAACTGAAGCAGCAATCGACTCCATTGTCTCACTTCCTCTTAAATTGCTCACAGATGGGATCCTATTTCCTATTCCGCATTTCTAATGGAACACTTAAATCACAGTGCAGAATCATATACACACACACAAACTGTTAACAAAAAGCCTTTTATGACTTGCATGAAAATAAAGATTTTTCACTTTGTAGTTCACTTTCCCCTCCACACAGAAATTAAAAATGACAAATTATCAGCAGATCTCTAAATTACCTCTCCTCTTTTTTTCTGGGACCCTAATATTTGCTGACAGAGAAACCTATGCTTTCCAAACCCTGATCAGTGCTTACGGAGACTTGAAGTTTGAACACAGAGTTAAAAGGAGATTATTTTTTTCCCCAGGAAAGTCAAGGCCCTTTAAGCTATCTCAAGATCCAGAAGTAGGGAAATCCAAAATCAAGGTAGAGTCAGAGTAAAAAATAAACTATAGGTTTTGCTGTTACTCTAAGTGCAAAACAAGGACAGCTGCAGAGAGACTGGACCTCAGGTGTGAGGCTGCTTGCAGCAGGAGCTCAGGACAGCAGCTACTCAAATCAAAAGTAAAGAAAATTGGCAACAGATTCATTGTTTAAAATAGGTTTGCCATGAATCAAAATGCAAAAGGCTTGGATTTTTTCTTAAACTTTTCATCCCACCTAAGCAAGGCTTTCCCCACCCTGGCATAGGTACAGAATATGGCAGAACAAAAACTAAAAATGTCTTCAGTGTACAGATGGTTTGTATAAGATGCTTACAGTATGTTTAAAATGGAACCTTTCAGAGCCACCAGGAAGGTGAGGGCAGCCAAGACCCCTCACTGCCAAAGCAAGCTGGGAGCCCCAGCCTAGTTCCTGACCCATCCACAGCCCAAGCTCCATCCTCAGCCCCAGCTCCTGCCCCAGTCCCAGCCCAGGCTCCTGCCCCATGGGTCAGCAAAGCCCTGAGCTGCCTGGAGCTTCAGCTCATCCCCTCATCTGCTTTCAAGGGACAACTTCACTACTGCCCCACTGCAGATGAAAAGAGGAGATATTTTAAGGAAAGAAAAAATAATACAGCTATAAGGGATTGTTGGGCAAGAAGGGAAAAGCCCAGAGCCACAACACAGCAGCTGGACAGCGAAGGCTGCTCCGGCTCAGGCCAGTCCCTAGGACCCATATGACTGTACAGCTGCCATGGTGAATGATCATCCCCTGCGCTGAGGTCAGCTCTGCCCCCAGGCTAAGTAAGTGAAAATAAATGGTCTAGAAGATAAAAGGTCTTTTAAAAAATTTATTTGTCTTGTCGTGATGTCAAAACTGTAATGGGAAGAGACTGGAGGCAGCGATACATCGGTTAAATGGGAAACAGCCATCCTGATGGTTCAGCGGAATAAATTACAAAACAGATCCCAGTTCATGCGGGATTTTGGGGCTGAACTGCACCGGCAGACAAACCCTTGCATGCACCTGTTCCTGGGAAGAAAAGCAGCTTGGAAATACACGTCGAAAAAATGTGGAAATCCAGGCATATTTTACAAATCCAAATTGCTGTTTGGACTACATATCTTATCTTGCTTGCACATAAATTCTGAACCTTCCAGCCACAATGACTTTAGTATTTTACTCCTGCTCTTCCCAGGAGAGGGATCAAAATTGATTTAAAATATTCCAGGAAGGGAAAGGGTTAATCAGATTTCCCAAGGCAGCTTGCTGTTAAGGTGCCAGCAATACTGAGGCGAAAGAATGACTTGCTAAAGATGGGACAATGGCACTGGTATTTCGCATTTGTTTCCAGGCTTTCAGATAGAACAAATGGGAGTCATTAGTGAAATGAGTTTAGGGAGTTCTAAATTAGCTGTCAGGCTGCCAAACCCGAAGAAGTGCTATGTCAGCCATTAATTCTGGAGAGCACTGGATTACTCAAACCTAGGAAGGAATTCTGCAAAATTTAGAGTCAATTAAAGGAAGCTATTTTGCTATAATAATATTTTCCACACATATTACACCTCCTCATGGAACAGAGCCCACTTCTACCACAAATGAAATCTCTGGCAGGATGGAGTGTGGCTGATGTCTAGACAGCTGTAATGTGCTCTCCATGGGCAGGTTCACTTGCATCTCAGGGAAGCTCCAGCTTGAGCAGAAGATGCGGACTGCAGGGCCCATCACCCAGGCTGGAGTGGCCCCAGGAAGCAGACACGCACTTCCCTCAGCTCCTTGCTTTCTCTGTACCACCCAAAAAGCACATCTGTATGGGGCGTGATGTCTGTCCCCAGAATGCCCCCGACATGTGGAAGTCACACCCGACATTGTGTGCACACCACCTCTTCCATTTCCTTCCCTCCTCAGTAGGCCTGACCCCACTAAAAAACCCAAGCTCTGATAAGCCTCGAAACCTCCTGTCCCACAGGAGTTCTGAGCTAAAACCCACTAAATCCCGGGGAAGCCTTCAGCTTCTTTCAGCTTCCTTTAATTGACTCTAAATTTTGCAGAATTCCTTCCTAGGTTTGAGTAATCCAGTGCTCTCCAGAATTAATGGCTGACATAGCACTTCTTCGGGTGTGGCAGCCTGACGCCAATTTAGAACTCCCTAAACAGTCCTGCCTCAGTGTCCAGTGCTGGAATGCTGAGATGTCCCACCTGTGCCCTGCCCACTGCACAGGGTGTCCTCAAACAAAGCCTCCATGCTGTAGTCTAGAGAGCTTATAAGTGGGAAGGTTTATAAAACGGAGGGTTTAGAAACTCCTGAGAGACCCCAAGAGTGTTTTTTAAACTGTGATGGAATGGATTCATGGACAAAATACCACCTGTAATGTGCTGATCAGTAATGCACCTACACACATCACACCCCAGCCTTCAGGACACCCAAACACTCCCGCAAATTAAAGTCATCTCCACTGAGAGGAGCAAAGGACTCTCACACCTCTCCACTGATGGTTATCACTGCTCATTGCCCCGCAGGACAGCAGTAGCTGGGGACAAATTAAACGAAAAATCCCATGGCTGTGAAATACAAATGAGGCAAAAAATGCCTTCACCCAACCAAGAGAGCTCTGTCTCCCCAATTGCGCCCGATACACAGATCGTGAACAAACAGGATAGAATGTCTTCTGCCTTTTGTGAAATGAAAATAAATTAAGGATATAAGGTTTCAGGTCACTGATCCCTCTCTTCCCTATCTGTACCATTTATCAAAGGTAGAATATAAAGGTTCCAGGTCCCTTTTTTTTTTTTTGTCAGCACTTTAATGGTTGTTTTTTCTCCTTCACCCTTTCATTTTCTGAATGAAAGGACCACTTAAGAACCTGTAAAGTAATAATAAGCTTATAACAGGAATATTGTTTTTCTAGGCCAGTGCAAACTCCTTCTGAATAGGTTGAAGAGATTAAAGTAAAAATGCAATTTGTAAATAGATCAGTCCTTTAATTACTTTATAGTGTGTTAAGAGATAATATTTTGCTTACATAGATCATCTGTTATCTAAAGATCTCAGAGTACTTTAGGAACATCAATTAAGCCTTAAAAAAAAAAAACAACCTTGGGAGATAGGTAAGTGTATTTAGATTTAATTAGTGTTGCTGTGAGCAGCAGGCATTATTATTAGATTTAATTTAGTCCAATAATTGACTTATCTGTTAATGGCGTCTAATTCATCTGAGAAGAGATCAAATCCATCTGATTAAAAGGATTACATCGACTCAATTAATTCTATTAATTGACTTAATTTGCCATTCAATAATCTGACACACGAGGCCAGATCTTGGCCACAAAGAATGCATAAACTAATATTTACACACCGAAATTATTATGACAGCAAAATTACGCATTGCAGAGCATGCATTTTGCCTTGCACATGGCATTTGCACACCTGGGAAAAAACAGTCAAGGGGGATTCCTCCGACCGGATCCCCGCAGCCCTGCAGCATCATTCCTCCCTGAGCTAGGGTTGGCTGATCATTCTGCTTTACTTGTGGTGGCGGCCTGAAAAGGAGCAATTTCCTTCCTGAGATCTGCCACCTCCCCTCTATTCTGGGCATTCTCTGCAACCAAGAGGTGAGAAGTTTTACAGAAGTAAATGAAACCTTGCAATAAAAGTAACCTCCCTTCAAAGGCAGGACAACCCTAAAAAGCATCTGGACACTGTTGTGAATGTAAGGGAAGACGGGAAAGAGGTGCTAAAACATTATTTGCTCCTCCATCCTTAAAGCGGCCTAGTGCTAATGGGCTGGTGACGAGCACCATCGATCTCCGCCCTAACAGAGCTTCCCACGTGAACCCTGAGCCTGCGTGGTCCTTCCCTGACGATTCCTTCCTTCAATGGGACCGAGCTGGAGGGAGAATTCATGGCTGGAGCCGGCTCACGGGCACATATTCTCACATCTCTTGCCATTTCTCAGACATTTCTCAGACTTGCTTGTCCTCCCAAAGCCTTTCCCAGCTGCAATCCTTAGGCCATCAACCCACATGGCCCTCGCCGTGCCCTCCGTCCGCAGGGACGGGTGAGGAGGAGCAGAAGCCGTGGGAGTCTGTGCCGGCGGCAAGGGTGACACAGGCCAGTGGCGAGCGGGCACCGCCGGAGCGAAGCCCGGCTCTGTCACACCGTGCCAGCATGGAGGCAGTCGGAGAGGGAAAGGGCAGGAGGACACGCAGCCGTCTGCTGCGTGGGAGGAGAGGCGTTCTCCAGATGCAGACCTGACCGGAAAGACGGAGATGTGGATCAAACGTTTGCAACTGTTGAGATCCCTAGACCTCTCTCTGGTCTTGATCAAAGGTTATTCCATAATAATGCCTCAGGGGGAGGGGTTCCTGGCACATAATGAACCCTGTGTCATTGCTTTTGTGCCCAGGTTTGGCTGTAACACAGATGGTTCTCACTCCAGTAACTCCGACATCTCTCCCCCCTCCATTATCCCAGACAGGAGCTCTGCGTGGTCACATCCTGGATCGCCGTGTCTCACCTCACTGTCTCCCCGATTATCATGCTCCGAGCGTTCCGTGCCAAGCAGGGCGATGAGCAGATTTCCATAACCTTTCATAGGGCTGGGGACGAGAAGGCTCCGCAGCCTCAGCGAGTTTGATGAGGAGGCTCCGGAGAGGGAGCCGGGCGGGGCCGTGGGGTGGGGTGGCAAACAACCCCATGGCCGGAGCACCTCGGCAGCCAGGAGCGGGGAGTTTTAGTGGCAGCCAGGGATGCAGGAGCTCCCCAGCCGGGGAATCTCGGGCTCTGTCGTGGCGCAGCACCGCCCTCGGCCACGAGCACGCTCCCGGACGCGCGGATTTGTTGTTCAGACACGATTGCATATGTATGAAGGGGACAAGATGGGCTTTGACACATAAATTAGCACTTGTCAGCTGCTCCCGGGAACACTTCCCTGATGCACCCACTGTAAATGCCGCCTCCTTTCACGGAGAGGAAAACTCCATCACGGCACCTGACAGCCACGGCGGGCAGGAGCCGTCCCCGGGCGGCGGCGGCAGCACCCAGCGACTCGTTTACATATCAAACCTTAGGAGGATGAATGCAATAAAATGACACAATAATTAGCAGCCAAGTGGCACTTTTCACTCCTGTAATATCTGGAAATTTGGGAATGACAAAGGACAAGGTTGATGAGACTTCAGGGCAGGGCTTTTTCTGAGAGATAGGGTGACTCCACACAAGTGCCTTGGGCCGTCACTTCCTACCTGCCAGGTGCTCTCTGGCTGTCGCTTCCCATGGCACAGCTCAGGCTGCTCCTGCACATGTGCCGGCACTGGCAGCAGCTGTTCTCAGTGCTCAGCGTGTGCCTCATCCGTCCTGAAGCTTCCTGAGGGAACAACCGCTCCCAGATTTTGACCTGCCGTCCTTGTAGCTCACCTCCACCTCACCAGTGCTGCACCAGACAATCCCACAGGAATGGTTGTGCCAGCAACACCGGAATGCGGTGTTCACACACCTCTGCAGCAACACAGGAGCGCACAGGGCTGCGCGTGCCAAACACAAACAGGACCAATGTTCTGAACAGCCCCAGCATCCTCCCAATAGCCAACTGGATCAAAAACATCTCAGCTGCAACCGTCTCAAAACTAACCAGAATCACAGCATTTTTCGTAACCCAGCCTCTAACAGCATTTCCGGCATGTTGCTTGTGTGCAAATCACAATAAGAATAGTTGAATGCACTGCTAGCACAGGGCAAGTATTGCTTTTCTTGCAAGGTCCACATGCTCAGAGATTCAGCTTGAGCTCTGGGGTGCTCTCAAAGCTCTCAAAGTCTTATTTCAGTTCAAACCAAATATCCACCACCTGAAAAGATGAGAGTGCTTCATTCAAACACTGGATTCACCCAAGCACATGCCCAGGAGTTCATGGGGAAAGGACTTCCCCAACCACCAACTCAGGCATCATTTATGAATTGCAGTAAGCACACTGTGAGCTCATGTCTTGGGCAGAAAGACTTTCTTTTCTTCAACCAAATACTAATAAATTGGGGCATGGCAGTACTGTGGGAACTGCCTGCAGCTGAGAGGCAGCTCCAACAAAACAAATCTCATGTTCTTAACTTGGAAAGGGTTTTTTCCTTTTATCTTGTTTTTTATTGCTTCTATTATTTTTCTCCCAAGAGTTTCTTAGTGCAACATTCTGGATTAAAGCCTTTGACCTGAAGTCTGGGGGATGCCAGTAAATATTCTTACCATATTTATCTCCATCTTCTCCTTTGGCACTGATCCTCCTACCGAGCACTTGGATGTGCTTCCCACTTGTCCTGCTGTAGAGCTGATAGAGCCGCAGCTGCTTCCTGCTCACATCATCCCTCGCTCGTGTCTGGTTCTCCACGTGTATCCGAAAATCCACATTCTCCTCAGCAGCAGACATCTGAGAGGGATGGGGAGTGGGGAGAGAGAACAGGACAGACCATGAACACAAAAACCCTTTTGGGCAGAGGGACTGCACACCAACCTGCCAAGGGCATGTGGCACTGGAGGACTCAGATTCGGCTGCCCTTCACTTGGCAGTGGTATCAGGCACTCAGTGTGTAATTCTACCAAGAGCTGGCTCTCCACAGTAAACAAAACCTGGGGGTTTACAATGAAACTGGGTTTTTTTGAATAAAACCTTCTGCTTGGCCCTGCTTTGATTTAGTCCTGGTTAGCCACGCTGACCATAGGTTAGGCTCTCCACTGTAGGTGCACAGCCTCCACCATGTTCCACAGGCACGAACTGGAGAGTGGGGACAGACAACCCCTCCTCAGAGATTTGGTGCATCACCTACAGCAGCTGCACTGATTCCCTGGATTAACTGCAGACAGAAGTCAAGGGGAAAAACTATTTGTGCTGCCCTTAGCAGACCGGACTCGAGCTTCACACTGGCATAAAATCCACTACAATAGAAGGGTCACTTGTACACGCTTCAGCTGAACTGTTTGGCCAGCTCTGCTCTTCAGTGAAGCCACCTCACTGGTCACTATCCATGGATGTGTTTCTGTCCACCTCAACAGGGCCGCAGGAGATCTCTCTCGAGGAGAGATCATGAGGAGTGGTGGGAATCAAACTGGTTTGTTCCACCAGTGGCCGTGATCAGCAGGAGTCTGAGTGCCTCAGCCACCTCATCTGTTTGTTCTGGCCAAGGGACTAAATTAACCTTAGTTCTCTACAGCCTTAAAATATTACCATAAACTTTTTGTTTAGTTTCCTGTCTTAAGTATTCCCAAGAAATATCAAAACTGGATTCCCACTTTTGTTTCCAGAGTGAAAAGGCATCCTGACTTGCCCAAGGTCAGAGGACCTGGAAACACCAATGTTCTCAAGATGCCCTCCCGAAGGGGAGACTGGACAGCATGCACCCAAAAAGCACTTCACACCCAAACAATATGAAAGCCCAAAAATTGCTCCATGATCTGTCCATCTGTGATCTGTGGAGCATTTGCACCACAATATTCACACTGTCCACTCCAGACTCACAGATGGGCAACATTTTGGTCACAGATTCACTTTACAGGACAAAAAAATCACTGAGAAACATGGCCTGCAAGCAACAGTGTTCTGATGTGTCAGTGTAGGGAGGGAACTGGCAAGGAAAATGAAAAAGGTCAATAAATCCTTGTTCAGATCCATTCCAGACTAAAATATGTAAGAGCAAGTGGCCACAACACACCAAATAGCCCCACTTTAGCCTCCTGCATGTCATCTCGTACCAGCAAATACTTTGAAGCCTGAAAGTCAAAACCTCAGCAGAACTTTTTGGCATTTCCAGTTATCTAAGGGACAGCCAGGCCTGCAGCAGGAGGAAAACTTCAGGCAAGCAGTGCTGCTTAGCACCAGACCTTCAGAAAGCACCCTGAACCAAACCCCATGTTCAGCACAGTGGCAACAGCAATGAAGGTCACAGCAATGTTCTGTTATCGCCTGTGGTGCTGTTATTAAAAGCTGGGGTTTTGCTATTTGAATTTTTGGAGAGAAGGTGATTTAGCTCTGATTTTGCTGTCAGAAGCCTATAGGGATCTGAAGGTACAGGCACAGGCTGGGCAAAGGGAGGCTCAGGATGATGCTGGGACATTCACAGTGATGTCAGAGGTAACAGACAGAGTCACAATAGTTCCCACTCTCAGAAAACAGGGCAGCCAGAAGCTGTGACGCAACACTGAGGATGCAAGAGGAGGAGCAGCTGTGGCATCTGGCCAGAGGGCATGGCAGGATGCCACAGTGGGATGCTGACAGAGCTCTGGTCAGCACAGAGCTGGGCTCTGCTCGCCCTGCATTCCCCGGGCACCACAGCTACACCTGAGCACAGCAAGCAGGACTTGGCTTTTGACAGAAATAATATTAATTTCTTTTTTTCCTTCCTACATCTTTTCTTGCTTTCTTTTCAAATGCCATTGTTGCAAAAGATGCTAAACTACCAAACCCAGAGATGTTCTAGTCATGCTGGCAGTCTGCCTTGTGCCCACAAAGCAAGGCTATTTGCAGTTAAAATTCTGGCTCCATCATTTTAAGATTTAAAACAGATTTTAAATCAAGATGACGTTGTTACATTGCTTTCACCACATGTTAATGAATTTCACATTTTTCTAGAAAAAAAAAACAAAACAGGTGGGATTTGAAGTGGGGGGAAGGGCAGGTTGCTTTGCTTTTTTGGAAACTCCCAACAGAAAAGCAATCTGTTTTTCAAAGCATGTTTTAATTCTCTTCTAATTGTCTCTGGAGCACTTGCACTGCAGAGGCCCCATCCCATATCTGCAGTGCCTGGGTGGACTCGGGAGCACCCATGGAGCATCCTGCACTGTGCTCAGCTCCAACATGTCACCACCACACCTATGCCCCTTTGTCACCATTGCCCTGCCTAAGATCAGCTAATTAAGTGCCCCCTCCCTTTGCAAGAAGGGCACCAGCAGCACAGGGGATGACATCTCCTCCTTCCCCATCCAGGGACTTGGGGATGCCCACACCTGAGGCCAGCCCAGAAGTAGCTGATGGAGGAATCAGCAGGTGATGCTGACCCCCGAAATACAGCCAGCCCAGCGTATATCATTCCATCACTTCCCTAGGAAGAGGCCCAGCTCTGACCTAAGGAAAAATCCTGGAAGAGGAACATGCTACAGTTTCTCCTTTCAGCTGACCTGTCCCCTGGCCAAGAAGCCACAGTCTAGAGCAGCAGTGAAACCATCCGGATTTAGCTGCCTGCTTAAAGATAAACTCACACTTAACCACTCTGTGGAAACAGGATGCTCTGCTGGACTGTGGCCAAGGGGAATTAACGGTGCCAGCTTGGGCTGCATCTGGCCTGCAGCAGAGAATATCAATACCTAGAAATAAAATTTCATGCGGTGTTGATTTCATGAGATAAAACCTATTTGATCATTGCTAAAATCCACTCTCACAGGACCCCTTCCCTACAGGGTGCAATCCCTCAAACAGCAAACCTCTCTGAGATAAGAAAGTCCATGTATATATACCATAAGAGAGACTCTTCTATAAATCTCAAAAAAATTAGTAACATATGTCTCCTTTAGCAACTGATCACCAACACTCAGTCAAGTAGGTCACCTAAAACCAAGTACATCCACCCCAAAATACACTTGAATGCAGAAATGTCTTTAAGTCCCTTAAACTAAAGGACTTTCACTACTGTTCACCAAAGCAAGTTTTCCTTTTTCATTTTCACTGTTGATATGCTACTATTGCATATAAACGTATCTTACACAAAAGTGCAGCCTTTTTTTTTACCCTTTCAGTCTGATCATCCACATCTCCATGCTGTAGGCAGCAAAACAGAGTCTATGTCCAGATGTCCACACAACAGGTCCCTGAAGGGAGGGGCTGCTTGCATCTTCTAGTTCCTGAGCAGCACAGTGGGACTCACTGTAGGGACAGGAGACAGGACTAATCCAGGGATTTGGGGTTGTATTATGGTCTGTCTTGCATTTATCCAACTAGTATGGGCTGCTGTCTATGCATGTCAATTCCAGCATCTCAGGATAGTGGTTCAATAGAACTCCATCTCATTCTTTGGCAACAGTTTATAACCTGCAAGTCGTTAAATCAGAGCATTGAATTTGGTTTCATTTTCACTCTTCCTCTCTTTTCCTTTTCCATCAGTTCCTTATCCAATTATTATTAATTTGTCACTACACCTTTCAGGGGTAATATACAGCTACAAATACAGTTGGCAATACAGAGTTTGTGTAAGGAAATAAACAACATTGCTTTTAAAAACAACCATCACCTCAAGCCACAGATGCAACAGAAATGCCTCATTCCTGAAAGGAAGCTTCTCTCCCTCCTCTGTTGTACTTGCCCAATCATTCAAGGTGGGAGCATTCAGTCCTACCTCCTTTCCAAACAGCCAAAGGAACGAGAAAGGACATCTGTCTTCTAGTGAGTACACAACGGGAGATTTTCATGTGCTTTTTTTGCCAAATGATTCTCAAATAAGAGTGGATTTCATTTTAAATGGCTTTACAACCATCCTTCAGCTTAAAGAATGACTCCCCTATTTGTTAAATCCCACATGGAGTGTGAGGGAAAGACCATTTTACTGATGCAGCCTAAGGTTTCACTGTGCATTAATCCAAGAAAAGTTCAAGAAGGGCAAAAGCCTCCAACAGCAGCACTGCTATATCAGCCCTACACATGCTTGTGCCCCATCTCTGCACTCACAGATGCCTCCCCGTGAATGGAGAGCAATCCCAGCCCCACCAAGGTCAATGAAACACTGGCTGTGCCAAACCACGTTTACGGGATTTGGCTTTCCACCCAACCAACCTCCACACGCTTTGGATTTTCTATTTTGAGCTTTCCAGTAACAGGGGATGTTAATCTGTTATTGTTCATGTCATAAAGCGTTACAGCATAAGATGTCCAAGGCCCACAGCATGGCCAAGTTAGCTGGGAGCTGGACTTCAGAATTTCCTGGTATTTTTCTATTTATGCTACAGAGCACTCAACAGAGAGTAAACCATATGTCATTCCCCCAGCTGAACAGGAATACAAAATCCCTCTCGCTAAGGGCCGTACCGATTGCAAAAGATAAACAAATCAGGCTATTCAAAGTCCTCTCAAACCCCATCTGATAAGCAGGAAATACTTATTACCTTTCAGCCATCAAATCAACGTAATATTAATGATTTTCTCCATGACCTTTTAAACACATGAAAGTTAACTCAATAAGGTCAACAAGAGGATATCAAAGACAGATCTCTCTCAAGCCCGCAAAGGCGAGAAACAAACCACTTTGCTTCCATGATTTTGGCAAAATTCCTGTATGCAAATTACAGCAGGATTTGCTAGCTCACCATGGCAGCCACCCTCAGCACACAGTGAAACACAATGCAATCTTTTTTCCTCCATTTACCTGCAAAGTCAATCCATTACCAGGATAATGTTACCTTCGCGCTATAGAGCCTAGTCTGGAGCCAGACAGGAGTGGATGAGCACTGCTTGGGCGTAGTCCCTTCATTGGGTTTAGGAGCACATTTGGAAAAGCAGCTCCATGCTCAGGTATGCAGCAGAAACACAGAGCAAATGGAGAGGGCACTTTGGAGTGAAGCTCTGTGCGTCCAGTGGGAGAGAGGCTGTGATGCAACAGTGGCAGAATTCCACAAATGGAGCTAAGCCTTTCAAAATAGCAGAACTTAGAGCTTTGCTTTGGTGTTTGTTTCCTCCTGATACCCATGGAAAAATATTTTTTCTTGAAAAATAAATATCTGAAAAGCTAAGCTGCAGTCTAAGCCTTGAGGGATGTCACTGTGGATGGTTGACTGTGTACACTTTGGGATGGTCTGTGAGAAAGGGCATGGAGCACCATGGAAGTGTTTGTTCAAAGTGATCAGATATGAGATTCCACAAAAGACTCCACCAATGGCATTTGCAAAGTACTTCACTTGAAATGCTTTTTGGTATTTCTTTTTGGTGAGAAAAAATATTTCACCAATCATGAATATCCTATTAAAAACCTAGAGGCCAAAGGATCTTGCTCCACAAGAGCTGTACCGCTTTATAGATTGTTCTTAAATTAAGGCGTGAACCATTTTTGTCTCTGCTTCCTTAGAAGGCTGTTTCAGAAACGATTCCATAATATTCTCTGCCTTCATTTTCTACCTCATATATTTACCTCCAGTTTACATCTATTTACCCTTTGCCCTGGTTCCAGCCAGGACAGGGTTAATTTTTTTGCAACAGTGAAAGTGGGGAGCATGGCCAGGACCTGGAGGTAGCACTTCACCTCCTTGCCAGGAGCAGGGGAAAGGGACTCTTTGGAGGCTAGGTGAGCCAGTGTGGCAGACGGGGCAGTCAGGGTGGGCTGGTGCCAGCTGCAGTCACGTCGGGCTTGGTGAGTATTTTGCATGTGAATTCACTGTCTCTTTCATACAGTTTTGTTGTCAATATTGATGCTGTTACTGTTCATTTTCTTATCTCATTGCTATTTCCAGAAAATTGTTCATATCTCAGCCTGTGAAGTTTGGCTTTTGTGCCTCCAATTCTCCTCTCTGGCAGCTGCGGAGGTGGGGGGACAGAGGGAGCAAGCGAGCAGCAGCAGCATTTGGAGACTCTTGGTAGCAGAACTAAATTGGGGAGCACCATTCCTAAAGCACAACGCTCTATTACCAACAGTGCCCTTCAGCTTGAAAAACACTTTCACCCCTTGTGCTTCTCCATGCAACGCATTTGGGCTATTCCCTTTCCCTCTGCTGTATTCCCAACCTCCACTTCACCACGCAGGGGCAGGAAGAATGCCAAAACCAGACTACCTCCCCTTGTCAGGGAGGGGCTGCTGCCTGCACAGAGGATGAGTGCCAAGCTCTCCTTGGCATGGTCCGAGCAGGAGATGTCAGTCCATCATGGAGAAAACCCCACAGCTCTCCCTGTTCCTGCATGGATACGCTCTGGAATTGAGCCCCTCATTTCTTTGGCTTGAGCATTTTCAGGTTGCCACAGTAGGTGAAATTCAAGGAAGTTTGCTCTTTGTTTAATGCAGTCTTCAGTGAAGTGCATGTAGGGATGGAGCTGGAAAGGAGAAGGAAACGGGGTGATGAGGAGGTGAAGGCTGCCCTTCCCTTTGGATTTCAGAAATGTTAAACAAGACCCAAGAGAACACATTTCCAGGGCTTGGAAAAGGGGACATACAGCTCAGTGAGGTGACACATACTTGGATCCAAAAGCCACTCTGCAAACAAAGCCTCCTTTCCTCCAGAGAGCTGCCTTGCGCATTCAGAGAGGCAGATTACATCTCCTTGGGCAGTGTCAGGCCTCTGCTCCCTCTGAAACACAGAACCTCTGAGAAAAGCAGCCACCACTCAGCCACACTCCCCAGCAGCTCCCGAGACCCCGCCAGCTGTCCAAGCCATGTACCACTGCAAAAGCAGCACATCTGTTGGCCTTGGGATGGCAGACATAGTGTTACTGATCCTGGTATCAAACCAGGGGGGAGGCAGGAGGGAGTGCCAAAAAACTGGAACCTGAGAGTTTGAGGAAAAGGATGTTTTATGGCCCATCAGTCAGTATTTGGCCATTTTCTAGAGAAAGATGACGCCACCTTCAAAAAAACTAAGTTTCTTATTTTGATGATGGAATGAGACATAGCCAGGACTGTGAAAAATCACCTTTTGTGATATGGTGACATTCTAAACTTGTTGCACCCTGGCAAATGGTTAATCCTGGGGAAGAGCAGGGTTTCAGCCTTGATGAACGACTTTCAGAACCCCAGCTGGAGGCAGGATGGCACCAGCAGCCAGCGCTGCCGACGGCACAGCCCAGCACCAGAGTGCTGCTGAGGTGCTGGGACGCAGCTGCCAAAGGGGCTCCAACACCCACATCCCCTCATCTCCACCTGCACGTGCCTGTTCTCACCGACTCAGAAGAGGTCACTGACAGCAGCCGCCAGGTCACATTTTTAACAATGTCACCATGAGCAGCAGCAGCTCAGCCGCCTGCACGAGGCAGCCCCGGCCTTCCCCGTGCCCCTGAGCTGTGCCGTGGTGCTGCAGCACCAAAGGGACCAAGACTGAGCCCCCTCCCAGCTCTTTCCTAGTGGGACCAGTTCCTGCTGCCTGTGTCGACCAAAGCGAACCAACCGCATGCATCTCAGCTGAGGGAGATCTGCAGGATGCCACGGCTTGCCACAGGCTCTTGACAGTTTGAGTCTCCAGAAATACAATTCAGACCGTAGCTCTTTTTCTTATTTTTCTCCAGTTGTGATACATCTTTATTATTATTATTATTGGGCTGGTATTATTTTACTATAGCTATCCATGAGCCAAGGAGCAAGTAGGCTTTTTCTTTCTTCCTTTCTTCCTTTCTTCCTTTGTCTTTTTTTAATGTTTGTTATATCTGTGCTACATACTTCCTCTCCACACAGAAATATCCCTTCAAAGCTTGATATTATTGAGCAGCTTTCAACCATGCCCAGCAGAGCCATGTATTCTCTGCATTTGTCTGGCCTTTGTTTCTAGGAATGAAATACCAATGGCTGAACAGTGTGACTTCATTTCACTCCTTCATTCCAATACTTGTTCTATTTCTATCCCACTGGGTCAAACTCACCTATTGTGAGACCTCACCGATTTCAATTACATCAGGGATTAATTTGTTCCATTGCGTTGAAGCTGTTAATACAATCCTGGCTGGCTCTAGATTAGAAAAGGCATGGTGAGACCTCCCTCGCAGGCAGTGTGTTTAACAGCAGTCTTGATCTTCAGTTTTGTTCGGCAGTGGGGTGGTTTTTTTCTTCCCTTTGTGCCCCTTTGCCCCTCTTTTCACAATCTTCCCCATCCTTTCTGAACTGCCCTTATCAGAACTGGGTGGTCCTTCTGACTTCCACTGCGCCTGGCAAAGTGCTGCTTCCCAAAGCCGCTGCTTGGGGCTTGCGAGGGAGGTCGGTGCTGGAAGGTCTGACCTGACACCGCACACGTGTGACCACTCCAGCTTTGGCACCTCATCTCCCCCAGGATCATTTTGGAGGGTCACTGCAAGTCCCCGTGTACTCAAAGGGATCTGCAGGTGCTCGGTTCTGCAGCTCTGGCCAAAGTCTTGAGGGGGAATGGAGATGCTGGAACATGGATGAAGATGGACACACTGAAATGCACATTTATCAAGGGGCTCTGGTTGTCCTGTCCAGGATTCCCAAACTGGGACACAACACCACAACCTAGCTTTGCAATATCACTCTATGATATCAGCGATCTCATCAAGCCCGGCTCAAACTTGTGCTTTTTCATGTGATTTTGTCTCAGGAAGAGACACTGGTGCAGGAAGACTGCATGGGTGCAAAGCAGTTCAGCTTTGCTTGAGTGCTACAACTCCCACCAAAATGCACTGCTTTTCACTAAAAAAACAGAAAATCTAACCATATCTTAGCAAACTGTATTTTCAGGAAATAATGACGATTCCAGAAAAAGAATAAGAGTTTCAAAAGATCAGTAGAAGGAAAAATAGAGGATATGAAAATCAAACAAACAACTCATCAAACAGATTTCTCTCTTGCTTTCTGGAATCCATTACATTTGCGTGGTGATTTCGTGAGGACACCTCAGGCTTCCCTGGGGCAGCTCTATGCAGCCTGGGCTGCAGGAGCTTGCAGGGGTTAATGCTGGAGCTGTTAAACTCGCCAGACAGAAGCTGGACAGGCTATGTTCCAGGGCTCCAAATTTGTTCCCATATTCACAGGAATAAGATGGACTACTATCACCCAACAGTATATTTAACTCGGCCAGTCACCTTAGGCCTTGGCAGAGCCATCCAGGGACAGGGTGAAATCCCCACCTGCCATCTCCCAGTCCAGCCACCCACTCAGGTCTCATCCCTCTGGTGCCAAGTATTCCCTGAACACTGCCTTGGACCTGCCCAGCTTGGCCCTGGACTGTGTCTGATCATGGCAATCCAAGCCTTGGTGCTGGCAGAGACTCTCACACTCCACAGCAGCAAGACCTCCCAGTGCAGGCACCGCTCTGGATACACAGGATCCAGGAATATCCTGAGCTGGAACGGACCCACAGGGATCATCGAGTCCAAGCCCTGGCCCTGCACAGACACCCCAACAATCCCACCCTGTGTATCCCTGAAAGCAGTGTCCAAACACAGATCTGGCAGCCTTGGGGCTGTGCTCATTCCCTGGGGAGCCTGGTCACTGCCCCTACACTCTCTAGGGTAAGAACCTTTCCCTGCTTTCCAGCCTGAACTTTCCCTGACATATCCTGCTTTGCAAATCAAACCCACCTTGAGACACACAGCCCATGGAGAAGAGACATGATTGGCTGAGGATGAAGTGTTACCCTCCAACAGCTTTCACAGTCCTGATCTACAAAATTCACTTCTTCCTCAAGCCAAAGCTTTCCAAAATATTCCCCTCTATGCTTGAAATGTGCCATGGTTTCTTCCAGGCAGTTTTGCTGGGGGAGAGCTGATCTCCCATTGCTACCACTTCACCACAGTTATTTCCGACACCATCAAGTTCAGCAAGAACAAAACAAAACCCCAAATATTTCCCACTTCCCAACATGCCTCCCATGGGTTGCACTCTCTACTCCAGAGGAGTTTTCCATATTCATTTATGTCCCTTACACTCTGCTGACCAGTGGCAATGTCCTTCACACTTCACATGGGCCACACTGGACTCCACATCCCTGAGAGGTTCTGTGCTGCTGCCACCACTTCTCGCTGCTCACACCATGACACAAATTTCTCATGGCCCCTGTCCCTGCTCGTAGCATTGGTATTGCTGCAAAGAAATCTGCAGCAGGCTTTGCAGAACAGCCACAGCCAACCCCTGTGAAACCATGGATTGGGGAGCTTGGCATGCTACAACTGCCTCCACTACCTTAACAAAAAAAGATTTTCTTTCCTTGATGGAGAAAACACTCCTGCTGGTATGAACTGCCCTGCTATACAGCAATTAAACCAATTCTGCAGTTCAGTCTATTGCAAGTAGTTGTAACTGTTTTTGAGCAGTTGAAACAGGGATTTAAGAAACAAAACCTTGAGAGGAAACCATCCAGACTCATCAGTCCAAAACACAAAGAGCGAACAGGGTCCCCAGCACAACCCCCAACACAGCAGCAGCGCAGCATCTGTGTCAGACACATCACCCATCCATGCCGTGGAGGAGGAGGTCCCTCTTGCAGCAGGCCCAGCAGCCACCTTGCTCCTAAACAACTTAAAAACCTTTGCCCAGGCCACCGATGGCTCTGCAAAGGTGAGGCACAGGGCTGAGGGGGCTGCCTTCACCATTCCCCATCTTGCTGGCCAAGAACACCGTCTGTCCCCATAGCCCTCTACTGCTTACCCCGTCTCACCCAGGGGTGGAGGAGCCTGTGTTGGCCACACCAGTGGGGCTGCAGTGGAGACGAGGGCAGAGTTCCCAGCAGAGTGTTCCTGAGACAAAAGCTGCAGCACCCCACTAAAAATACTTACCAACAATTCATTCACCTCTTAAAGTGAGACCTGAGCCCAATTACTGAGAAACCTGCCAAGTCCAAAGCACTCCTTAACTTTTCTCCCCTTCCCTCCACCAGCAGCAGCCTCTCCCCGTTCCTGCTGCAAAACCATTTGGCCACAGCAGCAGGGCAGAGTGGAAATCCCAAATCCACTCCCCTGAAACTGGTCAGGCATTTCCTAAACCCTGGAAAAAGGCAGAGTTATTCGACACAAGGACTTAAAATGTCACTTCAAAGCACAGGCCTGCCAGGTTCAAGGTGACATCTCTGCCCTTCTGCTTGATACCAGCCCAGTTGAGATCTCCACAAAAACAGTAGCAAAAGCACAAGATATGGAAAACCCAAGGGATACTCAGAAAAACACTGCCATCAGAAGGAGATGAAAGATCATCAAAGATCAACCTCCCCATGAGAGAATAAACATTTGCAGGGGCAGCACCTCAGTGGTGATGCAATGCTTATCCTGGGAGCTCCTTTCATCCTGGGCCCCTGACATCCTCCAAGGAGCACAGATCCCTGTTCCCACTGCAGAAAAGCAACTCCCTCTAGGGTAAAACATGGCAACTGCCAAGCAGTGCACACCAGCTCAGGGCAGGATTCAGAAAATACCTTTTTGCATTGAATTTGCAAAGAAAACAGAGATGTGGCCAACAACTGTCCCCTCGACAGCTCCCAACCTCTGACCTCACGTGAGAGGTGACTTCTCTAAAAGCTGATTCAGCAGAGATGCCTGGGGACGTGATTGAATCATCCCATTTACTTTTCCTCTATCAAGTGTCCTCTCTGGAAATCTTTTACTAAGCTCCAATCCATTCCACTCCTGCTCATTCTGACAAGATAACACCCAGAGACCCTCTGTGGGTGTGGTACCAAGGGGAAGGGACCTCCTCAGGAGTCCCTGCTCACTCATGCCATGATTTGGCAGCCCCTGTGCGGTGCTAGAATATGGAATAATGGTTGTGCCTAACAACAGGGAAGTTAATCCACCTAACAATAACTAGAGGCCAGTCGGGGGATTTATTGATCTTGCAGGAGTCATTCTGCTGGGAACATTTGTGCTGCTGGTACCTCACTTCTGCCTTGGTTCATCCTCACTAGCCTGTCTCCATTTCTTTCATGCCTGCTTTCAGGACTGGCTGACATTAGCTGTTTGAGACCCAAAATGCCTTCCATAGTTTGAACCCTCTGCTCCTACACTTTTAGTTTGCCTTCTCCATCATTTAGCCGAGCTGCTTCTTCACTCCCACCATCACCAGCAGCACTGCTCTGAAGAGAAACATTTGCAAGTTCAGGACAAGTATCAAATCCATGCTGTGGAAACCACCAGGACATCCCTGGAAACCGGAAAATTCACAGCAGCCTCCAGGGTTACAAGTCTTCTGCTGTTAGTAGGGAAGAAGTCTCGTCTCTCTGATCTCACTTTCAGAGCTCCATTCCAACACCCCATGGGGATGCCCAGCTTGGGGACAGGCTCTCTGGTCTCTCCATGCCTCAGTGAAACAAAGCCTGTGACAGCAGGGCTGGTGCTGCCCGACATGGCTGGCACAGGGCAAGGAGTCACCATGGACCTGCCCTTCCCTGACTGCCAGGCTGATCCCAGGAGTCAAAACAGGAAAAGGAGTTGTATGTGAAAATCTCTGCAAACTTCAAGCTACAATTCAGAAAGACAGTGACTTCTCCTCAGGTCTAAAAACCCACTGAAATAGCATCACTGGCATTCCTTTTTCTCCCTCCAGTTCCCGTGCACCAGGGATGCTGGGAATATCAGATGAGCCCTGGCTTCAGAAACTGTTGAAGAGTCAGGCACACAACCCTCTTTAAAGAGCAAAGTACACAGCTGTACCAAACCCCAAAATTCCCAGAAAGGGAACAGAGAGGACATAAGATCCATCTGCCCTGTTCCTGCAGGCACCAAGGGATGCCCAGCACTGCTGTGTCCAAGGCAGGCTTAGGTGTGGAAATGATGTTGGAGGCTCCTAAGCAGGAGAGGGAAGGGAATGGGGACAACAGCACAGCACGATCCAGCAGCAGACCAATTCCCAGGAACAAGCCACTGGAGCTCCCAGAACCACCAGGGCTTGTTAAAGGCAAGGTCCTGGGGTAGCAGTGCTGAGGAAGAGCAATCAGGATGGAAAATGGAGTAGGCCAGCAAATTACCTGAAACCAAATAGGAATTTGTGAAATGGCAGCCATGATCTCCCCCTTGTCCTGCAAACATTTTTTTCCCCATTTTAGTTGCCCCCTTTGCTGACAGATTTCCTTTTCCTCTCCCCGAGTTACCATGATCAAGCACCTGCAACATTAGAGTTGTTCCTGCCCATGTATGTGAGAAATATCTGTATTTACACAAGTCTTTCAAGCTATTTCTGGAACAGGATTTTCCAGGGGTAATTTTGATCAGTAATTTGATCATTTATTTGAAACATAAGATGCAAAATTTCCTTCGTCTCTGCAAGGGAGATATTTTGTTTTGATATTGCTTTATGCTTTGCTTGCCTTGCAAAAACTACTCCCTGAACTGTAAGGCAGGATGCGCTGGATGTTCCTGGAACCCCAGACAAACCCCATGGGAACCTTGCTCACGTAGAAGGGAGACAGAACCAACTTCCATTTGAAAATGTGCTACTTGCTTGAAAATAAATCTTTTCAAATCAATCTCCCTGGGAAGACCCACTTCTATTTAGCAAAGCTCAATCAGTTACAGTCATTATGAACAACTTTCTCCATTTCCTATCATTTCTCCAGGGTGACCCTACCTGTAATCACGGTTTGAGATGCAGAACTTCTAGGAGTTATGAGCAAAGCATCATTTCACATGGAAAACATTCCCAGTGTAAGACCAAGATGTAGGAAAATGGCTTAGAAGTTCACACTCTGAGCAAAATTTATGGCCAGCTCCAAAAACTTCAAGGGAAAACAGAAGAGATAAGAACCACCTCTGTTTAAGCACTGGAACCCAAGTTGCTCTTCCTCAAGCCTGGAGCTCTCACAGGCCTGCAGAGAAGCTGCCAAGTCTTTCCCCAGGCCCCTGCCAAAGAGAGAAGTAAATACTGAAGTGACCTAACCCCAAGGCACATTGGAGATGTGTCCCTGCATCTCCCAATTCACTCATGCCCTCCCCAGGATGATGCTCCTGTACCATCACTGCAGCTTTCAGCCTGCTCGACATGGTGGCAGAGTCCTGCACAACCTGCTGACACCATCTCAGAGATGAGAAAAAAGACTTTGGAGCAGCAACTGAGGGCTGCCAGTCACACCAGCCTGGTACCTCCTAACAAAAGGATCGAGCATCAGTTTGCCATCCTGATTTCCCGCTATGAAAACCCTTCTGCCACAGAGTCCCTTTCCTGAGGAATAACAGAATGAATCATAGAACGGCCTGCATCGCAAAGGACCTTAAAATCACCTCATTCCAACACTCTGCCATGGGCAGGGACACCTTCCACAGGTTGCTCCAAACCCCATCCAACCCGGCCTTGGACACTTCCAGGGATCCAGGGGCAACCACAACTTCTCTGGGCAACCTGTGCCAGGACCTTTCCACCCTCACAGGGAAACACTTTTTCCTCATGTCCCATCTAAACCTACTCTCTGGCAGTGTGAAGCCATTCTCCTTTGTCCTGGCACTTCATGACATTGTAAATGGTTTCTCCATCTTTTTTGTCAGCTCCCTCAGTGCTTCACCACTGTCTGCTCCTGCTTGAGGACTGATCAATCCTGCTTACACAAGTCACCCTTGATGCCAACCCAATCCTCTTGTCCTGGGCCAGGGGGCTCCATGAGCATTTTTGCATTTTTAATCAACTCTGCTCCAGGCTGTTCCATGGAGAACCCACAATACTCATCAGCATGAAGAGGGAGAAATACAAAATATCCTGGCTGGGTTGGTCTGTAAAGGCTCTTCCTCCATCACAGCCAGGATCACCCCATACCTGACAGCAGTCATGGAACTTCTCCTTCCCCAAAAGCACTTTAAAATACATTCTCAAGCCCTATTATCTCTCGTGTTTGTACCACGCTCCCTCTATTATCAAGAAATCACCTAATAATTTATAAACCCACAAGCTCCTGCACTAACAGGGCCATAAATCACATTTATAAACCCCATCACCTACTGTTCTCAGGGCTGCGGTGCCAGGTGGGCTGGGGCTGGACTAGGAGGCACCAGGAGCAGCACTGCTCCCGAGCCCTCTACAGATGGCATATTCCAAGAAGGCAGCTCTGTTTTGCATCAGCCAGAGATCTGTTTTTTAAGTATCCAGAGAGGATCCCAGCCAGTGTCCTACCTCACTGTGTTCTCCCCATCCGACCCCAATACAAGCACACAAAAGAGGGTTTTCTTTTCACAAATCAAACCAAAGAAGGAGGATGTTTTTGGCTATTTTCCTCAAGGAAAGAGGTTGCCCATCTAATAATCCCTAAATGGGCAGTGGGTTGTTGGGTTTTCATGTGTGCCTCTGAGCCTCCCCTCTCCGTGCCAGGTCGTTGGTTTTCTTTTCCAAGGGATTGCAAAACCCCTGAATAACAAGGTTTGTGCATGGAAGTGCTGACACAACCCTTAACTACAGCATCCTGAACATGATACCAGAATAAGGACGCTCCCTGTGTGGCCCAGCCTATGGATAAATAAAGCATTTCAGCAGCCAGCACCGACAGATCATAAACCTCCACGAGCATAAATACCAACAACAACCCAAAAAGATTAGAGGGCTTACGGGCAAGGCAGGCTGCGATGATTTAGAGTTGGGGTGGATGGGTCATTATTGCTGAATAGGTGGGGGTGAGTGGGCCACAGAAATCAATAAACCATTCTGCTCCCAGGGAAGGAAGGGGCCACATTAATAGTGCAAACACACATTTTCCGTTTGAGGCTGGAGTTCTCCGACTCACCCAGCATGGATGGATGTAGGGAACTCCCACCACTTGCTGAGGAACAAGGACCTCACTCCATGACACATCTCAGGAGCTGTCACTCAGAGCAGAGCTCACCTAAGACCCTTGCTGGGCACAACCTGCTGCTGGAGGCAGCTTCAAATGAATGCAGATGCAGGCAATGTTCAGCTCCATTAATTCCATTTTCTGTGGAGTTAATATATAGCTGGCATAGGTATCTCAATTGCTTTCAGCATCACCATCAAGTCAGAGCTTTTTCAGTACCCAGCTCTAGCACTGAACAATCACTCAATGGGTCCTGCCAGCATCAGTTACCTTCAAGCACCAAAGACAGCTCTGGGATCCATTTCATCCTGATAAAATAACCCCATTTGGAAGTTTCCACACTGGCATCAGTGATGGATATGGCCACAAAATGAGCCACAACAGCTCGCTGGATCGTCCAGTGAGGACAGACCCAAAGCTTTGCAGACGGGTTTCCAGGCACAGAGCTGCTGAGGCACAGCCTTCAAAGGCAGCAAGCAATTCCTCCTTTGGTCCTCCCCATTCCCAATTTTTCTACCTTATTTCCCTACTTTTTTTCTAGGGAACACAGTAATGACAAAGACACTAGCTTTGGAGAGTGAAGCCTATTTATAAACAGGACAAATCTATACTATATCGATAAATAGCTATTTGTACCTAAGGGGCCAAGGGTACCCAGAAGCCCACTTTTGAGACACACGGAAGAGGGAGCCAGCAGACAGTGGCAATGCCTGTTATTCCCATGAAGAAACTTGATCTCACAAACATGTACAGGTGCAAATGGTGGCAATTTTACCCCTGCTGATAAGAACTGGTGGTAAAGCACGGAAACCTGCTCTGCTCCCCATGAGCCAGTCTCCTCCTCTCTGCCTTTCCAAAGGTATTCAAGAAAAACACTCTCTAGATCAGTTAATGAAATAGCTTGACGTTTGCCCAGCTCATGTCAAGCTTACAGCTTGTAGTTAATGGATTTCAACTTTACTTGGGATTTTAAAAGTTTTTAAAACAAGTAATTTCATCTTCCCTCCAGAAATAAATTCCTCAATGGCTTCACTGCAAAAATATTCCCAGGAATGGACAATTCTGCTGCTTATGTTCTAAAGACAGCCCGGGAAAAAAAAAAAAAAAAAACAGATTACTACTGAGCCTTATCAAAAATATGGCATAAACCATGTGTTGACTTTAATCCAAACCAAACTGTCAATCTGCCTTCAGGATCCAATATAACAAACATGCAAGCTTAAGGCCAGGAAAGAAAAGCAGGGTTTGTTTTCTAATAGAAGATTTGTTCTGATCTCTATTAGCCACGCTTCTGCCTGGAAATATTTACACTGCAAACGCAGAGCAAATAGGATTTCTTATCTTTCTGCTTTGTTGAGTTAGGGAAAAGACTCATTTGGTATTAATTAATTTAGATTGCAGGTTTTCCCATTTTCATGGAACAATTCTCAATAGTTTTGGAAAATAAGTCTGGTTTTGAAATGTTTTAAATAGGGAAAAAAAAGAAAGTGGTGTTAAAATCACTAAGGTTTGGATTGCTGCATCTCTGCACAGCTTGGAAGTAGCAGGTAGAACTCCACACATCTTGCTGCATCCACCACCAGTCACCAGCAGTGGGGAAAATGCTGCTGGGGGAAAATTCAGGCCAGATATGGGCAGACATACGCATGAGACCTTGTGGCATGAAGCTAGAGACTCCCCAAGAGCCCTTTCTTTGAGCTACCAGCATCCACACCCACAGCATGGGATGCTGTAAAGCACCATGCCTCATCCAGACATCCCCAGCTGCCTGTCTGCTCTGGGGATGCCCACAGGTGCCACCCACCCGGGGCCACCACCCAGCACAGAGTAGCTCTGTGAGCTCAGCCTTACTGACCTCAGGTCAGACTTTGTACAAATTTCCTTTGGAAGTGAAACCCCACAACTGAACCTGGTGGTGCTCAGCTTCTTGGCGCACGCGGTGATGGTGCACACTGGGGAAATCAGGCTCCCAGAAATGAAAGCTGAACAAATAAATTCCATTTTCTTGTTTGCTACATTTAAACAGCAATTAAATTCCTATTACCTACTCTTTCAACATAAACAGCACAAAGCAAGCCCTCTGCCTTGCTGGCAGACTGCTTCCATTTCTTATAGGACAAGAGGGAATGGGTTTAAAGCAAGAGAGATTTAGATTAGACGTTAGGAAGAAATTCTTTCCTCAGAGGTAGTCAGGCACTGGCACAGATTGCCCAGAGAATCACAGAATAATCTGAATTGGAAGGTCATTAGGATCATCCAGTCCAACCCTGGTCCTGCACAGACACCCCAACAATCCCACCCTGTGCATCCCTGGGTGCATTGTCTGAACGCTCCTGGAGCTCTGGCAGCCTCGGGGCCGTGCCCATTCCCTGGGGAGCCTGGGAAGTGCTCAGCACCCTCTGGGGGAAGAACCTTTCCTGATCTCCAGCCTGCCCCTGCCGTGGCCCAGCTCCAGCCGTTCCCTGGGTGCTGTCCCTGTCCCAGGGAGCAGAGCTCGGAGCTGTCCCTGCGCTGCCCCTCGGGAGGAGCTGCAGCTCCCGGGGAGCTCTGCCCTCAGGCTGCTCTGCTGCAGCTGAACCAGCCCAGCGCCCTCAGCCGCTCCTCTTGTGGCTCCTCTAGACCCTTCCCCAGCCCCGGGTCCCGCCTTTGGACACTCTGGAACAGCTTTGGATCTCTCTGATATTGTGGCACCCCAAACTGCCCCAGGACTGGAGGTGAGGTCGCCCCAGCCCAGCACAGAATGGGACAATTCCTCCCTGGCTGATGCTGGGCCTGATGCCCCCAGGACAGGGATGTCCCTCCTAGCTCCTCCTCTGCTGACTCAGATCCTACTGACCATTGACCAGGACCCCCAGGTCAATTTCTGGGATGCGCTGCTTTCCAGCATCTCATTCCCAGTCTGTCTGTACACCCAGGGCTGCTCCATCCCACTTGTATAATCCGGTACCTGCCCTTGTTAAAACTTCATATTGTTAGTGATTTCCCAGTCTTCTCGTTAGTCCAGATCCCTCTGCAAGGCCTTTCTGCCATCAAGGGAGTCAACTGCTACTCCAAATTTTGTATCATCTGCAAATTTACTTAGTATCCCTTCAAACTTAAGTATGCCTTCAAGTCCTCAGTCCAGTTTGCACATAGAAATGTCGAAGAGCATTGGGCCAAACAATTCGTGGGTGTTTTGTCCCTGGAAGTGTTCAAGGCCAGGTTGAATGGGGCTTGGAGCAACCTGGGATAGTGGAAGGCATCCCTGCCCATGGCAGGGGGCTGGAATGAGATGAGCTTTAAGGTCCCTCCCAACCCAAACCATTCTTCTATGATGAGCAGGGCCAGGCAGCACTGCCGGGCAGAGCTGCCCTCACTCCTCCCGTCCAACCTGAGATGTTCCAGCTTTGAGAACCCTAATGGTAAAAGACACACACACACACACTCCCTCCCGTCCCCACAGCCCTGTGGTCAGGCTGGCATGGCCCAGTGCCCAACATGGAGTTTCACGTCTAATTCCAGGTGAAGTTGGTATAACTGCCTGGTCTCTGGGATAAGGATGTCATGTGTGTGCAGCATCCAGCGTTATGTAGCAGAGCTGCTGGTTTCCTATTGATTGCTGGGGGTCTGTTTGCTATTCTGATCTCAGCTGGTCAGGAGTCTCCCCAATCACCACAAGGTCGTGACCACGGGGTCAGAAACCTGCACTACATATATCATAATTTATTGTACAGCTAATCAATACTGCACTGCACCATGCAGTCCTACAGTGCAGCCTCACACCCAGGGACTGAGGCTGCTCATACAGGATTGTAACCTTCCGGCCTGGGAGAGTAAGGGGGCCAAAACCAGGTTCCATGTTAGAGTTGGAGAACATGACTGGAACTGGAGCATATACTCCACTTGCTGTTCATTTCTATATTCCTACAACCCAGACAAATTTCACCTACGATTTGAATTCAACTTGGGAAAGGAAATACAATCATCTGATCAGGATTGTACCTGACACTCCAATGGGAGAAGCGATGCAGCCGCACTGTGAGGAGATCACCCAGGGTTTGACAGGAAGGAAGTGACTCCAGTCCCTGTCGTTACAGTATTGCCAGCTTTCCAGACCATCCCTCTCTTCAAATGGTTAAAAAGCATCAGAGAAGCAGCAAAATGCCGTTCTATCCAAAATGTCCTTCATGCCACTTTCTAATTTATATTCCCAGGGCTTCCCATCCCACCAGCCATGCCCAGACACCCAGCATACACACTACACACAGTTATTTACCAGGCTCACCGCTGCTCCCTGCATTTTTCTGTTAATTCTGGATTTCTGTGCAAGAGTAGCTCAGGGTATTCCAAAAGATAGAAAAGCTTTTTGACAAGCTGTCCTTCAAAATGATGCCAAAGATAGTATTCCAGCAGGAAAGAAAGGGATTTGAAATACGCAGCAGGAGAAGAAGGAACTGGGAGAACTAAGGAGTGTTGGGAATACCTTGTAGTGAAGAGCAATCCATTATTAATTGCTGCATTCTGGTATTTGCATCCATGCAATATGCACTTCTCTGGGACCTTCACCAAGGTTCATTCATTTGGATTTTAAAAGATGAACAGAGAAATCACAGGGCACACTGGGCCCCTTGCCGCCTTGCTTTCCCTCAGTGCGATCCTCTCGTTTCCAGATCCAGCCCCTCAGCCTGGCCACCACTGGGGCTCTGGCTCTACCCCCTCTTCCACTTTCACATGGGTGAGGCCACAAGCTGGACTCTGCCTCTTCTGTCATCACCAGCCATAGAACAACGAGCAGGATGTGCTGGACCAGGCCCGACTTCCCACTTCTTATCACAGAATAATTTAGATTGGAAAAATCCTCTAAGATCATCAATCCATCTGCTAAGCCAGCGTTGCCAGGCCCACTGCTAAACCATGTGCCCGAATGCCACATCCACACATCTTTTGAACACTTCCAGGGATGGTGACTCCACACTTCCAGCGCTTGACAACCCTTTTGTTAAAGAATTTTTTTCTAATACCCCATCTAAACCTTCCCCGGTGCAACTTGACGCCCTTTAACCCAATGCCACAGCCTCAGATCTTTGCCTTTCCTCCCACAGCCTCCAAAGCAACGTTCACCTCAGCCAGCATCAGCAGCAAACTCAGCAGCACCAGCCCAGACAGGAGCCATGTGCAGGAGGATCATCAGACACTGTTACTGCACCCTGAGGTCTGGAGGTTAAAGGCACTCTGGCTTTCCTGGCTGCAGCAGAATCAAGTCAATAACTCCATGAAAAAGCAAACGCAGACAGTGATCAGGGTGCCAGCAGAGTCTGGCAAAGGGGGAGGATGCGCTGTCACTTCATGGACAGCACTGCCATGTGGTTCAGCCTGAAATCCAGCTGTTTGTGTAGGCAGAGCAGGCAGAAAGCTGTGGAAGTGCTGCCCAGGGAAGCCAGCCACACATGGAAGCACCAGCGGCACAGACCCACAGCCTAGCCCCTGGAGGGGGAAGATTGGCACGTCGCTCCCACCCACAGCAGCCCCTGGGGCTGTGAGGAGGTAGCACAAAAGGAAACACATAGACCATGACAGGCTAAGCCTCCTCCTTCCTCTCTGTTCCCTTTTCTTTCTCTTCATGCTGTGGTGAGGCTGCTGAATGGCAATAGGGAAATACTTCAGCAGAGCCAGACAGTCTTTTATACTGTGGGTTTTTTTTTCCTTACTTTCCCTCCAGCTGCTTTGCTGGATGCCTAATCCTCCATGGACATCTGGAGAGGTACTAGGACACAGAGGCTACACACCAGGTAGGCAGCACATTGCACAGCTCTGCATAATTTCTGCTTGTACCTGCTGTTATGGCACAGCGGGTGATCAAAACACAAAAACCCAGGGAAGGAAAGAAAAACAATCATGTCTGGACGTGTCAGGGCCACAGATACCCAGGTGGAAGCCCCCTGGTCTCAGAAGCAGAGCACAGGAAGGTCATGTCCTGTAGCAGGGCATCTCACAGGCAGAAGGGTATTTAGGTACCTCCCTGGGCCCAGGGCTTCCAGCTCCCCCAGCACAACCTACCCCAAGCTTCCCAGGGCCAGAGTAGCTCACGGACCCCAGGCAGAGACCCTGGCAGCAGGTATCACCATCTCTGTCCAGGCACCAACAGCAGCCATTCCTCTTTTCCCTTTTTAAATCATGTTCCCTGAACACAATTTTCACCTGCACTTATCGTAACTGATAACTAAAGTATCCGTATCTGTGGAAAAACAAAGCAAAAGCAGCTCTGCAAGGGAGGAGAGAGCACAATAGAGTCCCAAGGAAAGGAAGAGATACGTAAAAATATTCCCAAGGATGTGGGAAGTGGCATTATAGATCCAAAATAATGATTTTTCAGTCCCAGGGGAGCTCTCTCTTGAGCTCCCACAGCAGAGGGAGATACCCACTGGCCCGGCCAACCAGTGCCAGCCAGCTCGGCACTATCAGCTTACAGCAAAATCAAATATTCAGTGTGGCTACCTGACCCTCCCAGTGCTGTTCATCCCTGAGCCTCCTGAAGCCCTCAGCAGTCACTCCCGCCACCAGCTGCATCACCACATCCCAACCACACCTGCAGAGTTTGGGACATGCCACCCTTTGCCCATTCTGCTATTTTCTCTCCCACTTTGGTATGCAACAGCCAAGCTGCTCTACAAGAAAAAAACAGTTTTGAGTTTGAGCAGGAATTCCTCCTGTGAATCCCACACCGCTCTGAACCCAGCACTGCTCCAAACCCAGCACCACTCTGAACACCACACTGCTCTGAACCCTGCACGGAACCCCATATTGCTCCAAACCCAACACTGCTCCAAACCCCACACCACTCCAAACCCAGCACTTCTCAGAACCCCCACACCACTCAGAATCCCACACTGCTCTGAACCCTGCACTGAACCTCGCACCACTTCAAATCCTGCACTGCTTCAGACCCACACCACTTGCCTCCATCCAGTCTTGTACGTGTCAGGTACAATAAGGAAAGCAAAACAGAAATACAATACAACACCATGTTGCATCCAGTTAAAATCTGAACCTCTTGGTGCCCTTCTATGCATTCTCCTCAACAACACCCGTGTCCTTCTCTTCCTCTGAAACACCTCGGACACCTCTGGAGCTTTGGAAAAGCAAACTGCACTCATGCAGGGGTGCAGAGCTCAGCACCCAAGCAGCTCTGCTCTGCTGCCCATTGCCACAGCACACCCAGAAAGCCCCCAAATGCTGAAGCAGCTCACATTTGTGTCAGCCCCACTGAGGTGAGAATCTGAAAACAGCTTTGCAAATCTTCCTGCTAAGCGTCTTTGAGGGGTCTTTGTAGCAGAGAACCTCTCCCAGCACTGAAGGGCTGGGGACCTTCAAGTGAGAAGCAAAGGCAGGGTGTGCCCAAGGCAGGCAGCCAACAGCTGCTGGTGAGGCACAGGCTGCATATTCCCATCTGTGTAGGAGCAAGACCCACATCTACACTCACCCCAAGCTAATCTGAGTCTCGCTTCTCCCACAGGAGAACCCAACCATGCATCAGCCCAAGCACCAGCCCACTGCCACTCAGCTTTCCTGCTTCAGCCCAGGGAACTACTCCAACATGTCTCCTCTTCCTCCAGAAGCCTAAGCTGTCCAAAGTTCAGGAGGCAGAAGCAGGATACACGGAGAAACTTCAGGACACAATACTTCATAGTCTGGTGCAATGAGTCAGCAGCAGGGAATAAAAATCCCTTGTGGCAAGCCATGTGGTTGTTTCCTGGAGAGCAAGGGCATTCGAAACTGGAACAAACAATTTAATATGCAACAGGACCTTTCCCCTGCAGGTTGCAGGCCAGCAGAGCCACACCATCAGGAACTGCATCCACGACCATGAGTCCCGCAGCAGCACAGAGCCAGAGTCATGGACCATCCCATCAACTCCACCCTGCCATGATGGAACCATGCATTTCAACATCGTTGAGCTCCTCTGCTAATTAAATCAGGCTTTGCTCGTGCAGTTTCTCTGGTCTTCTCTCTGCCTAATAATCAAGTCAGGTGCAATCAGAAAAATCAACAGAGAGCTGTCCAGCCTTTCACAAACCACCTTTGTCATATTCTGTCCTTCTCAGCATGACTTCTCCACCCTCGTGGAGCAGGAGGCAGGTGCTGGCACATGGATGCTGTGCTGAGGACTTGGTGTTTCCAATTCAGGCTGAGCAGAGAGGGCAGGCACAGGATCAGTCAGCCTGGGAGCCCCAGGGCTCTGAGCCCCACGGAGTCTTAGCACACAGGGCTTGACCACGAAGATGGGAGCAGCACAGCCCAGTGAGGTACCACCTGCCCTATCCCGCAGTGCTTCAGGACCAATGTGGTGATAACCAAAGCTCCACCCCTGGCAGCTCACACAGCCTTGGCCACCACCTCAAGACAGACATTGTGCCACCCAAAGAGGACAAAGGCAGGTGGGTGCCCATCTGCAGAGAGGGTAGACATGAGAATAACCTTGTTGGTGACGTGCAGCCCAGCACGCTGCCTTTTGTGCTGCACCAGGAGGGCAAGGGCAAGGCAGGCAGGGACCTGTGGCTCTACAACTGCTGCACATCCACAAAGGGCAGCCACACAAGGCGAGCTGGGTGGGCTGTGACCAGGACCACCTTTGGCTTCTCCACGGTAGTATCCCCAAAGCCATTTGGTGGCACTCACCACTTGTCCTGCTTGTCGCAAGGAAGATGGCTGTGGAGCAGCAGACGGAGAGGGGAGGGAGCTGCTCAGCAGGCTCACGCCTCTGACATGTGCTGTGTGTGGCTTCGCCAGACCGCAGGATCTGGCTCACTGAATGCGTGGAAGCAACACTTCTCCGTGTCTCACTTTACAAAGCCCCAAACAATAACTGTCTGTCGCTGCACAGGAGCTTAGGAGAAACATAAGTTGCTATTGGCATGGCATACAGCAGCCTTCCTCTTACACAACATCAGCAGATGTGAAAATAGCCTGGTGCTGCCTTGTGCGTTCCTCTGACCTCCTGTTTGCTTCTGGATCAGATTCCAAAGCTGGATCCTAACCTACAAGAGCCATAAAAGCAAAAGATTTGGCCCTATCACAGACCTCTTCATAACCTAAGACAGATACACTCCATGTAGAAGAATACGGCAAGGTTTATCAGGGCAGGGAAGAGGCTGAGGCAGGACCACCCTCTGCTCTACATCACAGCCAGGGCAGCGCACACCGGCATTGCCCTGTGCTCTGGCTGGCAATGTACTCGAGGTGGCTCAGGGACAGAAGAGCTGGAAGCTCTTGCAAACCAGGACAGCACTCAAAACCTCACATCCTACTGCTCTACCTACACTGAAGCCGCCTCCAGCAGGGGGCCCTCTGAGGACACATGTCCCTAAACTTGTTATCCTCAGGGTTGCTGGTGCTGCCAGAGCCAGCACAGCATGGGACAATCCACTTCAGCTGTGCTCCTGGGGTGTTTTACCTGCTTGAAGAGCAGAGATTGACTCCAAAGCCAAGCCCAAAACCGCTCTGGGCCATACAGAACGAAAAAGCACATGGGAAGAGAAATTGCTCCTGGAAGTGTGAAAAGGCAGGAGAATAAACTGAAGGATGCTAAAGACATGATAGAGGGAGTAACCATCAGTGAAAGGGCACCCTAAGAACAACCTGCATAAATAAATTACTGTCTCCAGGGTCCACGAGGATACCCAGTGTCCCTGCTTTGGAACTGCAGCAACCCCAAGCATCAGAGGGACTTCCTAAGATGCAAGAGAAGACAAGACGGGGCCATTGTTGTTGCAGGGGAAGGGAATGGTGAATGACCTGTCCTCCAGGCAGCCCTGTGGGTTCCAGGGCCACTCCCGGGGCTGTGCTGCACCTACACTCCAGCAGTGCTCTCCTCTGACCCACCACATGCTAGACCCCGTCCTTCTTGGTGGAAATGTCACACAATGGCAAAGCCCTGGAGGAGTTCGACTCATCCAGGGCTCTAACTCCTGCTCCTGGAAACTCCCAACCCTCCAACCTCCCCAGGAGGCTGGGCTGAGGCTGGGGAGCACGTCCCCAGTGCTGCCATAACCTGCCCACAGGAGATGCTACACCTGTCTGGGTCACCCACCAGTGGCTGTAAAGGCAGCCTTGGGGTCTATGAGAAAGCTTTTAGTCAGATCTGAGCCCCCAGCCATGTAACTGCAGCAGCTCACACATCAATGCACCACAGGCCTCATACACGAGGAGCTAACAGAACATACAGAACTTACCCAACCATGGTGTTTTGTCCCAGAATACCTCCAGCCCCATACATGCTGGAAGGATTTCTACCACTGCACACAGAGCCACAGAGTACAAGGCAGCAGTAGAGAAGAGTAATTCTAAGACCAACACACGGGACAACCCGCAGACCACGGCTTGAATGGAGGGCAAAAGGCAGCCTTAGGATATAATCCACTTCAGGAGCTCTTAAATCTCTCCAATACAACACAGAGCCCTTTAAGCAAAACTAAACAACTTCCTTTAGACTAAATAAATATTAAACCTAAGTGATGCATTAATTTACTCCAGTTCACCAAAGGCTAACTCCTACCCAAACTGATCATTATAAAAGAAATCCTATAATCCCTCGCTCCCATTCAGGCTCAAAACATGTAATCCTATGAATAAATCCAGAAAGAAAGTGTAACAAAATGGGCAATAAAAACTTACAGCATTCACATCTTTTCATCTACCATTAATACTGTAAACACTCACTTGAAGGCCCTCGAGTATGACTAATCTAATGTTTTGGCTCCCAACGCTAATCGCTGAAGGAGCTCCGCTCTCCGTGTGACACCCAGTGAGCTCTACCACCCCTCCAACCGCAGCCAGGACACCTCCACAGAGTCCAGTGCAGCCATCCCACCTCACATCCCCCAAAATGCTGCAAAATCAGCATGAG
Organism: Dasyornis broadbenti; assembly: GCA_013397935.1. NCBI lineage: Eukaryota > Metazoa > Chordata > Aves > Passeriformes > Dasyornithidae > Dasyornis > Dasyornis broadbenti. The sequence goes on along the minus strand of VZRN01003864.1, from coordinate 560,829 downwards.
AGGGAGCAAGTATGGTTCTAATAGCACCAGAGCACAGAGCTTTCTTCTTTTTTTCCTTTTTTTTTTTTTTATTATTTTATTGCTTTGGAAGCCTGCAAGCTCCAACTGTATAAATGCCAATAACTTTGTTTTAAGGCTGCTGAAGTAAGAGATCAGATTTTAGCAAGTGCTTTCCAGGCAGCCAGCCAAACTTTTTCTGATTCACTAAAAGCACCAAAGGGAGGGAGAGAGGAAGGGGGCTGGAGGGCTGATTAACTTCAGTTACCGCACAAGCGCAAAGAAAGGTCTCCCTGCTGCAAAGGGTGCCGGCACTGCAAGCCCTGTGCAGCCTGTTATTCCTTGGGCTGAAAAAAACCTGCACCAGAGAAACAGAGCAAACACCTTCCAACCACAGGGTAATTTACAGCTGTGGATCCTCTCCTGCTGGGGAGGCTGCTCCACCAGGGGAGGCTCTACTGGTGTTGGGTTTGAGATGCAGTTTTTGGAAGGGATGAGTCAAAAAATGTGATCGAGGATTTTTTGGATGGGTGGGAGAGCAGGGGATGGGGCTGGTTTGGGTTTTAGCTTGGCCAGAGGGATGGAGTCCCCTCCAAAGCTCCGACTGTGCTCATCCAGGACCATCCCTTGCTGCTGTTGGGGATTTGGAGAGAGTGAGCAGGTGCAATCCTGGCCAAAGCACAACTCAGGGCCAAGGGGTAGTACAAGTGGCCCCCCCGCCCTGGCAGGAGGGTGGGCTGGAGCCACTGGAGAAGTGGCACCTGTTTTGCCTGGTCCCACAGGTGAGTCTGCTCCAGGATGTCCAGCTAAAATCCTTGTGGCAGTGAGGTGCATGGCCACGGGGGCAGCTGCCATTCCCATCCCACGGACACCTGGGCTGCAGAGCGTCGCCCAGGGTGCTCCTCACACAGCTTCATTCCTGCTGAGGCAGGATCAAAGGCTGGAGCTGACTTGGATGGCATTCTACTGAATAATGGGGAGGGAGTACGTAGCCTCCTTCCCCTGGCTAGAGAAACTTGTGTTTTTCAAAGCATCAGTTTTTGGGAGCGAGTCCCGAAGAAGGGAAGAGGAAGAAAAAAAAAAAAAAAAAGGGAAAAAGAAAGGGTGAGCAGGAGAGTGCCTGCTCTTCCAAGGCAAGTGCATCAATCAACATTGTGCAAGGGAGTCCAGCACTCCCTCTCACATCATTAGCCCGGCTAATGCACTCCAGAGGATCCCAGTACGGCAGGCTACCGGCGCACCGGCTGCACCCCAGCCCGCACCGGCAGCCAAGCACAACCGGGCACGGAACGGGAGCTGAGCACAAGGGGAAGCCCCGGTCCAGGGCAATTGACACTCCAGCATCTGGTGCGGGGCTCGGTTTAATACAACCATAAAAACTAGAGGGAAACAAGTAAGAGCCCCAGCCAAACCTGCCTGGCACTCGAGGTCAGCACGCCGCCTTTGTTTCTATTTTACAACCAAAAGCAAGAGAGGACAGAAAGGACACGTACCTGTACCTGAAAGCACAGCAGCAGGAAATGTAAACATCTGGAGAGGAGAAAAAAAAAAGGCAACAAAAGATCAAATGGTGCGGTAAAATGGTGAAAGTTGATTTTTTGATATTTTTTTCTTTGTTTTTGTTTGCAATTTTTTAAAGGATGCAGAGCTATGCTCTGCTTATAGAAAGGCTTAAGTCCCCATTACCACCTGGCTGCAAGGAAAATGCAACCGGAGCCTCCAGAATGAAAGTTTACAAAAAAAAAAAATTAAAATATTTTTTAAAAATTAAAAAAAAAAAAAATTAGAAATATGCCATAATCCTTACAGGCAAGTGCAGGCTGAGAGCAGTGAATACATCGCTGGGCGAGGAGGGGGTTGGCCGGCTGCTGGTCGCTAGCGGAGCGCAGTCCCCCGCCGCCGCGCTGACATGGGAGCGATCCGGCCGGCGAGCTCCGATCCGCGCCGCGCTGCTCCGCGCCGCTCCGCGCCGCCGGGAAGTTGTGGTACCGCCCGCTCTGCCTCCGCCGAGTGACTCGTCAGGCATCAGCTCTCCTCTCCCCCTGTCTCTCCTCCTCCTCCTCCTCTCCCTCTCTCCGCCTTTGGGGGGATGAAGGTGCTTATTGTCAGTAACTTCCGATCATCAGCAAGTGCCCCCCCGCGTCCCCCCGGGCCGGGCCAGCCCCGCCGGGCGGATGGAGCCTCTCGACCGCCGCCGCGCCTCGCTCCGGGCTCCGCTCCGCACCCCGCGCCGCTCTGCGCGCTCCGGCCGGGCGGCATAGCGATGCGCGGGGCGCGGAGC
>VZRN01003864.1:507905-558427 GCA_013397935.1 Dasyornis broadbenti | reverse complement strand
CGTTCCACCGACACGTGTTGGTGCGGCCGCCCGGGGGTCCGGTAAGCCCTTACCTCCGAGAGGGCAGGAGCGCGTCCCGTGCCCGCAGAGCCCCGGGCGGGCGGCAGCGGGGCCCCGGCAGCCCTGGCGTGGCCCCTCGCGAGCCGGGACAGCCACAGCCCCCCGGTCCATGGGCCCGGCACCGCTCCCGCGGTGGGACACGGACAGCGGGGTCAGAGTGCCGGGCTCTCGGCCCTGCAGCCGCCGCTCCGCACGGCTCGCCTGCCCTCCAGCGGCCGCTCCGCCGTCCCGCACCGCCCGCAGCCTCAGGGGAAAGCCCAGAAGCTTCCTCTGCCTCAGGTTTGGGGAGGTTTTTTTGTTTGTTTTGGGTTTTTTTTAAGGTTAAGGAAAAAAAAAATCCCACGCTGATAGCGTGGGGTACTCCTCCCTCGTGTCTGAACGCTCATTTATAGCGACAAGATGACAGGAACCGTTAACCTCCATGCATAGCCAAACTCTCCAAAGAGCACCCAACGTCAGTTAACACCTTATTAAGTCAGAACATAACTACAGCTCAGAACTCTGAGCTTTCCAAATTCTCCACTAGAAAAACAGCGTGTATCATGTCAGGCCCAGATGCTCCCACTTCTGCAGGGACCAAGATGCTCGCTCCCCCAGCATTCTCAGCCACAAATCAAGCAGCATCTTTAATCCCTGCAGTTCATCACTGGGGACCCTTCAGGCACCAAGTCACAGGGTTTTTCAGCCCATAGTTTCAAGCCCAAGAGGCACAGAAAACATTAAGTTTTAAAACAGTGATCAAAGCAAGTCCTTACAAAACCTCCAGCGCTAACACATGTCTGTGATGTATCTAACAGACTTCACACTTCTGGTCTTATGGATCTGCAAGCAAAAAAAACCAATAAATCCAAACTGCTGTCTCAATTGCTGATGTCACCAACATCAGAGGCCTCATGCATCCCCATCCCAGCAGCCCCATGGCGCCTTGCCACAGCTGAAAGCTGTTTTCACACATGGCCAAGCACATCAGAGCCACCATCCTGAGCCCTACAAGCTGAGTTCACCGAGATGCCTACACTGGAATGATACAAAATTTGGGGACTCACAAGATGACAGCATTTAGCTTAGATGTGAAAATATTCCATATATCTTAATCATCACCAATACTTCATTTCTTGGAAGTAGTTTCGGTGGGAGAAGCCCAGCCTATGCCATTTTATGCTAGTAGATGGTGCTCAGTCACCCACAAGAAAGGCACCCACAACATATGGTCACACCAGTGTTTCCACATGCATCAGCCCCTCACCTCACTAAGTCCGGTATCTGCTGCCCAATGCACACAGGAGTTCTGCAAAGCCAGAGGCAATAACTCTTCCAAAACACTCAGTCACCTCTGAGCGTGAGCCTTGATTGCTCCTCAGGCTTTTCATCGTGGCAGCCCCATGACCTGCCTCCAAGAAAAGGCTCCTTAGACAGCAACTGATGGCTCTGCCCAACAATGAAGCTGGCCCAGGACTGCTGCACCTGGGTGGAAGCAGAACAGCTAGAAAAGGAATTTGTGAAGCTGCTGCTAACATTTATAATTTTAATTGCCCCAACAGCAGGTAAAATTACAGCAGCTACAACAGAGCTGTGAGCTGCACATGGAAAAACTCATCCCAGGTGACGCTGGCCCAGGCCATGCTGACGTGCCATGTGCTGGCAGCACAGCTGCCTCCCACAGCCATAACTTAGCTGCATCCAAAGAACTTGGATCCACAGAGGGCAGAAGGACCTCAACACCTCAAACAGCACAAACTGCCCAGGCAACAGCAGGGGTTGTTTTAAAGAGGGCACATGGGGGTTTTCTCTTTTCAACTGTTTCATTTGCAATCACACATGAGTTCTTTATTTAAACTAGATCTGTGTTTTGTGCCTTAGTAGTCTGGCAAAACCCCTTAATCTTTAATATCCAAATAGTTACTTGGAGAATAATACCAATATTGGGTGAATCTCAGACTACCAGCCTTGAAAAATACAGATGGGGCACAGAATAGAGATGAGGCAGCTTATTATCTCTGAAAAACCAGAAATCTCATTTAGCCACATATTGTTATGAATATGTGTGTGTGTGTGTGTGTATATAATATTAAAAGCTCCACACCCAGACCTGTTGCTCCACTGCTGAAGGCTCTTATGTGATCAGATTCCCAGCAAAAATACAGCCAGAGTAGCCGATGCCCACTGGAAAACCTTAAGTTGTTTCTTTTACTTACAGCACACTCAGGGTGTGAAGGCTGGTGCAGCATGTTCCTGAGTGCTTGATCTTCTCAACTCTTTATTAAGCAAGACACGGGCCAGGTAGGTCTGTGCACTGCAGGATGCCCTGAGATCTCCCAGGGTTACTGCCTTCCACTCACCCTTGCAAATGCCTGAATTAAGGCTGTGTCCTACAGTGCCCCAGTGGCTTATTGGATTAGTAACTGCCCTTCAGCAGCTCAAATCAAAGTCTGAGCAGCCTGACCTTTCACTTGCAGGGCAGTGAAGGTGCCTCCGGTGAAATGAGCTTCCCTTGCCCTGCTCCACTGGTCCATATCACACAAGGAGCAGGCATTTCACAGAGCATGAAGCCCATTCAATGGGGCTAAGGACTTCAGAGCATGCTTGAGTGGGAAGACTTCCCACCCTGGACACCCCTTCAGAATGTGAAAGAGAAGCCAGCAGGAAAGGCCAGGATCTGGCCCTGCTGCATCTGGCACACCAGGATTTAAATTAAAATGAAAAAACTTGGACTGACGTTTTACAAAGATCAAGTTCAGCTCTACATCCCAGCCCTGTTGCCGGTAAGCAAATCCATGTGCTGTTTGCTCCTGTCATCTGCATCTCCAGGCTTGGGTTGTTCCAATAAGCAAACTTTTCCTTCCAGAAAATCAGATTGGATTTCTGAATTTGAAAGCCTTGGTAAAAGGAAAGATAACTTTTAGACTGTCTTTATCTAGTTTACGCACAAAAGACAACTTCATCTCAAGGTAAGAAACACTTCTGCCACATAGTCTAGACAGACAGGGAAGGAGGGGATGCTTTGCAATTACTGCCATTTGACAAAAGAGCCACCTCAAAACAACCATGAACTGTCCAAGAGGACAGGACTTCAGCCTCAGCTCCATCACATTCAGGCACAGTCTTGTAGAAGCAATATGGTGAAGAACAGTCAGGACTTGGATTCAGCCATCACAAAGCACTGGAAGCACACAGCCATACATACATACAAAATTACAGATTGGTTTGGGTTGGAAGGGACCTTCAAGATCATCTAGTTCCTGTCCCTTGCCACAGGCAGGGACATCTTCCACTATCCCAGGTTGCTCCAAGCCCCATCCAACCTGGCCTTGGACACTTTCACAGATCCAGGGGCAGCCACAGCTTCTCTGGGAACCTGTGCCACGGCCTCACCACCCTCACAGGGAAAAATTTCTTCCCAATATTCCATCTGTCCCTGTCCTCTGGCAGTAGGAAGCCATTTCCTTTTGTGCTGTCACTCCAGGCCCTGTCCAAAGGCCCTCTCCAGCTCTCCTGGAGCCCCTTTAGGCACTGGAAGGGGCTCTAAGGTGTCCCTGAAGCCTTCTCCTCTTCAGGCAAAACAGCTTCAGGTTTCTCAGCCTATCTCTAGAGCAGAGGGGCTCCAGACCTCAGAGCATCTCCATGGCTTCCTCAGGACTTACATATAAATGAAATCCCCATGAAAATTCTGCAAGCCATTTGCAAATCATCAGTGTGGGAGGTGGCAGCCTCCAGCAGCCCTGTGGATACTCACTCATGGGAGGAGAGAGAGAAAGGGAGTAGAAAACAAGCAAAGCTGCAATTTGCAGATGCAAATGCATTCCCTGAGCCAGAGTGCTTTGGTGTTGAGAAATTTTGGAGCAGTGCAGCTGTGGTAGGTCCCTGCTGAAGGACCTTTGCTCACTGCGGGCCATCAGACAGCACCTGCAAGGGTGGAAAGCTGCTGGGTGCTGATGCTTGGCCCCTGAAGATCACAGATTTCTTTACATGCCAAGAGGCATAGGGAAGGCCTACTTATCAGTTAACTCCAGATGGAATTTAGGCTCTAGCACACTGTTTTTCCCCTGGATATAAATAAACCATGGAAGAACACAAGCAGCCCAAACCATGTATTGTCAGCTTTTACACCCAGATTTCTCCAAGCCCTGAGACAGATGATGAGCCTGGGGATAGCCCAGACTCAGTGTGTGTGTCTGCAGGCACTCTGCTGGTTCCCTGGACTTTGAAAACACAGAGACACACAGAATGAACTGGAACACTGAACAAAGGTGTAAATATGTTCAGCCAGTGAAGGCAGAAATGCTGAATTCCCACCAAGCATTTGAAACACTATTGGAACATGCATAATTGTGCTTCCCTTCATTACACTGGAAAAAAAGAACCCAAACCAGTGCTTTTGCTGCTGGATGCCCTGTGCTCACAGAGTTTTGAGCTTGTGACCAAAGCACCAATGAGCAGTGCTTTGTGAGTCCCACAAATCCACGCTGAAACACACGAACTACACCATGCCATGCCAGCCAGTGGGAATGGCACCAGGGATCAGCAGCATTGATCCTGCAAATAAATAAGGCACCAATCCCCTGTGGTGACCCAGCACCTGGGTGGGTTGGGATCTTAGTCAAGAGGCCTGAAGACTGGCACTGTTGAGGCGCAGGTGTGGTATGACCCCATTGTTTCAGCAATAAATATTTGCTATTTAATAGCTGCTAGGAAGCCCTACTGGAAAGAGGTGAAGTTTATCCAGTCTGGACATTGGATAAAGGCAACACAGCCATAATTCAGATTTAAGCACAGAATATCTCTCAGGAATGATCTGGAGCACCTCAATGGTGAGTGAGAGAGCTCAGCCCAGCCAGAGAGTACCAGCCCAGCTCAGCCAGAGTTTTCCCTGCTGTGACCAATGCAGGCTTCCTTTGTCCAGAAAGAGCTCCTGCCTTGAAAAACACAGGCTGGAAGGGAACTTCATGCATTCCAAATATAAACCAACATAAAATAACAGAAAATGGAATAATATAAAAAATACAAATAACAGGATATCGAGCATGGTAGCTTTTGTTCTGAGGGACAACAAACTGGGGCAGCCTTCTGTGTACTGAAAAAGAGGGAGCTGGGGCAGCACAGAGAACTGAGTCCTGGGAGAACAGAGGTGGCCAGGAAATTCCAAAAGCCACCAGCAACCAGCCTAGTGCTGCAGACAGGCCATCCCAACTCCAGAAAGAGCAGGGATGTTCCCAGGAGCTTCTGCAGCCCACAGCCCTTGCTGGACTCCTTGGGAACAGAGGTAACTGCAGCATCCCTTCCAGCTCTTGACCACATGGATGTCTCATGGCCCCTTGCAAAGGGAGAACCCAACATGCTTACAGCCCTTACTCTGATGTGTATGTGTTATAAGAGAAAAGCCCAAGAGAGGCAGGCATATTCAGCAGGCAGGGTTTCAGAGTTTACAAAGGTTTTTCTCCACTGGAACACCCCTTGGATTTCAATGGAATTTGGGGACTGAAATCTCAGATTCTTCCAAAAGCTCCAGCATACTCATAAAATAACTCAGTACTTCATCAGCAGAACAATGAGGCAAATGAAATCAAGGGCAATGATGAACATCTCAAGCTAAAGGACAGACCAGTGGGTTAGTTCAATACCCTGCTCTCCTGGGTATTCAGCCTCCCTCCAGTGCCCAGGACCCCTCAGCCACTGCCTGTCTGCACCCTGTGTCCCCCAGCCCGGCCACCCCTGCCCCAGTGTCTGGCACAGTGTGGACACACATGGGCTTTCCTTGATCCCAGTGCCTAGGAGCACTGCAGCTCCCCTCTGAAAGCATGTGGCAGCTGCTAAGAATGCTTCTGAAGGGAGGCAAGAACAAGCCAGCCTCTGCAGACAACCCTATACAAACCAGTGGGAAATTCCACTTTTCAGCCTTTGCACTCCATTAAATCCTAGGGCTTGGCTCCTTGGATTTATATTCCTCTATGGTTTCATTTTTCCCTTAAAAAAAAAAAAAATTAAAAATTCACAAGCTGTTAAGCTTCAAAACTTAGTATTTCCTTAACTTGAAGCTTTTCAGCTCAACAGCTCTTAAACATAAACCTCTTTGACTGAAGTCTCCTGAATTAAGCTCTCTCCAGCAAATCACCATCTCAACCCCTGTCTGTGGGACGACCACTCCCTTCCTACACCACCACACTGGGCTCTTGCGCTCTGCCCCAGCTGCTGGCTCAGCACAGGACTTCACACAAGTTGCATGACCACCCATGTCCCCACAGCTGGCATGTGCCACTGCAGGGGCAGTTCAGGGTTGATGCAGGCACTGACTGGTGACATCACAGACCTCTCAATGCCCTGTGACACTGTCCTCAGTGATGGCACAAGTGAATGGGTGACCTTGGAGGAATTCAAGGTGGGCCGTGAGAGAGGACAGTTTCTGAAAACAACATTGGAAAACCTATGTTTCTACTAATCCTTCTGAAGAGGAACTGCCACCACACTTTGCATCAGAGCAAGAATTTAAAAATATAATATGGGTGGATTTACACAAAACTATATTGGAATATGGCATTTTTTCTGGAAAATCAATGTCACACATCAGTAAAAAAACATCTATGAAAGTCCCATTCTCCTGGGGCATGCACAAGCATCTCCTACAAGCAGAGTTCCATCCACCTGGAGATACAGCAGCAGGGCTTTTATCTGCATTCTCCACCACGACCAAAATGAGGGTACCAGCCACAGATGGGCTCTCAGGGACACTTGGCCAAGCAATTCAGAAAGGGGACAGATTCATGTAGTACCACCATGTTTGCCATGGTGTCCAAGCTTCTCCTAGAAACCAGGGAAAGGCCATGCTGCTCCAACAGCAGTGGGAAGAGAAGACTGCAGGGAGGAGGAACTGATAAGGATCAGAAGACTCAGAAGTCTGAAGAGGAATGAAGGACTAAGATAGCAAGAAAAGATTGTCGCAAGATGCAGAACTGGGAATGAATTGGAAAGGACTATTTAGAACCATAAGTTAGAGGGAATAAGTAGAAGCATCTCTCCTAACTTGAGACCCTAAAAATTAAGCCAATATCCCTCAGTCTCCTTGTCCTTCTGTGCTCTCTGGAGATCACAAGGACTGGCTCAGTGCTCTGCACTATAGTGGTCCCCTGACATGTTATTGTCCTTAGCTATAGTAATTTAGTTAAAATCTAATTTCCGTGTATAAAATTTGAAGAAAAGGCTTGAAATTAATGGAAAAAAGGATTTAAGGAACAGGGAAGAATGTCCCAAACAGCAGAGGGGGCCTTATTATTAAATTAAAAGCCTTGTCTATTAGCTGTAGTTGTCCACTGTTGTTAGGATCCTCACACACATTTACACACAGGGAAGAGCTACAGCAGTGGGTGCTGTGAGAAGCACCACTCACAGCAGTGCTGAGATGACATTCAGCATGATAAGGGCTTCTAGGAACCTTTCATCGAGGACATTCTTGGGAAAATAATACAATTACAAGCTTTGGGACAACTCCAAGGAGCAGTGGGAAAAGTTTAATGAACCAGGCATGGATAAAGGTGACTGCAGCGGTGAACTGCCAAATACCTCAACAGCTACAATACACCTTCAAATCTCCCTGCAATTATTACTCATTAAAAAAAACCAAAAACAATGTAAAACCTTAGGCTTAATTTGAAAACAGGCAAGAGAGACTGTTTTCTCTTAAATACAGTAAGTCAACAGAATTGGATGGGGCTCAGCAGGTTTCACACCCCAGCAATTCGTTGAGTAAGACTGCAGGACCCTTCTAACCAAATGGCCTTCAATTAAAGACTTTCTAGTACCAGCATAAACTAATCACTTGAGATGAATCAGGTGCATCAAGTCTGAGTGGCCTAGTTCTGTTCCCTCCTTTTGCTATGTGCAGTTCAAGTGGAGTGATAGCCAAGCCCTTCTGCTGGACAAGCCTCTGGACAGCAGAACATAGCTCTGGCACAGCCAGCTCAGTGTGGGTGGGCACTGTCAGAGGTGCCCTGCTGCACATTCCTCCAAAGGTCTTAACTTTTCCCATTCCCACTTTTGACCTTTGGCCTCCTTTTCCCCACTTCTTTTATTCATTGCCCTTTCTTGCTTGTTTTCTCCCAGGATCCTTTTCCCATAAAGGCTCTAATAGCTTGGTCAGGGAGAGGTGACAGAAGTGGTGGAAGGAGAGAAGAAAGTTTTTAAGAAGGTAAGAAGAGCAAGTCATCTTCATACAACTGGACACAGGCCATACATGTGGTCGCCACAGCACACATCTTAATTAATACTTAATATATTTGATTGATTTACCTGGTCCCAATTAGGCACTGCTTAAAACCCATTTACATAAGACAACCCAAAGGCCAGCCACAGAAGAGCTGATCCAACACAACACAGAATTGTTCCCAGAAGTGTAAATGCAGGTAAACCAGTAGGGTAGCCCTGTGCTACCTGCAAACAGGAGGACCAGTCAGGCCCCTTCAGGCACACCTGGAAGTCCAGTATCACTTCTGCACCCATCACACAAGCTCAGCTCTCCTTGTTCAAATTGAGAACCAGGACTCAGACAAAGCAATCCTTAATAAACACCAGATTACAAAACCTCCAAACCTCACTCAACACAACTGATTGCACTTGCTGCTGCTTGCCAGAACCTACTGCCCACTAGCCAAGGGCAGGGAATAAAGGCACTGTGCTCCATCCAAAGCTGAGCTCCAAACCACCCCATTCTTTTGCAGCTTTTTCTGACATTTTTAAGTAGGATCCAGTCTTTAACTCCCTTTCAGGAAAACAGCAATGGGAATAAAGATCTAGGTGCTTGTTCCACAGAGATGGAAGGAAATGTTGAAACAGTCTGGCTGCTAGTCAGTAATGGCACATGCGAAAGAGACAGGACATAGCTTGGGGTATCTGGGTAGGAGCATGAACTTAGCCCCTGAGGGACTGTCTGGGTGGCAAGAAGCCCAGAACCACCACCCATCCTGGCCCTGTTTTCCATTACCTCAGCCCACACACACTCCCACCCTCCTGCCAGCCATGTTTGAGCTGCTCCTCTCCAAAGGCTGCAACAATTGCTGAGCACAGGCAAAGTAAGAGCCTCGCACTCATCACAGCCCCTGGACTCTGAAATACCATTTTGGCAGATTTGCTGGATCACAGGAGCAAACAGAATCCCAGGACAGACCTAAGGTGGCCACAAGCACTTCTCTTGAATACCCCTAGGAATAAGGCACAGACAAAGAACTCCTGATAGGATGGTATCCTTCTGTTATCACCTCTTCTGCAATGAGATGCCAAGACACCAGAGACTTGGAGACAAAGAGATCCATAGGGAGCAGCTCTATCTGCAGCCAACACTGCTGTTGAACAGAGGATAGTGCTGCTGCCCACCCTGCATGGTCACACACATCCATTCAGCTGGGTGGCCTTCTCTTTGTCCCACGCAAGGGGACACCAACTACCTGTTCAACGCAAGGAATGAAAGACAGAAGGAAATGAAATGTGAAAAAAGCCAGGAATAGACAGGTTCTGCAATAGGGAAGGCAGTAAGGGAAATTCACATACAAAGGCAAGGTGAAGGGGCTGCCACCTGGAAAGGTGTTTCACTATCCCGGTAAAAGGAAGCTGAGTTGTTTTCCCATCATGGCATGAAAAAATATCAATGTATTTGGCTATGGACCTCCATGCTCTCAAATAAGCCATCCGAGGACCAGGATAAAGCCTTAATTCTAAGGCTTAGAATCCTTGACACAGCTATCAAAACATTACAGCTTTGTTGCCCTCATTACCATCGCAAGAACGTTTCAACCCTGCAGAAAGTCAAGAGCAGTACTTCAACAACCCACATCTAGTTGCCTCTTCTCTTCAACAGGTATTTTCACATGTGAGCTTTTTTTTTTAAAATCAACTTTTGAGGCTTTGTTCAAAGTGAAAGAACTGGCAGCTGCATGTGAATATCCAAGAGGATACAGGTACATCCAGATTCATCAGTTGGCCAGTCCCAAAAAGAGCCAGGGTTTGGAGATGTGACCAGCACAACAGGAGAGGCAAGGGACAGGGTCCCACAGCCAGGAGAGGGGCAGTGGGCAGCCACTGACCACCCCTCAAGACTTCATAAACTGGCTGGTAACAGTGGGCGAGCTAACCAGGGCCAAGTGAAGTTATTTTTATGCCGTAAGAGTGCCTCAAAGTTCCTTATGATGTTCAACAGCAGCCTGACGATGACTTGGATGTCCTAAGACCTCAGCACCAGCACAAGAATGATTTCTTTTAGAGCTGCCTATACAGGCTCCATCTTTCCCCTGCACTGCTTGTGCAGTGTGGCTGCCCCCCAGAACTGCAGAACTACAGAAAGACAACACTCTGGCTTTTTAAAAAACTTTAATAATCAGAATATTTTATTGGCTAGATAGCCTCTTACTGAAATTACTGTACAATTTTCACTTCTTTCAGCCAAAATTGAGGGCAATTTTGTTTAAATACGCCTGTTTGTGCCATTAGCTCCATTTCACCAGGGAAATCTGCTCTCACTTGTGCATATGACATCATCTATTGACATAACCCCACCAAAACAGGCATTTCAAACCCTTATACTCTGCCATTTCACATGCCGCAATTATACTCAAGCCTAAACGAATCTTTGACACAAGACTTGCACCACTTTGCTTCTCTACCATGCACTTCACTTGGCTGTTTTCCCAAAAAGAACTATTTACTTCTGGAGACTTGTACTGCTTTCCATTGCACCCAGAAACTCAACTACAGGAACTAAGGGTCTTATGATAGCAAACTTAGGAGTATTTTCAGTGACAGAATTACAAACTAAATTGTACATCCTACTTAAATTGTAAAGTACACTCAGTAAAAAAGACCCCATGCCCAACCAGCACAACCTAGTGTGTGTTTCTATGTCCTGCAAAGCCAACTGCTGCAGGACCCAAGTGTGGAAGTCCTTTAAGTGGGGAAAACCTCAACCTGCTAAAGCCTGCTTTACTCTCAAGTTAGGGGTTTGCGGCTGTGAGGAACACAAGTTGGTTGCGTTAGTTCTCAAACACAGCAACGATTAAGCCAAGTTTAATTGTTACCATACAACTGTTTAAATGTTTTCTTAGTATTCTTTCAGTCTTCATCCCATTACTGCAGTTACTGTATACAAGATGGAACGGTCAAGCACTGGAAGTGACACAGCATCGAGACAGGAGCCTTGAGTGCCAGGCATGACATCCATGCTTTCCTTCACCTGAAAGCCCTTACATTCTTGAGGTTTTTACTTCATGTGACAATGGCCCAGAACTTTAACTCTGCCTCTTAGCATCATGTGTAGGCCGTAATCAAGACCAGAGGACCTGAGAGGACTACCTGCCCATCTGAACTTTTAGATTTGCTGGAGATTAGTCTCAGCATTCCCAGGAATTTATCCACAGGCTCTGATCTCGATCGGTGAGCTCTCTAGGCACACCCTACAGCATTCAAGCTAATTGTTTTCTCCACAAAACGCCCACAGGACTCATTATCTGAGGCAACCTTAGACTCTGCAGCTCCTCAGAGGAGCTGCATAGCCAGCAAATCCCAAATGAAAAATATTGCATTTTACAAGTGGAGTCACAAGCCCTATAAACTCAGTAGTTAAGAGAGAAACCACAAACCAAAGCACAATGAAGAGGGTCAGATATTGAGATGCAGGAAGGACTGTTTTAGGCAATTATATAATTAGTGGTCACTTTCAGACAAGAAAAAAGCCTTGCTTGCCTCTTAAATCTTCTCACCAATCATCTGCTCAGTAGATCCAAAGCTCATAGAACTGGAGGTGTTTTCAAAGTTGACAACACATGAAGATAGCTTATATGTACTTGGTAAACAGAAGTAGCTAAAATACTCAAAGATAGCTCCTCAGAGAATTTTAAAGCCCCATTATCTCTGGGTTCAGTGTGCAGACTCCCGCAATCCATAAAAAAAGAAACAATAGTACTTTATTAAAATACTAAATTTTATTTTTCTCCACATACATTTAGTCTCCCCACCATTTCCATTTGTCTGACCACCACCATGCCTTATCAAAACATTCCATACATACTTAAAATGAAGCTGAGGGTGGAGTCCCGTCTTTAAAAACTAAACAGGCATTTTGGACAACACATTCTTGGCAAGGTAATCTGGATGACATTTATCAGACACAGGAGGGAAAGCTCTTTCAGCATTTGTAAAAAGAACAGCCAAATAATGGTTACAGAAATAAGACTGCAGATTTTAACGAACTGTTTAAACTGTTTTCTTTTCTTACAGAGTCTGTCTCCACTGCCAGAGAGCTTGAATGACCTGGAAGTGTACACAAAAAGTTAAAAATTGAAATCCATTTTATTAATTATTTTTAGTTTACTATCTCCACTTACACTCCATAAAACACTGACTAAATTATAACCAAAAATGCATTCCTTTCAGAGAAAATCAAGTTGAAAGCATGACATTGGGTCTTTCTGCTAGAAGACTGTTATTCACACTAGGTCACAATAGTAAGCATTCAGTGAAGGTGAATGAGAGGATGGGTGTGGACGAGCTAGCTAAATACTGGCGGAACTCTGCCTACCCTGGCTAATATCAGAGCAGCTCCAGTAGCCGAGGCTGACTGCTTTTCAGCATTCCTTTAAGAACATATCAATTTGTCCATCAGAAAAGTTTATTCTGAATCACTGAGGGAAGCAGGAAAGCATAAGGAATTGTCACTGGAAAAAAATTAACTTAAAGGAATGTTGATAGGGAAATCTAAGACACATTTCCAGCTTAATCTGTGTTAAGTAATAACTAATTCAGGAATTTGCTTCCTGATACCACCTTTTGGCTTGCACTTTTTCAAGAGTTCAGTTGATTTTGAGAGAAAATGTAGCAAGAATGCCATAATCTCCATCACAAAACAGCTCTCCATCCCAGACGCCCTCCCCAACAAAGGGCTGAACAGCAGACTGGCCTAGGTGGCCAAATTCAGAAGCAAGGAAAACCACAGCTCATTTCCTTAGCCACTGTGGTGCCAAAAGGAAAATTCTGTGGGTTTAGTAAGCAAGAGATACTTTACCAACCAAATAAAAGCTGGAAAAATGTAATAAAATACTAGCTTCCCCATCTTAGCCAACTAAAGCCTTAAAACCATTCCCATTTATTTAATCTGAAGTATTGTTTGTGGTTTGTAACCCTTTGAAACAGTCCAAAGCTTGTAAAGATTATGAAGTGGAAAAGAAACCCTAAGTCAGGTTATAAAAGTTTTTGGGCTTTATCAAGCTCTCATGAATTCAGTTACCTTTTGGTCCTCCGTCCTGAAGCAATTCTTAACGTAGTTGGCAAATTTGGGCTCCAGCTTAGGAAGGGTAGTACCCTATTTTGAAAAAAAGCAAGCTTTAGGGTCTGCAGGTCATTTAATACTTCCAATAAATAACCTATCAAGCTGCAACCCCTTGCAATACGTGGAATTTGAACTCACCTTGCAACTTCCCACACTGTTCTGCTTTAAACCATTTCAGAAACTTTGTTTCTCTACCATACCCAGGTATTTCTCACAGAAGTGGCTACACACTGAATTGCTGTCCAAGACTCTTTGCTGATGCTGAACCACATTCACAGCAAGCATTCACCACTTAAAATAACCTTGTTTGTACTCAACAGTCTACAGTCTACATGCTAGTCAGATAAACTAGAACTAATTCTATATTTATGGACTCTTACTACAGCATGCAACCTGAGACTACCCTTCACAGGTAGGTTTTCAACTTCAGCTCTCTAAAGCAAAACATCAACCCACCTCCCACCTACCTTTTAAGACTCATTCTAATACACTACTTCTATTCATTTAAAGACCTGTTCTAGAAACATTTCCTTGTAATCCCTGAATTTGTCTTTGCACATGCTCAAATGTACAAGACAGGTTCAGATAATAATTTATAGATACAGGTTTATCATCATGTCTCCTAATATCTCCAGGGAAAATAATACAGCATGCTATTTTAGGAGGCACTGATTTCCTTCCACATGTCCCAACAGAAAAACTTCCTAATTTTTCAGGTGCATCAGTTGTAATATCCCATGCCAATTAGGACAGTACACTTAGCTGCTACTCAACACATTGCACAAGACAGCAAATTTCTGTTCAAAGGAAACAGCAACATGAGAAATATTTTTAACTGCAATACTGCAACCAAAAAGCTTGCATTTGGACACTGTCTTATGTCTTGCTTTTCTAGTAGCTTCCTGACATCTACTTAACACAAGAGTTCCACTATGAATCTAGAAGTGATTTTATAAAAGCTGTTAACTTGCCGGCTGACAGCTGGAAGTCCTGTGGTATACTGAATGCAGACACCTCCTCCCCTTATTAAGAGATGCACCAGCACCATCTTGATAAAACTTTAAGCTCCCAGCTAGAGTGCTTAGACAACATTTCCCAGTAAAAACACTCTTCTGCACCAGATAATGTATTTTAAAGCTCTTTTTGCCAGTTATCTGCTCTGCATGCTTCCCTCTGCAGGGACCTGTCTACTGAGGGCAGCTCAGTCACTTCTGCTTACAATGCAGAAACACCACTAATCACAGCTCCTCTGAGTCATTCCAAACACCACTGCAACATCCAGCAGTTATTGTGACCCACCAGGATTGTCCCATCCATTTTGCCATGCTCACAGTCTAGGGCTGTGCACCTCCATCCTCATCACAGCCTGTCATTGCTCTTTCTGCATCCACCCTGTATTTAAACACTTTCGGTCTTGTTTTGCTTTCTTGGAGCAAAGCAGCCTCAAAACGCGATCTAAGTAGAAGATAATCCTAATTCTTTAGGTGACCTTTGCCATCGTACAGGGTTAAAAAGTTTATTTTGAACTAAAGAACACCCCATCAGCAAACCACCAATTCTTCCTAGCACCCATATCAGCACACTTCTGAGCTATCCAAGTACAACAGTCAGGTCCTCACTTCCCTCTGTTCTGAGTACAGGTGTACTCAGAACACACCCCTTGCTTGCTCATGTACTTCCAACCCCGGCTAAGGAGGAAAGAAGCACCTGCTACACTTTTACCCAACCAGCCTATAAGTGAATCTTCTATTTTATATTTAAATAGCAGCTAAGAATACTGCTCATATGTGTGACCACCGAGTGCTAGTCAAAGCTGGTAACAACCAGAACAAATGACTGCCCTGCCACCTTTAAAGGGTGAAGCATCCACTGAAGGGAGACTCCAACCCCATATCCTTTCAGAAAGCAAGCACTTTCAGGTCTTTCACAATGCATCAACTCATATCATAAGCACCTATCTCCCTCTTCTGGAAGTTACTGAGCCTTACAAGCATTAGGATACCGCTTCAAGACCAAAGGATTCCAAGCACATGAAGAACTCACTTCACTTTAGTAACCCAGAATGTTTATACACTAGTTAAGTCATCTTTAGACTCAATATCACCTAAGGTTTTTTATGGGTTTTGTTTTGTTTTTTAAATTTTAACAGAGACAGTTCACCAAGAAACACCAAATTGCTGATCAGCACTACTAGAGGAATACAGAAACAAAGCGGTTTTGTTTCTCATGAATACAGAGGCTTTTTTTTCCCCCAAATGTGTTTTCATTTCGCTGAGCTTCAACATCAACATACACTGATAGTAACAGCACAGCAATCAGTGACATCATTACCGTTTCTTAAAACATCCAATTCTTCTCATCTGTGGAAGCGTAAAAAAAATAAGGCTAAGAAACCTCATTCCCCAAAACTCACCTTATCTACAGATGCTTGCATTTTTGCTTTTATCTCCTCTAACGACAGAGGAACTTTTGGTGTTTTTGGAGTTAGAGTTTTATCCTTCTTGGAATCTGGAGTCTGAAAATTATTCATTTCATTAGTAACTTGCACATAAAGCTACTCAAATAATGAATTTTATATAAACAAGGTTCCAGTAGGTTAGAACGTACTGTAGATTTTATATGGAACAGAAAAACTAGTTATCACATGTATAGTCCATATAGTTTTCAAAAAGTAACAGAATTTAAATTCGTGCTTCCCACACATTCCTCAGAACCATGAAAAAAGCTATTTTGAAGTCTGGAGTTATTATAGTTAGCATAACTGGTATCTTATGCTTCTGGGCAGGTGCCTCCATAGCTCTTTTAATAGAAATGATAGACAAAGTATTTAGTGATTCAGCGTTTATTCCACATCTGTAGCCAGATTAGGTCACACTTTAAAAGGCACACCTGCACTGCTTCTCAGATGCTATCCTGCCATGCACGCCAATACTCATTTCTGTATGAGCCTTCCTGGCATCATGTTTGAGTACATGCAGCAAGGAAAAGCTGCACAAGGAAGCAGGACACAATTACACAGTTTTGAGTAAGAAAGCTTTCAGTTCTGCAGTGGGTCAGTGTCATGAGAACGCCTTAGTCTCCAGCTCTACTCCAGTGGAAACACACTTGGCAGTCACCCTCTTATACAAGGTGCTACACAAAAAAAAAAATAGATTGAGTGTTTCAAACCAAAGAATCACCAATATTCCCAAGGGACAGTATGCCTGATTTCAAATCTTGGCTGTTGTGGGTATATATATTGATCATTGAGGAGTTTCACAAAGAACTTCAAGTAGTGAAAAGTATCCTCAACATGCTTCATATCAAGATTCAGAAACCTAACTTGAACATAAGTATGCTGTTTGAAGTTATCATTAGGCAAGAGAATTAGCTTCCACACTAGAATAAATCTTTGTTTTACTCAGTTGCTCTCACTCACTTTTGATTTAGATGCTGGTGTGGACGGCTTAGAATCTTTTCCATTTTGCTTTGCTTTCTGCATATTTTTTCCTGCAACTTCACGAACAGGCTGAAAAGAAAGCACACAACTTCATTTGTCAAATGAACTGCAAGTAAACTCAAGATGGCACATTACAGGAACCCAAAAGAAAACCTGTTGGTGCAGCACAGTAACATACAAGATCAAGTTCTGTTTATGATACCATACAACTATGTGTGGGACCCCTACTATATTTTCCTTAAATAACCTTTCCTTGTATATTAACACGCAGTCTCTGGGTGGCAGATATTGCTTTAAGATTAATTCCTGGTGGCAGTGCAATTCCATGACCTCATTCAGTGCTGCTTCTTCTCCGTAACACAACAATTACTTCATTTGGCATTTCATCCAGAAACATTGTCTGGGATGTGCCTGGGACATGATACCACACGCACGTTTAAGATATGGAGTCTAAAATTCCTATGTAAATCAAGGGACCATTTTGTTCAGTCACCCTAGACTACATCAGATGTCTGGAACCTGCAGTTCCAGGTTGTCTTTACCAGGCCATTGTGCACTATCACCTATGGAAATTCAGTAGGGACAGAGCAGCACATAGTGAAGTAAAACATTAAATATTTGTTTCCAAACAGTAGACATAAACATAAAAAGTCAAAAGTACACAAGCTGAAGAAAAAGAAAATGCCTCCCTTCTCCCTCTGCAGCTGCCCTGCTGTATGTTTACTGCACCACCAGATGGCACTCGAAGGTTGATGGGAACTGCACATCCAAGCACTTGTGTGCCTGCAGTGAACCTTTTCCAGAGGCTCACACATTTACTGCCTTTTGTATTTAAAGGTGCTAAAAAATCCTTTCCACAGCATGCAGGACTGAAACTGCAAAGCACAAGCCACTTTGAGCATGATTTTGTTTGCTGCCCAACAGCCATCCAGGGCCCACACCAGTCTGACAACTGCATGCCTGCGCTGATACAAACCCAGTCACCTCTTTGCAGCCAAGGAAATAAAACATGAACAGGATGGAAGCACATTCATACTGAAGTGTTCTCGTATCATATTACCATTTGTTTACACAGACTGAGCTAATCTAATGCATCCCCCATTCACACATTCCAGACAGCTGTGCTAAAACTCATTGATTTAAGGCACTACCTGCCCAATTACTGTCTTATCACAGTGTAAGTTACTTACTTTCTTTATTGGTGCTTTAATTTCTTCCTCATCATCCTCTAAGTCATCCTCATCACTACAATTAGAAAGGAAGTCACTCACCATAACTAGAGATTGGCATTAGGGATTGATCTTCCCCCTCCCTCCCAATAAAATGGTTTATTCATGAAGCAAGCCATCTTTCCAAGTTTACCTTATACCTTAACACATGGCAAAGTTCTAGGGCAAGCACTACCTTTTGAAGCACTTAAATTCATTCCCTTCTCTTTAATACTGAAGGGATGTATCTTAGGGACTTCCACTACTACTATTAGATGTTAATGAGTAACAGGAAGCCAAGTGTTATAACTCAGTATGACATACCTGAATAACAATAATTTATATTGCATTGTTGAGATAAATAAGGCAATTCTGCTTTTTCCCCAAGATACAGTAGCTTTTTCACTTAGGATCCAGTTATGTCACACGATTCATATTTTGAAAGTGAATCCTGTATTTCAAAATACATTATCAAAACAAGAATACACACTCATCATCGTCGTCGTCATCTTCATCATCATCTTCATCATCTTCTGATAATTTTGGTTTTTTCTATAAAAACAAAGTCTGTTAATTGTTGATACCATTTTGCGTAACGAAGAGCAACTGCTACCCAAAACAGTTGTGGGGCAAGTACTATCTCTATCAATTTAGCTAAAAAGCAGGAAGAAGTTAAAGCTGCCAAGTCCAAAGCTATTGACAGATTTACTGCATATGCTCTCAGCATACCAACCTTTCCTCTACAGTACACAGCTTTACTCAGCATTTCAACTAATGCAATACACTGATATTTATACCAGAATCTGCAGTTACTGCAGGGGACAAAGCTTCCACAAAAGTAGCTACTATATTGCCCCTCCAGCAGAACTTTGAGAACCTTCTGTATTTAATTACACTTCTGTAATTTAGTACCATATAATCCCTTCCTACTTATTATAGCAAGCCAGCTAACTGCTTACTCCTATAGGCAAGCATTAATACCGAGCAGAAAGAAAATGCTGTGAAAAAACTGACTGCAAGTCCATATACCTGTGGTGGTTTAGCTCCTCCACTTGCTGGTCTCTTTGTTGAAGCATTAACAATTTTTGAATCATCTTCCTCCTCATCTGATTCTGGTTCTTCTTCTAATGCTGATAAAGCAAAGGCAATGTGTAAAAACCTCACCTTAGTTAACAATAGGTAAAGCAAGACTGCTAGTAAGGAACAAAGAGCATCACCCACAACTGAGTAGGTTCAGTCTTACTGAGGTGCTGAGTTGATAGGAGGAAGCTTCCCACTAGTGACTTAACACTGACCAGGAAGTCTTCCAGCTTACCGCATGCAGGTACTACTAGAGGGAATTCCAAAACAGGTGAACAACCCTCATACAATTGGGACACTCCTCACACACAACAGACATAGAAAGTTAAAAATAACATTCTCTATTCCTAAGAAGACATTTAAAATCTAGTAGAGAGAAAGACCGAAGACAACTCCACAAAGGAAAAGAAAGGCTAGTCCTGGGTTAGTTTAGTTCAAAACCAAAACTATGTCATGGGCAGTCTTCTCACACTCAGCTGATAAGCAGAAAGCCTACAGTGGGACACCAACACCCACTTTAAAGGGGAGAAATTAGAACTTAAATTGCAAGGCTGACAAATGCCCCTTATCCATACAAAACAAATGGCAAGCAAAAGCATGCAGGCAACTCCTCTGAACTTCTGCCCTACAGCCACTTTATGCCTCCAAGGATGTCACTCTAAGATTCAGAAGGTCAGTATCAGCAAAAGCACTGCCTGAGGCACCAGCTACACATCCCTTCAAGTTCTGCTGGTGCTGTCAGGTGCCAGGACTCAGAGGAGTGACCAGTCATACATACCTACGAGGTGCTGACCACTGACGTAAACAGGCCCCGAACCACATTTCAACCTCAACACCACTGGTGGTGTGATCTCAAAGCCGCCTAATGAAACCTGTGGGATGAAGCATTGTTATTTAGTCAAATATTCCAGGTAAAGTGTACTCAACACTCCATGCAAGTGAAAACGAACACCAACAGCTGTAGACTCCATGGCTAACACAGGTATTCCAAGTTCCCATTCAACAGAGTATTCTTCAAGAATCGAAGAGTCAACTCAGGGTCAAAGAGCCACCAAGAGGGGTTTCCTACACTCGTTGCTTATCCTAGTTAAAGCACACCAAGGCCAGACCACTACACATTTGCTTCTACTCCACTTGGCAGCAATGCCAATGTGAACATTATCCATCCCATCTACCCCCAGAGTTGTGTAGTTCTACTTGTACATCAACAACCGAGTCAAACTACATTCCAGATAGCAGAAACGACAACAGGGTGCCCTTAAATCAACAAAGCGTAACAATCATCTTCAGAGTTTCTTAAGAGCTTGGGACCTGCAGAAAAAACTAATTGTTCTCATCCCAGGTTTAAAGAAAGCAACACAGCCTAAAGATGACTAAAGTACATCTACTAGGCACAAAAAAGGTTTGTATTTACTACCACCAAAACAGACACTTGTCTGAACACACTGTTCAGTTTCACTAAAATTCAGTTGACCCAAGCCTTTTTCAACTTTTTTCTCACTGGAGACCAAATTTACAGTAGATTTTTTCCAAGTTTCTGCACTTACTGTAGGCTGCACTGACATTTTCAGAGATGCCAGTACTACTTTAGTGGGGTTGCCTTCATAGTCCAGTGCTTCTGCTTCTACAATGTGTAATTCGTCTTTGGCTCCAGCTCCTAAAGTAACCTGTGAAGTCAAGAACATAACACAGTCTGAACACCCTCCTAAATATTTTAAAGTCTTCTAAACTCCATTCACTATTCTGCATCAATTACTACCAAAATATGGATTTTTGACTACAAATGATTCCATCACACTCCGTCCTAAGCCAATATCCTTTCTCCACAACACTGAAACTTCCAAGGTGCACCTCCAGGCGTGTTTGAAATCAGGCCATTTGCAATCAGGATCACTGCATTAAAATGAGTCAGTGACAAGTTCTGTCACCCCTATAGCTGGTCCAAGGAAAGAAGTATAAACCATTATGTCTTCTACAGAATCACAGCTTATAGCCTTCCTCTTCCTGCCATGTTTTATCTGACAATTGCTTCCCTTCATTACACTGTGCACTTTTTGCTTACTTGACATTCACTGAGGAGTCAAGTCTAACACCAGCTCAGTTGAATACTGGGATTTATGCACGTCTTTTGCTTTAATTCACTATGGACTGAGAGCTGCTGTCCCAAGGCATTTCTGGACTCAAGTGCCTGGATTCCTTACTCTGAGTAAGAGTCTGGCACTTTATGAAGGGTCAAAATTCACAGCTGCAGGGAGACAGGTGAGTGACAGACATGGATCAGGCCTGTAATTCCAGTTCACTGAAATCTCTGGTTCTCAGAAAATCAAGAATCCCTTGCACTACAAATATTCCCAATACCAGCGCACAAGGCGCTGTGTTTCCTTTCCTAAAGCCCATACAAAGAAAGCTTTCCAACCCCCACATGAGATGTGGCTGTGAACACTTCAGGCAGAGGCATACAACTCAAGTTTCTGTTTTCCAAGAGCTGAGCTTTAAGGAGGCTATAATAGTCCAGACTTAGATGTATCACACTGAAGGCTGGGAAATAGAACATTGGATTCACCACTGGCAAATTCTGTTATTCGCAATTTAGGGAGGTGAAATTGCAGCTCTGATCTCACCTCTCAAATGTGTTGTCAACAACACTGAATGGTTCAGCTAGTAGGACAAAAATTTTAGTGCATGCCCTCCACCCCCAATTACTCCTGTTGTTTGCAGCAGTTCACATAACACTACAGCACTTACCCTTCATTTATTTCCTGAGTGTTTGGCAAGCATCCATGCACGTGTTTTAATTTCTACACTGAAGGAATGCACACTGATTAAATGGGTAATGCAGCAGTGACCATCCCTGTTCCTAGCTATCATTAGTAAGACATTTACAGAAACTGTCATGTCACTTTTACCTCCTGCATCCATCCTCCACTTTTCACTTTTACCCCCTTTTCTCTCCATCTTTCTGTACCTCAGGATCAACTCCACCACCACACTTGTATTTAAACAACAACATCTGGGCTTTTATCAGGAGCACAGATAAGTTACCAGGTATTTGCTACCTTCACACCTTACCTTTCAAGTCCTTCCTCTACTCAACAAGGCATTTTCTGTTTGCAACCATGTCCAACACCTTTCAAGTCTAAGTCTCTTAAACATTTCCTAGGTTGTCCTTTTTTATCTCAACCCCCATCTCTCCTGTTTTATTCCCTTTGTATTCTATGAAGAGGTTATTTACACAAGAATTTTTCTCCTGCACAAGCCTAACAACAAAGCAGTGGTGTAGATCCATCTGCTTCATCTCTCACAGGGTACAACATAAGAAGACATGCTACAGGTAATTTAAAAAAAAAAGGAACTTTGGGTAAAACCATACAATTCGAGTATCACTAATTTAATCTCCATAACAAACATTCAGATACAAGGACTTTGCATATGGACTTGTCCTATACACACTTTATTGTTATATTCTTCCACCAAAAGAAATTGTAATTACGAACAAATTACTAATTGTCAAGTCCAGGCTATAATTTTCATAATATACAAGGATGGAAAACACATGACTCATACAACTAACACAAAAAAGTTTTACGTAACATTATGAAGTGTTTGGAGATCTCCATTATTCAAGTGACCTCCAGAAAGTAATTCTGCTGTAAGAATTAATCCAAAATTATAAGACTCTCTTGCTTCCAGGTATCAAAGCATCTCTTTGAATTTAAATAAACACAGCAATAAGCAATAGAGATGCTACCCAAAACCAACATCGTCAGCCCAGAACAAAACCTCTGAGATACTGTGTCTGACTTGTGTGACACCAGAAAGTTCCAAGGACACATTCGAGAACTCTGCAGAAGTCTGTTAGATGAATTATCTGAATGAAAGATGGGGTTTCCCAGTTACATCCTTGGAGAGGGTAAACCAAGGACAACAAATCAAAACATAACCCTTCTGCTCTTTTATTTGGATTTACTTATTATCTGCCTCTGGGAAAGAGAAAGAACTGGAGTTATGTTTGGGAACACACTGAAATGGTTTTCAAAATAAAGTTTCTAGGTGTCTACAAAAGTATGCCTGTATATGAGTCTTATAAGTCTATCCTTCCCCCCATGCTCCTGTAGCATCTGCACTATTTGTATGTAGTGATGCCTGAGTATATAGTTTGGCATTTAATTCCATTTAGTATATATTTATTAACCTACTGTGAGATGATTTTTAAACTTTTCCAGCCTTGCACTGCTTGCTGTAAACAATGAAACACCAGTGGAAAAACCTTTTCAATACAAAAATAAGCTGAAATGACAAAATATGCTCCACTGCCCATAAGAGATGGTTATTTTAAAGAGATTCACATAACATTTATTACTAGAAGAATTAAGATCAGGGAAATAAATGACGCGTTTAAAAACCCATTTCTTGCAACACAGCACACCACTACTTTAAAAATGTGAAGTTAAAAACCAAACACTACTTGCCGTTCTCAGAGACAACTGATGTTCATTTTCTTCATCATCTACTTTAAACTGATACTCCTTATCTGCTTTAAGCTCGCAGCCTGTAAAAAGACAATTTCATTATAAGCCTATTGCTGGATTTAAGACGCAAACATTTGCTAATTACTTATTTTGCAAATTGCTGCTCGCAGGCCTTATACTTACACAGAGAGCTAGCGGCACTCTGGACACGCACGCACTGGAACACGTGGGGCGAGGAAAACCCCAGGCGAGTGCGCGGCCTGCTGCCGACCACGCAGCTATCAGCACGGCCCGTTCAAACCCAGCAGTTTCAAGACCATCCCCACCCAGCGTCCCTCGCGGTGCCCGGGGCGATACCACCGCCGTAACCGCTCGCAGTGGGCGGCCGGGCCTGCCCTTGGGTCGATGGGCAGAAAAGTGCGCGCGGCCGCGCAGCGCTCCACGTGCTCCGCCTCCGGTCGCCCAGCCATGTGCTCCGCGGGCGCTCCCAGCGCGCCGCGTCCTTAGGAACGGCAGGGAGACACCAGGAACAAAGCGCGGAACAAAGCGGGCCGAGCCCCGCCACGTGCGGGCCGGGCGCCACGTGGGGAGCACGCGCGGGAACGGCCGCGGCCGCCGGGCGTCCCCGGCCCCAAGAGAGCCCCCCCTTCCCCTTCCCCCGCGCTTTGAGGGGCGGCGCTCGGCCGGCACAGGCCGCGGCCCCACACGGGGCCCGCACGGCGCTCGGCCCCGGGGCCTTCGGGGCGACGGGGCCAGCGGTCCCCGAGAGAGTGAGCCCGCGGCGAGCGTTACCGAAGAGGAAAGTCTGCGGGCGCAGGGGGCCCATGCTCTCCATGTCCATGGCGCTGTCCTCCATCACGGGGCTTGCGGCGGAGCTCAGCAAACGCTGCGACGCTGCGGGCAGACGCGCACTAAAGGAAGCGCTGTGCCCGCCCACTCGCTGATATAGCCCTCGCGTTCTCGCGAGACTCGCACGCTGGATTCGCCCACTCGGTCCCCCGTGCCGCCCCTGCGCACGCGCTCACGTGGAGGGTGGTCGCGCGCGGGGCCGCGGGGGCCGGCAGGGGGCGTCGTGGATCGGTGTCATTGTGAGGGGTCCCGAGCCCACCTGGCTGCGGCCCGGCGCCGCGGGCAGCTGCAGCGTTCCGCTGCATGGCTGGACAACGCGAGCGGCAGAGCGATGGGGGGCGCGGCCACGGCCCCGGTCCTGGCACAGGGCTTGGAGCCGCAGCAGCTTGAGCTGCTCAACTGGCTGGAGGGCCTTGCTGCAGTGGAACGTGCTCTCCTCACTCCTGTGCCGGGAGCTGGTTGCTGTCATCTCTGACTGAAAAAATAAATGAACAAAAGCAGCCCCTTTGCTGTGCATTACCTGCTAGGACGAGCTCCCATCCCGAGCTACTGCTCCCTGTGCCACTGGCTCTGAAGGCCAGGGACAACAACACTGTGGGAACCCCCTTTTCAGATGGTGTGTGATGGGAGCAAACCACTTTTTAATGTGAATTAGCACAGGGGGAAATCTGTCACAACAAAATCAAATGTCACAAGGTTATTTTAATCTTAGAGCTACCAGCCCTGAGAAGACTTGTTTGCCTCAGCAGTGGGAGTCCCATCAGTGGCCCTGGGCTGGACTCACCATCTACATATTCCAGGCCATTGTGTCCGGGGTCTGATCTGCACAAGTCAGGTCTCTTGTGTGCTATTCTCACACTTACCTGAACACTTACTCTTCAAAAATAAAAGTATATAGGCTCTTGGTGCTCTTGTCTCTCCACTGATTTGAAATGTGTAACATGTTATCGTGTTACCTTCATTCATATTCATAAAGGAACAAGATTAAATAATGCTGCTGAAAAGGAGACAAACTGAAGCAAAAAATAACTGACACAGTGGGAAAATGAAACTTACCCTGTCAAAGATTCCCCTTCCTCACTCTTCCACAGAATCGGCCCCCTTGCAGACAGCAAATACAGATCCACAGAATATATATCCAGCTTAGTTTTGAGTGTAAAGTCTCCTATTTGAAAAATACAATTCACTTTTCCAAATCAGATATTATCTGAGCGATGGTTTCACCAGAATATGATCCCTTGGAATCCTACTAACGTTAAGGCAGGTTGTCCACTGAGGTATTGTCAGGTGGATTGCCACAGGCTGACTAAAATTCAATAATAGTTAAATTGTGTGTGAAAATGAGGTACAGGAATAAATTAGAGCGCAGCTTAGCATATGAGGGAGGACGGGCACTTGGGGCCACTATGGGAGCCCTCTTTTAGAGTCACAGAAGAATTTTGGCTGGAGGCCCCCTGGTCTGGAAGGACCAATGTGGATCACACTCAGAGGGCTCCATCTCTGCAGCTTGTCTGGGCCAGTTTGCTACAGCAGTGCAGTGACTGACCAGCACTAATTACAACTGATTTGGAAATAATTATATCAGTTAAAATTTGCAGTTTTTTTCTGTTTCACTTATCATCTTCCTACCAGTTCTTTGTGCTTAAATAGAAGGTGACACACTTGTAGCGTATGGCAAGAGTATTCAAGCAAAACCAGAGAAACTAACAAAGGTATTTTTCTTCCTTTGCATCCTATAATAGAGATATCACTAAATTGCAATCTGTACATCCTTTGTATGTATAGGAATAAAACCCTGATGGATGTCAAAGTCACAAAACTAGAGAGTAGAGTAGTCACTTAAGCATCCTGGACCACCCTTCCTGGTTTTTTTCAGTCCAGATCTTCCTCCTGAGGGGCAGCGCAGGGACACCTCTGAGCTCTGCTCCCTGTGACAAGGGACAGGACTCGGGGAAAGGCTGGAGCTGTGACAGGGGAGAGTTAGGATGGGTATCAGGGAAAGGTTCTTCCCCAGAGGGTGCTGGGCACTGCCCAGGCTCCCCAGGGAATGGGCACGGCCCCAAAGCTGCCAGAGCTCCAGGAGCGTTTGGACAACACTCTCAGGGATGCACAGGGTAGGATTGTTGGTGTGTCTGTGCAGGGCCAGGAGCTGGACTGGATGGTGCCTGTGGGTCCCTTCCACCTCAGGATATGCTGTGATTCACTCCCCTTAAAATCTCACAAGGAACCAGAGAACAAACAGTGTTTATTTTGTTTTCTAACATTTGGTTTGGCTCATTTCTTGTTATCTTTATAAAGTAATTACTGCTGAGAGTGGTCCTTAGGGTAGCAAGAGTGGCAACTATGGAGAAGATACACACAGGGATCTGTGAAGCAGCAGAGGCAGAAATCCCATCAAGTGCAGTGGCTGGTGTCCCTGGCATAGCGAGACATCATTAATTGATCAGACATCTCAGCCTTAAGAGTTGTGCAGATGCAGATGAGGCATTTGTTTGGTTTGGCTTGAAAACGGGAACTAGTATCAAAATTTAAAATGAAGTTATGGCATAGCCCAAATATCAGACTGGAGCTGGAAGGTGAATCCTACATGGTAATAGTGAAAGGGAATGAATGTACATTTACCTGGTGTAATGCTGCAACAGGAGGACATGGCTTCTGGTTAAACCCACCCAAAAACCTGCCCCACAGGGCACCAAGCAGCTCCAGAAGTCCACCCAGGTCTGTTGAAGAGAACAGTATGACCACAGCATGTCCTCCTGCATGCAGTCACTTTTAATTCAATTACAGTCTTCCATTACGGAGGAAATAAATGTGGGAGGAAACAAAGGACAGACACAGACAAGCAAAACATGGGTAGGAAGTAGGAGATCTATGCTTACTGCATCTCATTTGGCTCCATAGGGCTTTAGAAGGACTGTCATACATCATGACATTTATTATTTCTGCCATATACTAGGATGAGAAGTCCATTACAATATCGATCATTTTACTTTGCTCAGCTTTATGCTGTGTAATACTCAGCAGAAGAGGCTTACAAGTGATTTAGAAACAGTCGTACAGGGACAACTGAGGGAAAAATCGGGAGTTTCCCTTAATGGAATTCTCTTTTTAGTGAGCTTTTACAAAACTTAAGAAATTGTGTTTTAAGCATGATTAAAACTGCAGCACAGTTGCAGTCAAGCAGTCAGAAGCTATAGAGACAGTAAAGATTTCCTATGCAATCTTAATTTACACACTGACATAATGAAATAATCTTCAACTGCCCTGCCCCATGGCTGTCACATAACCTCTTCACCAGGTTCCTCCTCCCTTCACTAGTCAATAGTTTCTGTCCCAGTGAACTAAGTGCCAAAATCTTAAATGACATCAAAACACTTACCCCTCTTTTTCTCAAAAAGAGATCATACAAGAAACTCCAAGTATTTCACTTTAGCCTGAAATAACTGCATATTGCCATCACCAGTTGGGACAGCAAGAGGCAGATGTTAGCTGTTCTCATCCCTATGATTGGGAGTACCAGTAAGAACAATGTGCTGTCTTGGCACTGTAGTGGTAGCAGGAATAGAGCCACCGTGCTGGGTGCCAGGCAGCCTAAGCCCTGAACACAGGTGAGAGCTGCATCTCCGGGGAGCTGCTTTGAGAAGATTTGTCCTTGCATGTATAATTTCCCTTCACCTCCAGGCTGATTTGCAGCCAGCTTAGGTCAGGGACCTGTGGTGGAGGGACCATCCTTACCTGGTTGTCTTCTTTCTTACCTACAGTCTGCTTTTTACTGCTGATCCTGCTGTAAGTGCCACTGGAAGTTTTCTTCATCTTCCCTCTTTATGTGCTGCCTGTTCCATCCCCAGCTTTGCCTGTAGCACATTCTTTATGCAGAGCAGCGTGAAGACCTGCATCAGAAGGTCCTTCAGCACCAAAGAAAGCTGGATAAGGGGAGCCAAGAGAGGATAATGACCTAGCTTCTGCTTATGGCAGCACGAGCTGGTGCTGCTCAATCTCTTCTTTGTTCTTGCACAGAGCTTTCAAGATCCTTCTCCTGTTAGGGCCCAGTTTCAGACATGCAACCCTAAAAGGGAATAATGACAGATGAGCCAGGATTTCCACAGGGAAGGCACTCAGATATCGCAGTGATGATAAGAAGTAAGGTTACACAGATAGATTACAGGTGTCAGTGTCACAGCAGTAAAATTTGAGATAACCTGAAATTTCTCTCTTTTTTCCTTCTTCTTTTTTTTTTTTGTCTTTTTTTCTTTAAATATTCTAAAAGTCATACCAATAGGCACAGGATCTAAACATTTCATATGAATGAGCAAGCCTTGAGTATGGGATAATTAGTTCTAATTTAGAATTAATACAACATATACATGAATATGAGTCCCTTAACAAAAAGACATCACAATTGTACACATGGGGTGTTTTTGCACACAGCTGAGTCCAGATATGACTTCGGCTCATACCCAGATGGATGGTACTAGCCTGGATGTCAGCCAAGGGTTTGCAACAGCAAATGGTAAAAGTTGGATTTTGTAATGACTTTGGCCTCATCAACAGGTCATATGGACCAGGATCCATACCAGGGACAGGGCTCTGAGTACAACAGGAGCTGGATGGTGGAGTACCCGGGGCGGCATGGCCACGCTCTGGGGAGAGAGGGAGGAAAGAAGACAGGATATTAGAAGAATGCTTCTCCCCTGGAGTTACTGAATGCAGGGATGAACTGTCTCTACTTGCTTGCCTGAATACTGGACATGTGTTCAAGCTGTACCTTTAAAGAAAAGAGGGGAAAACTGTGTACAGACACAAGTCAAGGGAAAATATTATCCTGAACATTTTCACCATCCTTCGCCAATATTCAGAACAGTTCCTACCAAATTATTATCTTAAATGGGTTATGAGCAGCAGATAAACTGAATTCTACCAATTTCTGTGTATTGTGCTCATGCACTGCTTTGCAGCAACATTTTATATCCTTGTGGTGGGTTGACCCTGGCTGAGCACCAGCCACTGTCACCACCCTCCTCAGCTGCACAGGGAAGAGAAAATACAGTGAAACGGTCATGGGTTGAGATAACAGCAGGGAGAGATTACTCACCAGTTACCATCACTGGCAAAAGGGTCTCAACTTGGGGAAAATTTATTTAGTTTTATTAAATTTTTATTGAATTTTTTACCAATCAAATCAGGGTAGGGTAATGAGAAACAAAACCAAATCTTTAAACACCTTCCCTCCAACCCTCCCTTCTTTCTGGGCTTAATTTTACTCATGATTTCAGCTCCCTTCTCAGCCCCAGTGGTCAGAGGGGCAGGGAATGGGGGCTTTGCTCAGTTTATCACACCTTGTCTCTGCCACTTCTTCCTTCTAGGGATAAAACTCTTCCCTGCTCCAGTGGAGACAATCCTCCATGAATTTCTCCAGTGTGAGTCCTTTGCATTGGTTGCAGTTCTTCACACACTGTTTCAGCATGGGTCCCTTCCATGGGGTCAGACCCTCAGGCACAGCCTGCTGCAATATGGGTCCCCCAAAGAGTCACAAGTCCACCAGAAACCTGCTCCAGAATGGGCTCCTCTCACCAGGACCCTGCTCCAGCACAGGCTTTCCACAGGGTCATGGCACCCTTCATGCATCCCCCTGCTCCAGCACAGGCTTCTCCAGGGGCTGCAGGGACACTGTCACTTTCACTATGGGCTGCACCACAGTCTGTAGGGGAATCTCAGCTCCGACACCTGGTGCGTTTTCCCCTTCTTAAATACATTATCTCAGAGGTGCTGTCACTGTTGCTGATGTGCTTGGCCTCTGCCAGTGGTGAGTCTGTCTTGGAGCTGGTGGTGTTGGCTCTTCCACACATGGAGGAAGCTTCCAGCAGCTTCTCACAGAAGCCATCCCAGTAGCTTTGCCCCTACCAAAACCTTGCCATGCAAATCTACCTGCATTTCCAGGTGCCATTTCCTCACTGGGATCCCTGACTCCAGGGCATATCTAATGCTTCACCACCTGCACTGTTTTCTGGATTTTTTCCTGGAAAAATTTGCACACTGGAGATGGGAATTGGAGGCACAAGACAAAAAGATCATGGGTTAAGATAAGAACAATTTACTGGAAACATCAATGAGATAAGAAAATTAACAGTAACAGCAGCAATATTAATGACAAAGGATACAAGAAAAGAAACAATTAACACAAGGAACCCTCCCCCCTAGGTTTCTCCATCTGCCATGTTTTGTTGACAAGAAGTCTCTTTTCCTTAGAAAAATCTCCCTTCTCCCCACTCCTGGCAATGAGGTAAGGTGGTACAGAATAATCTCCATGTCCTAACCACATCCCCTCCTGGCTATTGCAAAAATTAACCCTCTCCTAATGGGAACCAGGACATTCTCCACCCCTTATTCTATACCACGTATGTCCTGCACAGCACAAGTATAATTTCCGTAGTCAATTGCTGTCCCTCCATGATGTTTGTTGAGTTCCTTTAGTCCATGGCTGTGAGTTCTGTCCAGCCTAGATGTCTTCCAGGGCAGCAGGGTTGCTGTGCTGTCAGCTGGTTACTCCATCAGGAGCTCATGCCTCCAGAATCCCCCAGAATCCCATGGACCATCCTCCAGTCTCCCCAGGTGCTTTTTGCCAGAGGCTCCAGGAAGGACCATTCTTCCCAGGTATGGGGTAGAGCAGGTTCTTCACATCCTGTCCTGCTCTGACTGCCCAAGGACTACTGCATGAACAGTCTCCTGTTTAGCTTTTTGAAAGTTTGTTGTTGTTCAGGACACCAATTAAAAATAATTTTTCTTCTGGGTCACATGATACAGAAGATTTACAGTCTGACTGTAATGTAGAATATACATCCTCCAAACACTTAGAGCACCAAGGAAAGCCTGTGTCTCCTTCTTGCTGGGTGGTAGGTACATAGCTGCTATTTTGTTAACCATACCCATTGGAATATGATGATATCCATATTCCCATTTTGCTCCTAAAAACTGAATTTCCTGGGCAGATCGCTTGACCTTACTTTGGTTTATGGCAAAACTGGCGTTCAAGAGGATCTGGATTATCTTCTCCCCTTTTCAAAAACTTCCCCTGCTGTGTTCCCCCATACGATGATGTCATCAATGTACTGCAGATATTCTGGAGCTTCATCCTATTCCAGTGCAGCCTGGATCAGTCCATGGCAAATGGTGGAACTGAACTTCTACCCTGGGGCAGTCAGTTCCAGATGTACTGGACACCCCTCCAGGTAAAGCATGAGTGAGTCTTGCTGACCACTCCCTGACTCTCCAGTTCACGGATCATCCCATGGAGAGAGCAATCCTGGTCAGTGCCATGTTGCTTATGGGGCACTGTTAAGGTGGCCATCGATACCTGCTGTTCTTCCATCCTCAGCAGCCCCACAGCAGAAGGGTCCTCTGAGAGACCTGTCAAGGTGTACAACTGTCTAATTTCCTCTGTCTCCACAGCAGCTGTCCCAAGAGTGCAACCATGCCCTTTTGAGTCCTTGAAATACCCTCTCCTGAGGTAATCTAGGCCAAGGATGCCTGGGACCGCTGGGCCAGTCACAATGCGGTGTTTTTACCAATTGTTCCCAGTCAGGTTCACTTCAGCTTCCAGTACAGTGAGCTGGTGGCATCCCCCTCATCGCCCCAGATTCACATGAAAGCTGTCCCTGTCCCCAACAACAGACAATACCCAATTACTCCTTTCATCATGTTTTTTTCAGCTGGAAGGAACCCCATCTCTTCAGAAGAGACTCCCTTCCCCCTGCCCCTGGCAATGACCTGACATGATACAGAATAACCTCTGGGTCTGAGCAGTGGCCCTTCCCAGCAACGGCAAAAATTAAGCCTATCCTGGCAGGAACTAGGAGAAAAGCCAAGATACTTCAAAACGTTCTGTGCCCTGATAATCCCAAAGGTGAGACCACATCCTAGAAGAAGGAGCAGTAGGAGTTTGGAGTTGGTGGGGCTGAGATGTCTCAGGAAAGGAGATGTGTCTGTAAAGCTGATGAGGCACACTACAGCTAATGTACTCTCCCCAGTCATGCCAGATGTCCTTGTCCCATGAGCTAAAGTTGATTCCCCCTGCAATATCATTTGCATCTGTGTACTGATACTATACCTGCTGCCAGCCCATGGCACTGCTCTGCTTAATAAACTCCATTAACTTGATCCCAAAATGATGCTCTGCATCACTGCCAGGGTGCATGAGCTCTGCTGACCACCCACAGGCAGCCAAGGTCATGGAGATGGGAGACAACACCTGGTACTTCACACCAAAGTACTCTGTTCTGGTAGTCACTTTTCACATCTTCTCCTCCTGCACCACAGGTTTTGAAATATTATCCCTGTGCCTCGTGGTTCCTGCAGGGTCTGGAAGAGCAAACATAAGGCCATGGGGTGTGGCACAGCACAATCATGTCCGGTTTGTGGTTTTCCTGTGTTCACTGCCAGAGCCTGAGGGGCAGATTCGTTTGATGTTTGACGAACATGTAAGATGCTGTTAGTCAACTAATTTTGCACAGATACTCTGACTACAAGTTCAGGAAAAATGGTCCCTCATCTCAGCACTGTCAGTTCCCCTTTCAAGGCCAACAGCACCATCTAGTGATCACAAATCAGCTTCGTACATGGCTGACTGCCTTCACCAAGTTTCATCCATCCCCCAGGTGTCCCAGGTGAAGTTTGCCTGTCTGTGCCTATTTACTACACCTTTCCTACTAGAGGGCTGTTTATTGGAAAGTCTTGCATGGGGAGGCTGAGTGCACTCAGCCACAGCCACAGTCCTCAGAGCTGGGATGGCATGAACCAAACTAACTCCCAGTCCAGGAAACATGGCAGAGCTGTGTTACAGACCCCATTCGGCTCAGTGAGAATCTTACCTGCCCTCTAGGGCAGATACACAGCTTCCACATTTAAAAGACATCTGCCCAGGGAAATAAAATAATCCCTCTTATCCTTCCCTTGGTTCACTGCTGCGTTTGACTTCACTCAACATATTGTGTGTGTAAGGACTCAAGAACATCAGTCAAAGGTAGTGTTTTGTCCCCAGTGTCCCACGCACAGCTTATATTACAGCACATAATACAGATGTCAGGAGAGCCAAAAGCATGGCCAACATAATTTCTGATCTCTCAACTTAGAGCACAGGCAGACAGACAGCTCCACATCTCCAATGTGCAGTGGACCCTTCTATTCTTCTCCCCATCAACACCCTCTGCAAAAAACCCCACCAAAAAAACCAAACCAAAAAACTGCTGGATCCGCAGAGGAACCTGGAGAGGTTGATGTGTTGTTATCATCCCAGCTCCCTCACTGCTGCATTTCACCCTCTCCACAAGAGTCTCCAGGGTCTCTGTGGTGGATAAAAAGACAGAAGAATATCATGTTGATGGCAGTATCATTTTGTGCCTCTACTTTTCCTAGCCAGGGCAATGTGCATATTTCACTTCTGCATTCTCTCAGTTCCTTGGCTTTTCATCAGGGCATCTTGCAGGCTCAAGGTGCTGCAGGGAAGGAAACAGAAGGACACTAAGTTTCTGACTGCTTGTGCTAAGGAAATTTCATGCATCAAGCACCTCCTCCATCAACAAGGTCATGGCCAGGAAAGCTGTACTATGTGGGATACAGGTGGCGAGCCCTTATATTTCTATTTGCTCATTAGGCTAAACCAGTTCCCTGTTCCCAGCTTGTGCTGAAGGGCACTCTCGGAAACCAGGAATCTGAAGCCATGTGGTTATACACATGGATCTGGATCACAGCTCTCAAATTTGCAGAGACAAACCTGGGAAAGGTCTTTCAAAACCACATCAAAACCATGAAGAAGAACATTATGTATATTTAAAACCATACACATTAATCAATTTATTTCCTGGAGTTTCCTGACCTTATCTAATGTGAGCAATGGTATTAACCCACTCTGCAGGCTGGGTTGAATGTGTCCAGCTGGGGCAGCAGGATGGGATTTTATCATCGCAGCAGAATTCCAGGGTAGATTACTGATTCCTGCAGAGAAAACACCCATAAATCACTTTATATGATTATATGTATATGAATATGTATATATATGTTCTTATCGACTTCAGCAGGCTTTTGGACAAAGATATTTACTGAACAAATGAACATTTATCACATTTTCAAACTAAAGTTTTGAAAATCTTACAAATGAAGCAATGAGCTCTGGTTGGATATCTGATCACAAGTGTGAGTTCAGAGATATAATACACAGCTCTGTGATCTGTGTGAAGCACTGCAAAGCTCAAAAATCAAATTGAATGTTAGGAATCTCTGGGAGATAAACAGAAAATATCATTAGGTCAGTGTATGAGTGTGGGACACAACCACATGACTATTGTAGGTAGCAATAGTCATGTTGTGGAAAACAAAGACAAAATAAGGGGCTAGTCAATAACAAGAAGCATGGAGAACAAGAAACAACTGTCTGATGTCTCCCCTAATACAAGAAATAGAGGACATAAAATGAAACTTGTAGGTGGCAGATTAAATATAAAAAAAATAAAGAGGCAGGTCCTCAGCCAACACGTAGCAGAGCTGTGCAAGTCACTGCCACAGGATGCTGGGGACGTCAGAACTTCATATGCGTCAGACACACTCATGGGAAAATAAAAAGCAGTCAAGGGACAATAGGCAAAAGACGCTGTTCTGTGGCTCAATAAATCCTTGAACAACTTGGGAAGATATTCTGGGGAAAATATCACTGTAACCTTAGTGTGCTCTCACACATTTCTTCCAGGCACTGTTGGCAGACACTGAGCTGTCTGAGCACTCAGTGTGGCCTGATGTCACAGAGACAGATGTTCCAAGCACCTGCAGCTTAAGAGCCCTTGGACCCAGGCTGGGCTCCAGCCCAGCGGGCACTACAGTGCTGGGTACCAGAACTGCATCCAGAATAGAGTCCAGTTTTGAGGCTGGGCACACACAGCAGAGGTTTAGGATATTCTGGCCAGCTGTTTCCACCCAGGTGCAGCCAGCTCTGACAATCCCACCCAGTGGAAGGCTGTTCAGTGGTGACAGGCGCTCCTACATGCTTGTACTGTCACCTGCATTGGAAACGTACGTCAAATGAAGTCTCTGTTGTACTGCTGGTGGTAATCTGCAGCAAGTCAAGACAGAAAGATGACAAAATATTCACACCATTATCTCAATGCTCATCTCACAACTGTATCCTATAGTTGGGAAAACTTATCCCTGGAGGAAGGTTACCCACCGCCCTTGATTCCTGGATGATATAAACGAAAAAGACATGGAGCCCATGTTTAATTCTCTGCATTTCCCATACCAGTTGTGAATCTGATCATGAATGGTGCATGTCTGTGTGATGTAGGCTTTCAAAAAGCAGGTGCTGGGTTTACCAGTGGTTGGGGTCCTGTGGTATATTAGCTCTCAGAATAATATGTAACTTCCTTTCAAGAAAGAGGATTTCTGGCTTCCTCAGGAAGAAATTCTTCAATTTCATCTAAAATTTGGAAGCCTGAGTGCTGACAGCAACCTCAAAATAAGAGTTCCTATCTGTCTTGTACTGTACCCACGTGCTGCCACTGTGTCACACTCACCTGCAGGACAGTTCATCACTCTTGTATGTTCTGGTCTTGGCATGTGGCAGGGACACCTCCCATGTGCCCAGGCATGCCTCAGAGCAAGTGGCATATGGCAATGCTGGAGCTGAGCAGGACACCAGGTGGATCAGCTCCTCCGGGCTGATGAGGTCCATGGTGCCATCCCTCCATGCGCTGTTATGGTCATCATAGTGTCCATAATAGGTTGTATCAGACACAATCTAAACAGATGCAGATGCAAACTCACAATGTATGTGCTGGCCATAGGGAAGCAAAAGTCAGCTGAGGGGGTCTCTGATGCTTGTTAGACCTGGTACAATTTATTGCCGACTGCTGCCAGCATCCAAGATCCCTGCAGAGCCATTGTGCTCCTAGAACCATCCCATAAGACGCCTGCTTCTCTCTATGGTGCTGAGGGCTCTCGTCCACAGAGGTTCCACTCATTTTGTTTTACAGGACATAACATGGTTAGAGACTTATGTTTCCAAAACTAACAGACCTTAAAAAGAGAGTCATTCCATGTAATGAAAAACATATCAGATTCTCAGCTAATATAAATGTCATTAATCTGTGTAAGAATATCATCCTCCAGATAAACCCACTGGAAGCAGAGCAAGTATGATTTTGGCACACTGGTTTCTTGTTAATACATTGGAATCTGTTCTGCTTGGATCTGTTCCGTAGCCACGTTCTACAGCCAGGCTCCCCACCTCCAGTGGCACCGCACTGAGGGAGAGCAGTGTCACTGCTAAGACAGCCTGCTTCTCTCCAAGGCCCCATGCTCCAGGTCTTTTTCTCATCAGTAGGAACACGAAACCATTTTCATCACAGCTTTGGGCTCTGATATCATCATCACATCGGCAGGACTCTTCCCTAACTAATGCGAAGTCTGGGAGCTCCCAGGGGCTCCAGCCAAGTTCATGGCCGTTCATTTGCAGGCTGAGGACTCGCACTGGGGCCTGAGGGCCCCTCGTGCCGTTTGAGGGCCTCTCGTCCGGGAGGGGAAGGAACGGGAATAAATTAATGCCAAGAGCAAGTGCTGGGGCGGGGCAGGGCTGGGCTGTGCCTTGGCGGCGTCCGGGCGCTAGAGTGCGCTCTGGAATTACAGTTCCAGCAGGGAAACCGCGTCCAAAGCTGGGGCCGGGGCGGGCGGGAGAAGCGATCGCACGACACAGAACACAAATGCTGTGCCCCACGGAGCGTGACCTCAAAATACTGAACCCTGTGCTAGAGAAACAGAATATTTTGCTAACAAAACATTGTTGAAGTATTGAACTCAACCTCAGTCCTTGCAGCGTTTAGGTTATGGCTTGATTTACCTTGCTTTAATGAAGGTATAACTTATCGGCGACTGTGCTGGAGTCAGTCCCATTTAATCAACATACGTTTGGCCATTTGAGTATCCTAAGCTGTTACAGATGACTCTTTTTTTCTGAAAAAACCAAACTTCTCAATGCCATCATTTATTCTGGGAAACTATGGAAGTACAGACACCTGAATCAGTCAGGAAGCACCAGGAAATTCCTTGGTAAAATCCCTCTGCTCTCTAAGCAACCCTGAATAAATAAATGGCCACGATTGCAGGGACTGCAGCAACCAGACCTTCACTGGTGATCTCACTGCAAGAAAGCAACAACAAATACACACAGGACCAGATTAGTTCTCCAAAGCCTCTGCTTCTAGCCCTGGAAACACTTCCTCGAGCGCACGGCATTGCCACCCTCGGCTCTGCCAGCAGACTTCTCCTCTCATTATAAACACGGTTGTCTCATAATGTCACCAGCGTTAGCACGTAAGAGCATTTTCTGCTTGCACTCCAACAACTGAACCATGGAACAGCAAACTCAGAATGGAGGAGGTTTGGGTAACAAACCCAGAAAGGATTAAATTTGCAGCAAAGTGCAGGGCTGCCCGGTGGGTTCGGATGAGTCCTGGAGTAGGTTGAATCCTGCAGGTTTCCTAGGGAAGGGAATCTTGGAGCTGGAGGGATCTGTCTATGTCATTCCGAGGATCCCAGTTCAATAACAGAGAGATGGATAATAGCATTTGAACACTATCTGCTTCAATTCAATTGTATTGATTTATTGCCTGTCCAATGAAGCCATCGAGTGTACAAAATGGTTAATCTTATTTTTTTTTTTTCCTGCTGTCTGTTCAGAAGAGTGAAGTTGTAAACACTGATCCATGCGAGGAGGGTGGCAGGGGAGATACATTGAACTTTTTTCAAGGCAAATGCTGATTTGTGTCTGTGCAAAATGAATCCAATTTTAGCACAGGGCAAAGGAAGCGCTTCCCAGTCTGGGCTCCCCGTAGAAAGCTGCTCCATCAGAGTGTTTTGGACTTGCTGACCCACCTCCCTGGCATCACCACACTGACTCAACCTCTGGGACATGGCAGGAGCCCCAGCACCACCAGCCTGGATAGAGTGGCCCCAAACCCACCTCGGGGCTGTAGGGCTGCCTCCCTCCTCTTGATGCACAGCTGATCTGCGCAATTTACCTAATTCAGACCCTTCCCCAGCTAAGGGAGGGAAACAATAGTCCAGCCCATCCAAGCAGACCTAAGCCAGGCAGGACTTTGCTGTTATTTGGAATACACCATTGCAAAACAGAGAGTGACGTGTACAGCAGGGCCAGTGGGTCCCTGCTCCAGTGCTGCACGCCTGGGAGAGAAGGAAAATGAGTTATTTTTTTTTAAGTATTTTCTTTCAAAATGTACATTTGCAATTAAAGGCTGAGTATACTCTATATTTTATTAATGATGTGGGACAGTGAGGCATTTTAAAGCTATTGTTTTGATGATTTTTTTTTTAAGGAGGAGGGGAAGGAATTGAAATGGAAAACTTAACACTTTTGATTTCAAACATTTGGCTTGTATTTTAGGTTCTGGTAGCATGCAATTACAGGCACTTAGAAAGAATTCCCTTTTTATACTATGCCCTAGAGCATAAAATTAAGAGGCCAATTCAGGCGTTGTACTGCTTTCAGAGGCAGTTTGCTGCAGCATAGATCAACATGGAGACTGACTGTCGCCTTTCTATTGAATTAGGTCTATATT
Source organism: Dasyornis broadbenti (assembly GCA_013397935.1). Taxonomy (NCBI): domain Eukaryota; kingdom Metazoa; phylum Chordata; class Aves; order Passeriformes; family Dasyornithidae; genus Dasyornis; species Dasyornis broadbenti. The sequence goes on along the minus strand of VZRN01003864.1, from coordinate 519,410 downwards.
TTTGACAAGTATGGCAGCAGTATCATCACTTTAATCACCAACAATCTGTTGTGTCTCTTTATGCTAATAAATAAAACATTCTGTGTTAAATATTTCCCAGTAAGCGCTTGAAGACCTGCAATCACCACTCCTCCTATATGTTCACAAGTAAAATAATACAATGGTAATAAAATCAAATTATGTCTAGGAGTTTTATAGACAGCTAATAGCAGTTATTGCAAAGTGCACATCAGATACCAATTGAAGGTTACATTTCTCTTTAATGTAATATAGCATGCATATTTCACTAACTGTCTCTGTATATCAAATGAATTAAGCAGAAGTATGCTATCAGTCAAAAACTGAGTTCTTAGGAGAGATCTTTAGGCAGAAGAGTTTTGCTGGAGCTATGTGTTAAGAGTGGGAGCACTGGATGCAAAATATGGGGAAATCATCCCAGGTTGCTGTGGAATTGCCAAAGAAACCTCCTGACACTTCCAGCTAGCCCTCTTCATGCACTGGGGCTCTGCTCAAGGGATTGATGTTTTCAAGGGTCTCAGAAATCATAATGGAAATGGCTGGGAGGGACCACCAGCCCAACACCCCATCCTCTGTTCTGGAAGAACACACTGGTCTAAGACCAAGTCCTGGAAACATATTGGCAAAGCAGAGATGTAGGTCTTAGAATAAACACAACCAGATCAAGAGTGAGCACACAAAGTTACCCAAGCTCCTGCCATGTGTTTTCCAGGGGTGCTCTGGCAGCAGCTCGGCCAGGGCCCAAGGATGGACTCCTGCAGCACAGGGTGTACCATGGGGCCACTTTCTGCACTATCCCAAGGCAGGACTTCCCTTGCTCCCACCATGCAGGGTGCTCTGGACTGCCCAGATCCTCCTCCCCCTCACTGTTTGCCTATCCCAGGGCTCTTCAAGCCCTACAGCCCCTTTGCTGCTAGAGCGACTCCCACACCAGCACTGGGATCCCAGCACAGCGTGGGAGCCCCAGTGCAGCTCCAAAAGCACACCTTGTCCTCAATCTCCTTGTTTTCCCTGGCTTCATTCCCATACTTCACTCTGGAATCTGGGAGCCTTGGAGTCACCCTAAAGAAACCCTTCCTAAACTTCAGATCTGCTTGTTGAGAGATTTTTCCCATCCCCGTTACTAATATACCTAATACATTCAAGGGGCCCTGCCTCAGTCAACATGAATTGTAAACCATTTCTCTAATCCCCTCAACAATACCCTTCCCCAAACCTTTTTTTCTATCTTAATTAGATATTCTATCCCTTCGGTTTAAAATAGTATTTAATTTCACTTAATGATTTCAAGAAAAAATATTAGGATTCCCCAAACAGACATGTTCCCTCTGAATTCTCTCATTCTTTTTTCCAAGGGCTTCAGTTTCATCTTTTTGTTGCTTTGTCAAAACACAGCTAATTGACTGTCCTGAAAGTACAATTTTAGTAATTTCTCTCAATGAAGCATTGCTGCCTCCTCTATTAACACTGCCTAATTGGACTTTGAATCCCCAGCCAGCGACTTCACCCATGCTACAGGCCCAGATCACTGCAACAGTAAATATCAGCATCCCAGTTAAATGTAGGTTGGCTCACATTCCCCCAAAATTGGCTTTCTGCTCCTCAGAGCCCAATCTAATGTAATATTACATTAACCATTTTTTTTTCTCAGGGAATTGGAGGAAGAGAGGAGAAGCTGCTGCGCAGATCTGCATTTCCTCTGCTCGGCAGAGGCGCGTTTGCTCCCGGCGCCAGCAAGGAGGGAGCACTGCGGGCCTGGCAGGAGCCTCTGTGGCCTCCCAGCCATCATTTCCAAGTTCTTTTATAGCAGCTTCAAATGCAGAGAGCACACCAGGCAAGGAGACAGTAGTGCTATCCTCACGAGCCCCACAGTTCCAGAGGTACCCACCACCCTGTTCCATCACCTGGAGATGGATCCCAGGACAGCTCTGCTGTGGGCAGCAGAAACCATTTCCCTTTTTTTCCCCTCCTTCTCCAAAATTCAGGCTGTATGGCACGTGGCTTTCAACCGTCGAGGACCTGGCACATACTGGGGGCTGGGAAGGTTGACTGGCCACGCCACACTGCAGCAGCAGCAAACCACCCCTGGGGTTCATCTGAAGCCTCTCTAATTATCTCAGAGCATCTGCCATTAAAATGCAAGATCAGGCCAGCTACAAGTAGGAAACAGAAACAGAAATCCTCACTGATGCCTGTAACAGGCACCAAAGGCGTATAACTCTGCATAATTGCTAATTGTTATTACTATTGCAGTTGATGCCAGAATTGCCCAGAGATGTCTCATGCTCCTTGCATCCCTGCAGCATTTGGGAGGAGGCTGAATCCCACCACTACCAGTGTCAGTTCCCCCAGCAGACACGCCCCCATGGCGAGGGTGCCAAAGCCACCCCGTGAGCCTGCAAACCCTCAGCACCCACCACACCAGCAGCCAAAATTGTGAGGGACAGCGTTAACTGCGAGTTCAAGTGTGAGATCAAAGTGTGTGAGCATTTCCAGGGCTGGCCCTTTGAAGGCCCGGAGCCGGACAAAGCGCTCCCACCGCGCCACACTCCGGCATTCAGCTCCCACTGCGAAATCCTTCGGGGCCTAATGAAGCCACTTGACCTTTTGCTACCCCCATTCTCCAGTCTCCGAAGAGGGTATTAATGCTCCTGACATACAGGCAGTCAGGGGATGACGGTGGGTTTGACAAGGGCTGGCAGGGCTGCTCCAGCCCTGCTCACAGTTTTGCAACAGCGCAGTGTAAAAACACTGTAAGATTCCCCATTCTGTTGCATTTGAAGAGCTCTTTGCAGTACACAACACTCAGATGTTTTTCTCCCTTTGCCACTGCATTCTTGTGCCCCCAGCAGGGTTCAGACACCATCTAGTTTTGTATTTCTGAACTGGATTTCCATTGCTCACACTCAGACCACTTCATCACTCACACTGCACTAGGTGAGAAACCCTTATAAATCTGACCAAGAAGCCCCATTTCTGCTCTGTGCATACACAACCCTCTTGCAAATGTACAGTTAAATGATCCCTTTGCTCCTCTGAAGCGACTCACCAGCTGCTTCTCCTTGCCCAGTGCCCAGTGTGGGGGCCCAAAGCTCCAGGGTATGGTTTGGACCCTGGTCCAGATTTGATCCCCAGTACCAGGCTGTGAAGCAGAGCAGGAATGCTGTTTTCAAAGATGTTGTGATCAGCTCTTTCCATATTGCAATAAATGCTCCAGCAATGAATGTTTCTTGTAAACCTGCCGTAGATGGAGGTAGAAGCCCACAAAATGGAGATGCCAGAAGACTTTTGTCTTTGTGATTTAGTTTCTAATGAGTATATGCTACTGGGGAAGAAAAGACATCATTGGTAAGACTGACATTGGGGGCAGCCAGTAAAATTAAAACCTTAAGGAAAGGCCTGGCCTTTTTGTTGTCAGGCAGGAATATAGATTGCCTGCCGAACACTTTAAGATTCTCATAAATGTTAGGGACAAAAGTTTCAAATAAAGAAGGGAAGGATTTCTGCTGCCTTCAGTTTTGGCAGGCCAGTTTCAGATGCTTTAAAGGACCTGGCTTCCATCTGAGCACTTGTCCTCCTGCCCCAGAAGAGGACCCAACCCCAAGAAGGCAACAGCACACCTGGGCGTGGGGTTGGAGCATCTCATGTTTCTGCTTCCTTCCATAAACTTTGCTCTAAATGATGCTAGAGAAAACCAGCCTCAGAGCATCACAGTGAGCTTGGAGCTGCATCCAGAACTCAACAGCACATGTGCACAGGAGGTTGATAGATAAAACCAATTCAAACCAGTCCGTCCTGACATCTGCAGGCTTATGGAGCTGGAGGAGGATTCACAAGCTCTAAGCTCAGAGGTGCTGGGAGTTTTGTTCCTGGCTAAATCTCCAGTAACGTCTTGGAGCTCAGATAAATGCTTTGATCTGTTCTCACTGGCCTCATTCTCCTCTTTCTTTTTTACAGAGAGCAAACCTTACCCAGAAAGCACATTTTTGCACAATGGTGAATAGCCCATTCTGTGTCTGGGTCTGTTATCTCAGGGTCCAGAGGATCAAGCTTATATGTTCAGTTGTCTTGTCCCCAGTCCTGCTACCAGCAGGATCCTCCAGCTTCCACCAGCCTGGCACAGACAGCCCTGCTCCTGTGAGCACTGTGCCAGCATGGGGGACAGCTTGACAAGGAAATGTGGACCTCTATGTGCACTGCTCACACTTGGATCTAACTGAGCACTGCTCCTTGTGCTTCCACATTATAGGAATATGTTTACCTTTTTTATAAGAACATAATAATCTTACAACAATCATGCAGCAAGCACTTAAAATAATGTTACAAATAAGCACTTCTCTATGTGTTCAACTTTTAGCACAAGGGAGGTGATGTGACTTAAACCCACCTCTGATTTTGCAGTACCAGCCTGTGGCCACACACTGGGCCATGAAGCAGCAGCAGGTGCTAGACAGGCTCACAAGAGGGCTTTCCTAATAAATTCAGATTAATAGAGAACAAGTTCCTCCTCCCTACCGCTTTCACAGCCTCTAAAACCAGATGCCCAAGCCCTCTCTGACACGTGTGTATCACCTGAGCCTTACACCAACATTACATGTCATTAACAAAACATAAACCAGTGGTCACATCTTAACGGGAAAAGTTAAATCTCTTTATGCAGTTAAATAAAGATACCTTGTCCAGTCATTAAGAAGTGATTAACTTATCTAAGAAATAACAGCACTAGAGCTGTCAGACTGGCACACAAACACTAAAAAGAGCAGGGATCAGATATCTTGTTAGGCTAATTATAAAGAGAAGAAAAGACAGGCAGAAGCATAAAATAGCCATGTGGACAGTATTTTGCTGTATTTTTTCTTCGCACAGAAAAGGCTAAACACATGCTGCAAAAAAGAAATATGAGTATTAAAATAATTTCTCTTCTGGTTTCATTAATTTAGTGTGGTACATGAGAAGGCAGCACATGTTCAGACAACCTCCCAGTCTGTGTGAAGCAGCGGCCAAATCCTCATAAAAACCAAGCTTCTTAAAACTAACAGAAATCCTTAAATCTCTGCACAATTAACCTGCAGCACAATTCCAGGTCCTAGAGGTTTTGCCAAGCAGAAGAAACAAGGCAGCACAGCCCATCTCACCCCCTGCCTGCTCACCTTCTTGCCATGGCCATGTTCCTCCTCTGGAGCAGCCACAGAAGCTCCTGAGCATTCCTGGAGACTGGGTACACTCAGTTTCTTATCAACATGGTGTGTTCATCAGAGTCACCTTGCCCAGCCCCAAAGTCCAAAGATGCTTGATTTCCCTCAGCAAGAAACTGAGTGCCCCTCCTGCAATTTCTGCCGTATTTATTCTCCCAGAAATTAGGTTTACCTTTCTGTCCCAGTTTTGACCAGGACCCAGAGGTTATTCCATACCACCTCATGCCGTTGTTGGGGCCAGGGAAAAAGGACACTCTGGCTTCTGAGAAAAAGGACATGGCTTCCAGTGGGAAAACATGGCGGCATTGTCCACCCTTGTTCATTGTTCAGGGTCCACGGGGAGCATTTTTGCATTGAGTCACCTTCTCTTTTGTATACTTTTGTTATTAATATTGTTGCTGTTCATTTTCTTATCTCATTGCTGTTTTCAGAAAACTGTTCTTATCTCAACCTCTGATCTTCACTTTTTGTGCCTCCAATTCTCAATTCCATCCTTCAGAGCAGGAAGGTGGAGGAGAAGAGGGGACTAAGTGCACTGTGTGTGGTTTGGGAGAGTCTGGTGGGGGTACTGAATTTCTAAACTGCAACACCTTCCAATGCCATCCACTGCTGGATGCTCTGTACCTGCGTGTCCCCTTTCCCACAGCATCCAGTGGGTTCCAGTGCACGGTGAGCATCATTTCTGCAGCACCCACACCGCCTTGAAGACTCACAAGGCAAGGTTAATGGGCTGGCTGTCCAACACCTCATGCGTTTCACTCCCAAGTTGTATCTGGGGGAAAAGCTCAACTTCTAAGACCAGGAGACAAAATCCAATATATCAAGACAGAAGCTGAAAGCACCAAAGCCCTTGGGTCCTCAGTGGAGAGAGGAATCTGTTTCTACCAGGTGGGTGGCAGGGCTCTCCCTGCTGCCAGTTTGGGAACCACATGAATCTTTTCTCCCTCAAAACACAGAGAAGTGATCCTGTCCTCAGGATGATGAAGACCCAGGCTGAAGTTCCTCTAGTACTCAAATTATTGCAGAAATATGACCCTGTTTTCTGAAAAATGCCCTAAACCCTCTCTGCCTTATAGAGCAGGTACCTTCAGCCGCTGAAAGCAGGAAGTCTTTGCTCTGTGCCCCGCCCCATCTGCAGGCCTGCAAGATTCAATCAGCTTTTTTGGGAAACAGGCACTGAGCACCCAGCAGATCCCAAACAAGGAGCCACCCTGCCACCCATGGATGCCATTGTGGATGCAGCCAAACACCTGCTGCACATAACCAGAGTGAGGTTATCTGAGACAGTGTTTGAAATCTACCAAAATCCTGGCACCTGGGAGGTTTGGGAGGCAGAAAGCAGGGTGCACAGCACTGGGAGAAACCTCTAGAATTAGGTGGGTGTTGTGAGGATCTCAATTTTAAGTTTAGGCTTTAAACAACAGTTTAGTGGGCGCAGACAAATTGCAAACACAGCTTTGGACAGGAGGCTGCCACTGTGCTCCAACACCCAGCCAAGCACAGACCTGCCCTCCCCTTCCAACCATGGACATCAGTAGGCCCCCAGCTCTGCAGGGGATGTGCAGATGCTGAAGGGATATCCATCCACTAATTCCACTGCGCAGGACATCACCCACAGCAGTTTTCCAACACAACTGAAGTACTGACGAGAGGTCAGGACCTGTGAATGAGTGACTGGGACAGCCAGAAGTATCTGGTCACTGTTGAGGGGAAAGGGAGATGGGTTTCCATTTTTAACACTTGCATCCTCTCCAGAGCTCTCTTTTTTTTTTTCATTAAAACCTAGTATTAATAATGATGGCAAATCCTACTTTCCTTGAGGTAATGCCAATTTTAATGCATTTTTTTTTTACATAACTATAGTGTTATTGAGGAACAAGTAGTAAGTGATAGATACTTTAATGTAATATGAGTCAATATGTATTTGTATGTGCTTTATGACTTAATCAATATTGCTACATTAGCAAGAAAAAATATGGTGTTTCCTTTTCTGGCCTTGGAAAGAACAAATAAGGAAAGTCACATTATGAAGTTCAGGAATGAATAGAATCTCCGCATTGCCCAGACAATTCAGTAAATCTCTTGACATTCATTTGTTCTCCAGAGCAGAGCAAGTACCTCCCCAGGCAGGGTGCTGGATAAGCAATACTGGAGACTCAGCCTGGCATTCCAGTTCAGGTTTTTCACAGGGAACTTCCTAAGGGGAATTTTAAAAAAGGAAACAGACCCCAGCAGACAGTGTAGATCCACTCCAGCATGCGGAATGTCAGGATGAAGGGCTTGACACCCTGAGCAATGAAGGGTTTTACTGCTAAGGAACAAGAGGAGTTCACCAACGCTTCCTGAGTTATGCTGGCCCAGCATACTGGCAAAAGGAAACGACAAAGGGCTCCTGGTTTACTACAGCTCAGCCCATTCACTGCTCCAAAAGCAAAGGTTGTGACAGGGATAGGACATCCAAATTTGTTATTGACACAAACTTTCCCATCAATTATTTTTTCTGGAGTACTGGCCTCACCCAATGCAGCAAAGACTACCCCCACAGGCATGATATTTGTCTTGGACTCAATGATCCCAAAGGTCTTTTCCAACCTAGTTAATTCTGTCATTTTGTGTCCTTACACATTCTACATATTCATCCTTCAGTGGCAGGCCTTCAGCTGGAGCAAATCTGCTGGGAATGCTCATCCCCAGTTTGCCTCTGCACTTGCTGCCCCTCGAGTCAGAGTCACACACTGGCTTGTGCTGGTGCTTACCCCGGGTAATCCAATATCTTTGCATAGTGCAGTGGCTCTGCTCCTGGTGGACCCACGCAGGGAGTGAGATCCAGCACGTGCCATCTGAGTTTGAATACTTTGATGGGATGCAGCACAGTACTGGCTTCTGATACTTTCGTTGAGTATCCCCAAACTGTGCCAGAAGAGTCTCACTCTTGTCAGTACTGCTGGGAACCAAATCCAGGCAGCATTCAAGAAAACAATAAAGATCACAGCACTTGTTCCTGCCTCAAAATTCCCCAAATCCAAACAAGCAACATCCATTTCTGCTCTGAATCTTTATGTTTCCAACACCGTGTTTTGGGGCTTCATCTTGAAGACACCAGTGAGATGCCCAGACAGACACAGTCCAAGGGGTTTAAGGCAGGATCTTAATTTATCTCATCTGACCCTCAGAGCAGGTCTCAGCAGTGACCAATGTCCCTCAATGCTCCTTCCCCAGCCACACCACCCATGCAATCACAGAGGGTCTCTCACTTGAAATCCTCAACATTCCAACATTCAAAGACTTGAGATGGATGGTGTGGTGCCTTCCCTCATCTACCCTCCCCAGACCAGCAGCAGCCAGTTCAGCTCAGCAAGACTTGTCTGTCTGTGCTGGCTGCAGGTTCAGCCTTTGGCAAGGACTGTTTGTGCTCTACACAAGCAGAGCTGCAAGATGCACCTGAGATCTTTGTGACTTCAGATGCTATTTGGTGTGCTCCTCTTGAGGAAATAACCTCTGGAAATTCAGCCACTGCTTATTACATCTACCTTTGGCTGGAGCCAAGCTGGTTCTGTCTCCATCCTCCACTGCTGGCCTTCTGAGCCACTTAAAACACAGACTGTTTTCCTAGAATTGGGCTAAAAGGTTGTGCCAGCGATGCTGAAGCTCTGCTAAACCTGCCTGGGGCTGGCTGGGGTTTGGGTCTCCCAGGCAGGAGCTGCCTGCTCCCAGCCCAGTGGCACCAGCTGAGTTAAATGCAGCCTCTTCCCCTGCACTGGGCTTCTTCTCCCGTGCTGTCACACAGGATAACCCCCACGGCTATCCTCTTGCCATTCTGGATTTACTCTGGTTTCCGTGGGGTCAGAGCCTGACCTTACAGATCTTTGAGCCAGGATTCACATAAGGGCAGGAGAAGGAAAAAAATCTCCTCTATCCTCAATTGGAAGAGTTTGGCAGCATTTGTTTAACAGATCACCGCCACCACATTTCAGCCCTTTTCCTGTTGTGATTGTTAGAACTTTTAACTGGATCATAAATCTTTTATTAACATTTGGTATTATACTAATTAAAACTGTTCCATGTATGTATTATTAATTTCTCCAGCACTTCTTGTGAGGGTGATGGTTTTAGCTGGCTTAGCAAAATTCACTATAGTAAATAACGAGAAGCTCATTTCCAGGCAATTAGGCTTGCAGAAAAATAAGTTTCTTAATGAAGGGGGCGATCATTACAAATTTTACCTAAATAAACAGGGTTTCTTAATGGTAACTCTTCAAGCTAAGTAAACAGATTGGTGTGGTAATGTCCTAAGCAATACTTAAATGTAACTGTTTAATAAATTGGTAAATTACTCATTTCATCTTAGAACAAAATGGTAATACTGTAGTAATAACCTAGTATATATTGTGTAAATATGAAGCGTTATCACTTTAGCTCTGAAGAAATCACCACAGTGATATGTCAGCATTGATCTAAAACTGCAGCATTTTATCTCAAGTTTATTACCCATTTTTGAGAAACGCTGAGATTTTCAGAGCATAATGGCAATAAAAGAAGAATTTAAAAAGCGCTTAAATGTGCATAAGTTAATCAGAGGTATCCTCAGGGGGAAAAGGAAATTTGGTAAAACATGAATTATAAGCATCATTTAAACTTACTTTGGACACTAGAGATAATAAATGGCACCATAATTTAGAAATAGCTTTTAACATCAATGACTGTAAGAGGCACTTTACTGTTCATAAGAATTGCAAAGCAACGGTGCTGAGGCCAATTTTATTAGCCATTTTTTTCTTTATAAAAGCAATCCAACCATTTCCAAACTGAGCAGACAGGAACAAGAGTTACGTGTTAATATGCAAAATGCATTTGCGTTGGGGTTTTTTGATGGTTTTTTGGGTTTTGTTTTTTTTTTAATGGCCAGATATAAATTTACCGAAATATACAGTCTGGAGACAATTGAATGATCATTGAAGAAGAATAAAGCCTGCTCAGAGTTTACATATTTGGGAAGAGCAGAGAAGAGGAGGGAAAGGAGGGAAAGAAAATCGTTCATACATCCCTATTTACTGGGGAATGTCGCAGCACTTCCGAACGCAGGGGAGCGGCCGTAAATCAGAGGAGGCAGCGCCAGTGGAACAAGGCTTCTACTTGCTAACTTTTCACAGCCGACAACGCATCCCAGGCTCAGGGCGACCCATACAATACCCCGTTAACATGCGCCTTTCCCGGCCGCAGAGCAGCCCACAATGCAGCTTTCAGAGCCATCAATTATCAGCCTTCGCACCAATAAATTTTGGCGAGGCAGGACAAGAGCGCCTTTGACCGAGTGGCAGCACAGGCGTTACCGGGGGGTCCCGCTGTGCTGCCGCTGATGCCCATCCGCGCTTGGCCCGGGCGGGGAGCAGTAGCCGGCCCAGGTATCTCCCTGATATCTGACCCCTCTCCCTGCCTGTGCCGGGAGCAGAAAAGAGCCGGGCAGGCTTTACCCTGAGGCGCCGCGTGTGTGCTCGTGGAACTCACAAACAAATCCAGCTCAAGAATTAAAATCTAATTTAATTGGTTTCAGACTAATCCCGTGTCTCGAGAATAAGAGAGATTAATATTCTTGGGACTTTCCATGTCTGAACCATCCAGGATCCTTGACACATGAACTAGCCCTGCTTGGAAGAATGTTAACGCTGGAACTCAGGAGAAAGCAAATTTCTATATTTTAATTATTTCATTCCTGGCCACTTTAGCATAATCAAGATCTAACTACAGTTCTTATCCCACATTGCCAAAACGACTCCTTCATGCTCTCGGAGCTCCTGGGAGGAGTCTCAGCTCTCCAGTGTGTCCCCCAATAGTTTCTGGGTTGTGATGTGGTTACACACCATCCCAAGATAAAATAAGGTCACTTGTAACGTTTCCTAGGGAAACACATTCAAGCCATCCTGGGTAACAGACTGTTGCTAATTTTGTTGCTAATTTTCGATGTCGAGAAGATTAATTCAGCCGCTAAAATGAGCCACAGCACAAAAACTGAAGCTGTTCAATAGAATATGTAAGGAGCACGGAAGCATCACACTTATTCTTGAGAGTATCCTCTGCTCCAGGACTTTGCCTTGGCTTCCAGCAAAACACCTGCGGGAGAGATCCCTCTGGAAGTAAAGATAGAGGACGGGAGCAGTTTGTGAAGTTGAACAAAGAGAAACGAGGAGTTGAAGTAAACCCGAGTCTCCTGTGAAGGACTCAGTAGCATTGAGCAAACAAGTGTGCCACTAGTTCCAAGGGCTAGAAGCTAAAATTATACAAATTCAGGCAAAAA
>VZRN01003864.1:493281-507847 GCA_013397935.1 Dasyornis broadbenti | reverse complement strand
AAAAAAAAAAAAAAAAAGTGAGCAATATATTAATTGTTACTGTGGCTGTGATTAAGTTCTTAAATTTTGAATCGATTCTTCATTATTCGGCATATTTCATTCAAGACTGGATTACTTTTAAACCAATTATCTTAGCTCAAATAGGGCTTTATTTGGGAGAAATTTAATACCTGTATAATTAGACACTGAATTAAGATGACCTTGCCAGGGAACAACTACATTTTAATTTACTCTTCATAATTAAAAGCAAATCTCTAAATACCTTAGGCTGATTTTTTTTTTTAAACACCCATTTAAAAATCTTCCTGTTTTTCTAAGTGAACATCTTAAAACGCCGGAGGTTGGTACCAAAAAACTTCCAACCCTGAGATTCTTTGAAATCTGGCAACACATTTTTAATTAGAGAACTAAGGTGCTGTGCTCTGTAAGCTGGGCAAGCACAGCTGCAGCAGAGAACCTTGCAATCCTTTTTAAGATCAGTTTAAGACTGGAGATGGGGGCTCAGGAGGATGGACAGACAGGCTGTGCCCCTCTGAAATGTGCTGCACCTTCTTGAGCTCCCAGCAGCTGTTCCTGTGAAACCAGCTCTGCCATACCGTTCCTGGCATCAAAACGAGCAACGCGGAGCTTGGCTTTTGCACGAAGACAGCAACATTTCCAGCGTCTCTTTTTGCCTGCCCATTAGCGGGTATTTTGGCTGTCGCAGCAGAAGGAAGCCTGCTATTTTAATGCCGCCATAGAAGTGGGATCTGTGCAGTCGGGTCTGTGTTTGCTCCCTGCAGCTGTGCGCACCTCAGCCCTAGGGCATCCTCTCCAGCCCTGCCCTCGAGCGGCACACAAAGCCCTCGAGGGGGGTCACTGCACGCCCCGCCAGCCAGAAATCTCCAGTTCCGCTGGAGCGCCCAGCTGGAGCCGCTCCCGCCGCCGCCCCGCTCCCGCGCGGGGCTGGGTCCAGACGAGCATTTCTGCATGCAACCGGCAAAACTAAACGGCTGCACTTATGAAGATGAAAACTCAAACTGAAACGTGCACTGAAGCATTTGGCAGCCAACGGGATTGTGAAAAGGGGCCCGTGAGACAGATTTTCAGTAAATCAGAACAGCTCTATGAACGCTCTGTCCTGGCATACGAGGAATCGTTGAAGAGCTCCGAAAAGACTTGTACAGCAAACATCACGACACAGCGAGTTCTTCATGCTGCCCCGAATCTGACAGACCCTGCTGTTCCTGGCACTTATACAGAGAGAAGGGGAAAAATTCCCTCCTGGCTCTCCCTGAGCTACGGCAGGGCTGATCGGGAGTGAATAGCCCGAGTTTATTGGTGTTATTCAGAATTTACTTTGGCCTCTAAACCAGAGCTGACTGTTGCTCGAGTACTTACAGAGCTCCGTGCAGGAGGCTGGATCCTCGGCTGCTTCAGTCGCTCTCAGCCCATTCACTCTCTGGCAAGAGAGATGCCAATTCCGATCAAACCCTATTGTACACTAATGACATTCAGGCAGCACCAGCCAAGCGCTGGGAGCAGCTGAGCTCTCCCACTGCCTGGTGGGTTCAGGAAGAGTTACAGGTGTAGGATTTGGCTTGGCTGCTTTGTTTTTGCCTCATCTATTTTCATACACGTTTGAGTCTTCCATGACACATCACTAAATTCCAGACACAAAAATTATCTTAAAGGAGATTTTTTGGGGTTGTTTTTTGGGTTTTTTGTTTTTTGTGGTTTTGGTGTATGTTTTGTTTGGTTTTTTGTTTTGGTTTGTTTGTTTTTTGTTTTTTGGTTTTTTGGGGTTTTTTTTGTTTGTTTGTTTTGTTTTGTTTTTGTTGTTGTTGGGTTTTTTTAATTAAGAAAAAGAAATGCTGCTCTCTACCCAAGTGAAATCTATGAAAGGTAAAAGCTCGACCCTTCCACAGCTACTTTAAGAGCCCCCCCTCCAGCACAGACCCCAACAGTGGGCGTCAGCCTCTCCCCCTACCTGGGGGCAGCACACCGGCCAGCCCTCCGGGGGCTGGGATGCTGCGGAGGACCCGCGGCAGCCCCGGGGGACGGGCACACAGGCGGCCGAGCAGGTGGCTGCACACACTGCCTCTCCCACCTGCTGCCCCGTGCCGAGCCACAATGGACTTGTCAGGCCGTACTATTGTCACCGGGAACAGATGTCGACTGGGCAGCCATGGCCCCGCTTCGCCCGGGCGTGCTCCAGCCGCTCGCTGCGAGGCGCTGCTGGAGCCGCTCCTAAGAGCTTCCTGTTTTTCAGGAGGGATTCGCCCGGGTTTCCTCAGGCCCCATTTCTCTCTATTCCCTCCACCCACTTTGTTCAGCTGTCCTGTAGCCACTGCTTACTCCAACCTGCAGGATTTTTGAGTCCTTCTTGCCGTGTTTTACCTGGTTTGCTGCGTTCTGGCTTGCCTAGTGGGCTAGTGATTTCACCACGGAGCTGTCCCAGTGCTCGCTATCCAATGGGACCCCAAAACACTGTGCACGGTGCACTGTGCACTCGCTCCCTGCCCCTCAGAATGAACTCATGCCAAGCCATTTCCATTTCTAAGATGGTATCCAGATGCTTGCTCACATACAGCCCCACTGCACTGCGGTTTTAAACACAACAAAAGATTCCTTTTGCACCTGAAAGTCCAGCAGAGCCCCACGGCAGAGCTTCCCACTGCTTCAGGCATCCACGTCTCTTCTCCACCACTGCAGCTCTGCACAGCCCTTCCCCTGCTCTCTTCCAGGTCTTCCCGTCACTCCCACTTCCGGCTTTGCTCTTCTAGTTCATTCCCAGCTTTCTCCCTCCTTCTCTGTTTTCTGTACATGGACAGAGGTCTGGGATGTCTCCTTTCACTGACCTTCCCCTGCAGCTTTCCCGTTTGCTGCATTTCCATCACTTCCTGCCCTCCAGTCCCACCAATTCATGCTCCACTCACCCACAATCCATCAGAGCTTTCCCACCGTCAGACGCTGCCCTAACCAACATGGCCAGAGTGTGGATCACACCTCGTGCCTTTCTGCCTCTGCCCCATTGTTAATTTTGATTGATAAGGAGGAAAAGTCTTGGCTAGAGAAGAAGACAAAGCAAAGAAACAAACACCATTGACAAGACATGCCATGGGAGCTATGGGAGGTGTTCCAGCTGCAGCTGGGAAACTGCAGACTGGCATCCAAAGCAAGTAAGGAAGCAGAAGTTAACAGAGATGGATAAGACTGACAGAGGGTCTCCTTTTTTCCCATCTGAGCTAGAGAACAGTGATGTGTGTTGTGCACTTCAACCCCATTTCCTCTGGTTTATCTCCCACTCATAGAAGTGTCATCTGAGCTGTAGGACCACAAGCCTGGATCTCGCAAAGAGCTGACAGACTCTGCTGTGAGTGATATGCAGGACACAACTGCCTTTGCAGACCTGTCTGAGGACCTTGCAGAGCAAACAGGGAAAACCAGTTGTCCATGAGAATCTTGAACAGTACAGGAAAGTAAAAGCTTTAACAGGGAAACAGGACATTTGTGCCAGAAGTTTGACTGACTGTCAAACTCTGAGCAGTCAGTCAGTGACACAGAGGTTGGAAGCCTCATCTAAGAATGTTTTTCAAAAACTGCCTGCAGTTTAAAGTCCTGACATGAGGAAGGGAAACAGGCTGCTTTATTTTCCCTGCCTTATTCAGTATGGCAGTGAAAAGGGGCAGTGATTTCACCCCAGTTTCTCCATGCAGCAGAAGTACATCCTTTCCCCTCTGAGCACTTGGCTGGAGACAGAGAAGGTCAACTTCACAGAGATCAATGTAGGAAAGCCACAAGCATGACAAGGCAGAAAAAAAACCCCTAAACCCCTACAATTTCCACCCTTGATGATTTAGAGGAGGATCACATTTCAGATCTCCAAAAAGGTCCTGAACACTTCACTTATTCCAGGTATTCCAAAATATTTCAGCCTAGAAGGGATGGAAAACGCTTTTTTCCTTGCTTGGGCTCTCAGAGACAGTCTCCTTTTGCCACATGGGGAGGTAGCAGGGGACATGTATGCATTGGGTTTGATGGCTCTAAAATGGAGTTTCAAAGTGAAACCACTAACCCTGATGTGGTGATTCAACAGAGAAGATTCAACAGAAAAGGCTCCTTCCCCACAAGCCCCACACTCACTGTTGGCCTCCTGCTGAATAAAGGGGACAAATTCAAGTTGAAAGCATTCCTGATGAACAGTCTGAGGACAGGGGAACCTCCACAGCCTGTGACAATCTGGAAGCAATGCTGGGTACAACAGCTGCTCCGCTGGAGCACCGAAATGGCAAAGCTCCCCAGTGCAATGCGACAGCTTCAGCGAGCGAGTCCCCAACTGTGCGAACTGCTTTCAGAATCAATTACCCGTCTCAGCTTCTCTGGGCAAGATGCAACATGCCACTTTTTTTCCCCCTGCAACCCTACAAAAAGAAGACAGAGCAACATTAGGTGCCATTTGAACAGTAAAATGCTGAGGGGGTCTCTTGACTCCAGGTGGAGAGCACCTATGCAACCTGTGCAGAGAGGAAAGCTGGGAGCAGAGGAAACCGGGGAGCAGGGGGCTCGGAAGCTGCCAAAGCTGACTGAAAATAAAGGCTGAGGAGCTGCACAAGACCAGAAATAGGCAGGTTGTGACCTGAGAGACAACAACATGTGCCTCAGCCAGGAGCAGAAAGGGAACATGGAGACAGGATGCCCACAGAAGACATGTCACAAGGATAAAAAACAGTATTTTTAGAAACTCCAGGAAAAGCATGATTAAGTACTGCTTTGAAGTTCTGTTCAGGCACACAGATTAGGATAATCCATGAAGCAGGGTGCAGGACTGTAGATGCACCCACCTGCCTGCCATGTGCCACCCTCAAGGGTATGAAAGCCATAAGAAAAGGGACTTGACAAAAGATCTTGAGGGATCATTGTTTCCTCCTCCCAGTCTGCAGCTCTGTGACAGCTAAAGCATCCCCATCTGCTCTGCTTCTCCTGTGCCCCCAAAGCCAGAGCTGGGCACACATTTGGGGGAGACAGGAGAAGAGCTGCCATGAAAGAACAGCACAGTCTGGAGCCTCTGCCTGTGGGCTGCAGCCTGGAGACTTCTTCCTAGGCTGCTCCTGGAATACCTTTTGTCCAGACCTAGAAATATTTTGATGGCAAAATTCCCTATTTTCCTGATCTCCAGGGGAAATACAACTCACACCATGACTCAGGCCGTACCTACCTGCAGCAACGGCATGAGAGAAGGTGCTCTCCCACCCACTCCAGCCTCATCCCTTGCTTGCAGGGTGCCCACCTGGTGAGGCCCACAGCATATGCCCAGTCCTTGCAGGTACCCTCGGAGTTCTTGCTCCATCCCACCGGTTCAAGGGAGTCAAAGGCTTCTTTAATTATTAATTGTTTAGTTTTGGTTTCCCACTCCACTTGAGAGCATGGGCTCTTTGGAGTCTGAGAGCAACTTAACAGAGCAGCAGCCTGGTGGGAGCAGCCTGGGACTGGCACCAGCCATACCCACCCACGGCTGCATATTCCCTACAGGCTGCTCCCATTACCATTAATGGGAACAACGTGTGCAGATGAACAATAGAAGAGACTGTAATGTCTTTATATTATACCACCAATTAAGTTCTCAGGGTCATGTCCTCAGCTGATGCAAAGTAGATGAGATCCACTGAACTTAATGGATCTTTGCCAATTTACACCCACTGAAGAGGCCTCTTGCTTGTATTAAAACAGCCGAACCGTTCCAGCAGTCCTGGTGTTTAACAGCTTCATACTCTAGCCAGGCTTCTCTATCACTCCAGTCCATACCCGCAAGCTTTATTAACTAGTAGTTAGTCCTTCAGTTAAGTTTCAGGGTCATGTTGTAAGAACTGTTGCCCACAGAGCTGGTGTGGAGTTTTGAAGAGAGCTGAAGCTGTGGGAGAGAAGCAGAGGAGAGGCACTATCAGGCTGCCCTGAAGATGCAGAGGGCCTTTCATAACCATGTTGGCACCAACTGCCCTGTGAAAGTACCTGGGAATTCAGCACCTTGAAGTCAAGCTGAGGTATTACTCTTGCAAACACAGAGTTGATTTTAACCACACAATTTCAACAAGACTCCCGAGCTATGCAAAGATGAGTTTGGGCGCAAGTTTCTGCCTGACAAGGGCACAGTGTAAATGCTGGAAACCACCAAGTTATAAAGCAGTACCCAAGTGCACAGAGACGTTCTGGCACAGGGCAAGCAGGGTGATTTGGAAGGACAGACTTACAGCTTCCCTCATTTTTTTTTCAGTTGTACATGATCACTGGTCAGAAAATTGATGTGAAGCTAGGTCACATCCTTCCCTTATGCGCTGCTCTCTGGATACCCAGGTGTCACAAATGTCCTGTGATGGGTAACACACTAGCCCAGTTAAGCGGCTAAGCTTAGGAAGAATGATGGATTAAACTATAAATAAAATGTATTTTTCTAATAGATTAAAACACAATTTCCCAAACATTAGCTTCAGCAGGTACACAGATTGCTCCTTTTCTTCTTTCTTTATCTGGATTGAGTGTAGAACATCAAGTGCCTTTCTGCCACCAGAAGGAATAAAACAGTGTTCTGTACAGAACTGGGGAATCACGACAGCACAGCACACAAATGTTCTCAAAGAGGAATGTAATACGGGCACCTCTTACTGAGACAGTTCTTGTGCAATAACTTAAACAGTACAGATTACTACTTGGGGAAATAAAAGACAACATAACTTTGAAACTTGAAAAGCTCTTTCTTTGTTGTAATCAATTGCAATAATCCCTGTCAGTGATTGAGATGAAGATCAACTTTACCTTTCTTTGCTGATGACACAAAACTAAGAGCAATAAAAAACTTAAGTGCATTTGTGCACAACTAATGGATTGGATGTGGCATGTGCCAATGGAAGTCAGTATGTATAATGCAGCATATACTGGATGCCAAATTAATGGGATCATTTGGGCATTCTGGAACACTTGTGGCATTGAGTTTAAGTCATTTAAGGAGTCTGGCAGCGGTTGATGACCTTCTGCCTTCAAAAGACTGAAGAAGCCTAGTCCTACTGTAGGCAAGCCATGGTATGAATTTTATCCCCTACATCCAGCTGCTACTCAGTCCAAAGATGAAGGATAATAAAACCAAGACTGAGATTGTGCCTGGTGTGCCTAATAAGAAGTGTATAAGAATTCACCTGAACAGAGAGGTGGAGGTTCAGGCACAGAGATGGTGGACCAGATAGCCCAAACTCCTGCTAAACTTGAGGACCTTCACCAGGCCACAGGGCTCACACCAATTTACCATGGCACCGCTTCCTACCTGGATTAGTTCATGAAGGACACTGGTCATAGCATGGAGTGAAAAGCGTCTCACTGCCAGCATATAACATCCAGAATTACCTGATGAGGTGCAGAGGTTCATTCAAGGAGTTCAGATGTGCAGAGGAACTGGAGACAGGGCAGTTTTCTTCTACCTGCCCATTCCAGCAAACTGGCCCGAGCTAGAATGAGGCACAGGAACAGTTTTGTGGGACTGGCTGGCACAGGGCCAGAAGCAGCTGGGTGTGATCCCCGTGGTCCTGCCACTGGGCAGAGCAGCAGCAAAGGACTCAGAAAATCCTACATGCTGGTAATAACAAAGGTCCTGCTCTCTCTGCGTCTTCGTGTGGAAGTGGGAGATATTCCACAGAAGAGCAAAACCACTTCCTTGAACTCCCAGGAGGTAAATACTTACAGGCTCAGCTCAGAACATTCACAAAGGACCAGCACAACATCCTTGATGTCTGTATAGATACTGCAGATGTTACTGAGAGATGTCTGGGAATCAACTATCCACTGGCAGATTTCACTATTTGTTTTATCTTTTGAAGAATGGCCTAAGGTCTGAGCTTGTGAGGGTATTTAGAACCTGCCCCACTCAACACCCCAGCAAGTTCAGGCCCCACTCAGTGGAGCACAGTCTGTGGATGCCCAACATCACCTACACCAAAATGCCCATGGCCAGGCTGGATGGGACTTGGAGCAACCTGGGATAATGGAAGGTGTCCCTGCCCATAGCAGGGGATGGAACAGGATGAGCTTAAAGGTCTCTTCCAAATCAAACCATTCCATGATTCTGTGATCACACAGTTCATGGAGCTGAGGCAGAGCACAGCTCACACCCCTCCTGTAGAATTGTGGAGACTTCCATCTGTGCTGCCTGAAGAGCACAAGACCCCTCTCAAATTTCTCTGCTTCCTACTCCCGGTGTTCCCAGCTCTGGGTACATCCTGCAAAGGACACGTGGACATTTCTGAATGCATGATGCAGAGATGCCTTTAGGCAGGGGGCTCCTATTGTCACAATGATCTGGGAAGAATATTTTATTTCTTAAATTAAATTCATGGGAGTATATATCTAAATGCAATTACTGCTCTGACCTTAACAAGAGAATTTTAAAATAGCTGAAATGTCTAGAAATGCAGAGACCCCCATCACAAAGGGAGAAAAGCACACAGGTGCCAAACTGCCACAAACTGCACTATAGCTGTGCCCATCGAAGCCACCTGGGTGCCTCCAGGAGGCAAACTCAGGTACCCAAAATCAAGCAAGCTCAAAGCAGAAATATTTAATCTGCTGCTAAGTGAGAAAAAAGTTAGGAGTTTCAAAGACTCAAAAGAGTGGTAAAGGGAAACACATGGCATTGAAGGGAAATGCTCCAAACAGCCTAAACAAAGGGTGTAAATACCTTTTCCTCAAAAAATGCTCACCTGCATAGAAGCAAATACTTCATCCTCCTGGTCCAACTTGCTCAGGCAGCGCATAAGGAGGGAATCTACTGACTGAGGAGGACCAGCTACATGAGCAAGTGCTCACCTGGATGAGTCACAGCCGTTAAATTACTACTCATCAGCACTGGGGATGATTTCGGCGCAGAAATACATGCTTCCAGAAAAGTTCAGAGGTGTAAGATGTAAATATCGGTATTACTTATGTCAGCTGTAAATGAGCTAAATTATGACCTAGCTCAGCAAAACACTTTTGTAAACCAAGGCATTGAATATTGTGTAGTTTGCAGGTTTAACAGGACCAGGCTTTCATCACGGAGTGGAGGAGAGCTAATAACCCATTGATTTTAGGGCCCATTTAGGAAAAGAATTGCCTATACAGATTTGATCACCATGCATTACTTTGTAGCATCTAATACCCTGGGCACAAAATAATGCTGAGAGAGGCAAATTGTGGAGCCATCTTTTTTCAGAGAGGGTTTGTGCATGAGGGCATGGCACAGGGGCTGCTTTGGGCTGGGGCTTAAAGCAAAGCCAGGAGGAGCTCTGAGGAGATGGCTGATGTTCCTCCAGTTATGCCGAGCTCTGCCTTGTACATCTACCCACAGAGCTGCTCAGCCCTACCTGGGAGATCATTCACACACACAATTAAGCAAAGCCTGGAAAATGACCTGTCCAAAATCAAGTCCCACTGACAGTTCAATAATCCTTAATTCTCACTATATTTTTCCATCCTTGTTTAATAAACATAAGTTTTTCTGGGCTTAAAACTTCAAAACAGGGGAGTTTCAATATGTAGCATGGGTTTCGCAAAGTATAAATTCACAGAGATGTTTCACTTGCAGATTTAAGACTGCTTTGGAAAGATCACCCAAATGCTAAGAATTATCAATTTCATAGCAACATCAAGCATCAACAGATTAAAACTCTGTTAATGTGCAGCATCTTCAGTACTCTCAGGCCACATCTCCATCATGACTTTCACTGCCTGCACTTAAATGACTCCCCCTGAAACAGCCATGCTGCAATACAGCTGCAGGAGTTGCTGCTGCCCTCACCCTGCCTGCACACCACTGATCTCCTCCTTGGCTGACTGGAGGGCTTTAAGGGGTCTCCCATGGAGGTAAAGGAGCATTTAGTAATGAGTGGGAGGGTGAGAGATAAAGCACGCTCCCCCTCAACTAGCCAGGGCCTGTGCTGCAAGAAGGGTGTTTCTGAAATTTGGAAGTCAAACAGCTGCCCATACACAACAGCTCGACTTAAGTTGTCCACTCCACAGCCCAACTACAATATGTGGACAGGACAATCAACAGGACTGGGACAACAGCCAGCCCACCTGCAAAATGTGTCCTCTCCTCCACTGGGCACCCACATCCTTCACAATTACAGTTCTTGGGAGGAAAAGGCTCAAGCTGGTAGGATCTAAAGTCTGTGCAAGCCCCTGCAGGCATCTCTCCCTGTTGTCAGACCTTCAGAGATACACAGCAGGGACCATCCGACAATCCTGTCACACCTCAACCAAGCGGGCAGGAAACACTGCACACATCTACAGGGAGACATAGTGTGTATTTGTTCCAACTGGTGTTTCCCTGAGGCTTCTGTAAACACTGGATTAACTGGACAGAGTAATTGGAGGTAAGCCCCACTTGTGTCCCCTTCAGCACGACCTCACACATCGGTACCCCTGTACCGCCCACGCACTCTTGTCTTACAAGACACAGATGCACGAGGCAGCCTGTCTCCCTCGTCCTCAGCACAGCTCAAAACCTCGAGACCAGCTCCTCGGGAACAAAGACACCAGCCATAGACAACAGCAAGCCCAAGGCAGCTCCCGGGACATAAATCCCGCTATTTGATGACTACTCAGATGATTGAAATGGAAGTTTGGTTGCGGTTTTCTAAAATCCTTTGACAAATTGGGGTGCTCCGAGGCTCAATCCCGCTGCCTGTCGCACAGCCCACGGGCAGCAGTGGTGAGGGGACCCCCTGGGCTGTCACTGCCGAGTTTGGACCCATTTGGCACTGCCGTTCATTACAGGGCTGTAAGCACCCCCTGGCTTTGCAAGATCCTCGTCCATCACAAAGCTGGTTCCTGCAGAATGCAGCAGCATTTTGCTCTCTGCAAATACACTGCTCCTGGCTTACACGAGTTTGGGAAAAACTGCAGGGAAATCGGGAACATAGAAGTTTATAGTTATGGGGTGATCAAAAGGCTAAAGAACAACGACATGTTGAACAAAACACACTTTATAGATGTTCAGGGGTGCAGATAGAATGCAACACCAACACACGTGAATATGTGTGGCCGTGTATTGCATCCCTATTCAGAACTTGACTCTTCCACGCTTTCACACACACTAGGGTTTCTCCGAGCTATTCTGCGTACGGTACCGGGGGGGTCTCTGCCTCTCTGCCCCGCATTCAATGCTGATGCGGAGAGGAACGCCGAGGGCCAGCAGCCCCGGCATCGCCGCGCGATGAAGCGTGGTGGGATAAACGAATGCACCGAACGGGGCCAGGCTGGGGCTGGGGCGCAGCAGTCGCGGGGCACTGGTGGGGACAGTGGACCAGAGTGCGGCGCCCCCTCGCACCCTGTCGCCCGATATAGATTTCCCCGTTGTTTTTCCTTCCTTCCCTGCCAGAGACCTCCCCTCGATTGGTGTTTCAGCTTAGGCTGCACATTCTGTCTGGTGAAAGGCACCAGTTGAGCAGCTGCACGGCCCCAGCACCATCACCCAGGTGTGACTGGAATTGGACCTGCCGTGGGCCCTCCACAGGGTCCTCCGACAAACCAAATCCTGGCTACGACGGGAGCCCGTGCCTTGGTACCGCTGAGGAAAGAACCAGATAGGGAAATATTTTCTCCATCCCTCGCCCTGCGTGGCTGACTGTCCCTGAACTGCCCTGTGCCGCATCCGGAACCTGGACCGGCGAGCCCGGGAACGGCGTTACACTCCTGCAGCCTCCCGGTGACCGGGGCCGTGCTGCGGCCGTGGGAGCGGCAGAGCCCCACTCCCGGGAACGCGGCCACGGAAGCGATGGGTCCTGGCTATGGCCGGGGGAAACTCGCCTGGCCGTGGCTGCTTTCTAAAAATGCCAGTTTTGCAGCTTCCCGCGTTGTTGGAGGCCAGAGCACCCGGGCCCGAGAACTACGAGAACAACGGGAGGTTATTCTTAAAAATCCCCCTAGACAAGGATGCTGGCGGCGGGCACTGGGAACCATGGCCGCAGCCACCGCCGTCCCGCTGCCGGCGCGGTGCGCGCAGAAAAGGCAGCAAAACGAAAACCGCCGGGCTCCGCTGGTGGGAGCGTCGGGACGGCGTGGCTGGCGGGGAGAAATTACCGGGGCCCGGTGGGGCCTGCACCGGCGCCAGTTCCTGGGGGCGATGGCCCCGCACTGCTCCCGGGCTGTCGGCCGTCGCTCCCACGCCGCGCTGCCGACCGTGTCCCAAACCCGGGACCGCTCTCGGCCTCTTCCCCCCGCATCGGCGGACAGAGCGGCAGTACCGCGCACAACCGCGCCGGCCCCGCCGCCGTGGCCCCACTCCGAGTCCGCCCGCCGTCCCGGCCCCCCTTCCCGGTCCTCTCGCCGCCCCCATTTCGGCTTCTCTCCTCCGTGTCCGCCGAGCGCCCTCGGCGGCCGGCCCGCAGCGCCCGGCCCGGCAGGCTCGGCTCGGCTCTCGCCGACACGGCGGCAGGTAGGGAGCGGAGAGACGTTTGTAAAGAAAACGTTTATTTACACGTCTCAGCAAGTACAAAGTATTATACATGGTCTGTGTCAACCCCAAATCTTCTTTATTATGAAACATAAGGCGCTTTCTCGAGAGCCGGTGGCGCGCGGAGCGAGTGCTGTTTCGGGACGCTAAAGCTCATCGGCTGCGAAGGTGAGGACAGAACGGCCTGTGGTGCCTGGAAGGAGCCCTTATTACTACGGTGAATAAATTACAGCTGACATTAACTTCACCTGGGACAGATGGGAGCTACCGCTTTTCAGTTTAATAGGGTTTCCAAAGCTAATGAGTCATCACCGGCTCCACCGAG
Organism: Dasyornis broadbenti; assembly: GCA_013397935.1. Classification (NCBI taxonomy): domain Eukaryota; kingdom Metazoa; phylum Chordata; class Aves; order Passeriformes; family Dasyornithidae; genus Dasyornis; species Dasyornis broadbenti. Next base: position 495,068 of record VZRN01003864.1, on the reverse strand, counting down.
TCCCCTCCGCTAAGTGATAGGGAGGTATTTTTTTCTTTATGCTATCCTCAGAACAGGAAAAAAAAAATAGCCTTTTGTTCCAAAGCCAACACAAAATACCTATGTTCAGATTTCGATATAAATAATCGAGGTTTTATATAATTCCATATTAATAGTGCCCAAAATCTCGATGCATAAATAAATTAAAGTATTAACACTTCTTACAAAAAGTGACATATTTCCCTTCCTAGTGGAACATCGACACAAATATACAAGCGGCTCCGCTCCACACCAGTCTCGGGGAAGCGGCTCCGGCCCCGGCTCCGGTCGGACCCGATCNCGCCGCCCCGCCGCCCGCCCCGTCGGGGGGGAGCCGCGGCCCCGGGGCAGGGGGAGCCGCCGGTCGCGCTTCGCGAGCCAGTCCGCTGGGTGCCCGGGCTGCCGGGCTCAGACGAGGGAGGTGACCGGGGGGATCTTGGCGCTCTCCTCCTCCCAGGGCTGCAGGTTCTGCAGCGCGAACAGCGACGAGTTGTGCAGGCACAGCGGGTCGGGCTGGATCGACTCGTTCAGCGACTTCTGGAAGGCGTCGTGCTGCAGCTGCAGCATCAGCCGGCTCGCCTGCTGCCTCTCGGCCTCCCGCTCCTCCGCCGTCTGCCGCCTGCCGGGGGACACGCTCAGCCCGCGCCCGGGACACGGGGCACGCTCCGCCCGGGACTACGCGGGGAGCGGCCGGCCCGGGGCCGCGGGAACCAGGCAGGGCGGCCGGCTCGTCATATCGGGGCCAGGTACTGCCGGGCGGGCGGCCACCGCTTGACCGCCAACGGAGATACTCCGGGCGGCGGGAAGAGCCTGGAAACCCGCCGTTTCCCAGTAATCCCGTTTCCAAATATTCCCCCATTTTCTCCCAACATTCCCCCGACTTTTTTTTCCGAATTGTTTCTCCGTTTTTTCGAATAATCCCTCGTTTTTAAGAATAATCCCCCGTTTTTTGAATGGGAGACTATAAGAAAAGAAAAATATAACGATAATAACAATAATAATTATGATCGTATAATAACAAAAATTCACCCCCAACCGTTTGGCTGCCAGGAGCTGGCAAGGGGCGCGATCCCAGCCGGAGTGGGGCTTGCGGGACGGCTGGCGGGGGACTCCGCCGGGGGCAGCGGCAGGACGGGGCGGCTCCGGGGGCGCGGGACTCACCGCCACTTGGTGCGCCGGTTCTGGAACCAGGTCTTCACCTGGGCGTCCGTCATCTTGAGGGACTTGGCGAGGGCAGCGCGCTCGGCCGAGGCCAGGTACTTCTGCCGATGGAAGCGCTTCTCCAGCTCGCAGATCTGCACCCGGGAGAAGGATGTCCGCGGCTTCTTGCGCTTCGGCGGAGTCCGGTTCTGGTAGGGATGCCCGATCCGCCGGGTCACCGTGAAGGGCGTCAGCGCCGCCGCCGCTGCCCGGGTGGGAAGCACAGGGGTCAGCCCCGCGCCCGCACGGTGCCGGCCGCCCCCCCGGGCCGCCGCTNGTCCCTCTTCCGCCTCTCGTCGAAGGGCTGTGGAGGCGAGAGGGGCCCGGCCGCCCCCCGGGGGCCCCGCGCTATCCAAGCCGTAAGGAGAGCGATTTTTCGGCTCGCTGCGAGCGCGGGGGAGGGAAGCATCCAGCGGCCGCCTTTGCTTTTACTCTTATTCGCATTACTGTTATTATTTCGTTTTACATTTTTTATTGGCCCTTCCATTCGTTGTCGGGAGCCGGCTCGCCCGCTCCGCCCCGGCGCCTTAACTGTGAACCGGTCCTTGACGAAGCGCCTGCTGCTCTCC
>VZRN01003864.1:461429-491247 GCA_013397935.1 Dasyornis broadbenti | reverse complement strand
AAAAAAAAAAAGAAAAAAGGGGGAAAAAAAGAAAAGAAGGGCAACCGGTGGAGGCTAAATAAATAAATAAAGTGCCACCCAGTCCTGGATCAGGGCAGGCTTTGTTAGAGAAAATTGCAGCTCGATCTGCATAATGGGAGCTCGGGCTGCCCAAGGCGATCTTTTTATTGCGTGTGTGTCTGCTGTTATCAATTTTGTGAACGATTTCACAGGGAGCCTGGCAGACTTGAGCTGGAATAATATGCAAAGATGAGCTTTGAATAATGAATGATGTGCTTTTAAACCAATTCCAAAGTGTCTGTGATAGTACAATATGAAAAGGAGTGGTAAGTAATAGTATATTTAAAAGGCACTAGTATGTTTTTATTACTATATTTAAAAAGATATCTATATTATTTTTGTGAAATGGATAATATATCACAGAGTCTTTGATAATCAGCTAAACAATACATTTTTCTTTGGGAAAACTCTCCTGGTTTTACACAGTTAAATATAGAGTATCAGCGTACAGTTCTGTAACGCTCAGCTACCTTATTAAATATTAACGCTATTTTAATATTAGCTTTTAAATTTAATATGTTGACGTTCTGCAGTTTTACTTTAATTATGTTTTATAATTAATAACCCCGGACGTATAGTATCCTTAAATGCAGCTCTCCCGCAGCCACGTCGTCTCCTTCGCCCCTCTGCGGGCTAGGGGGGCGTAGAGACCCGCGCAGCTCCGCACAGATCCGCATAACCTCTCACAACCGCGCAGAGCCCAGCGCAGAGCCCCGCGCAGCTCCACACGGCTTCTCATAACCCCTCAAAACCGCGCAGAGCCCCGCATACCCCTGCGCAGCTCCGCGCAGCCCCGCACAGCTCCGCGCAGCTCCGCGCAGCCCCGCACAGCTCCGAACAGCCCTGTACAGCTCCGCACACCTCTGCACAGCCCCGCATAACCCCGCACAGCTTCGTACAGCCGCGTACAACCCCGCGGCTCCTTCCCACCGAAAATCCGCTTGCGATTTGCCAGGTGCTGCAGTGCGTGGCTCCGTGCCGGGCTCGCCACTCGCCCTCCCGGCTCTCACGTCCGCCCAGAGTGGAGCGAGCGGATCTGTAGCCCCGACGCGGCTTCCTGGCCCTTCTGGCACGGCCCGGTTCTGCGACCAGGGGCCGGGCGGGTGCCTGCGAGGAGATGGTGGTGCGGGAGTGGATGTGTCCACCCAAACCCGGGCTCCTCTGCACCTTATCGGGGAGCCAGACCCAGCTCAGGGCTGGCTCCAACGGGCAGAGGGAGGCAGCAGGACCCCTGGGCAGGCACAGGGCACCAGCAGCCAGGCATCTTCCCATCACAGGGATGTAAGGAACCCCACACCCAGCTGAGCTTTGGCCGGACCCCAGGCATGGCATAGCAAAGCATGGCGTAGTATGGCCTGGCCTTGGTACAGCATGGCATGACATGGCCTTTGTATGGAGTGGCCCAGAATATCACAGCACAGCCCACGGCCTTTGCCTGTCATGGCAGAGCGAGGCAGGGCAGGCCACGAGCCCAGCATGTGAGAGCCAGCCACGAGCAGGCAGCTGCAGATGCCTCTCACCGCAGCCCACTGGCATCAAAGGTCAGCAGCACCAGTGGGATGGTGCTGGACAGCACCAATGTGGTGGCCACCAGAGCCATGCAGACAGGAAGAGGTTGAAAATAGAGAGTTCTTGAGGTGTGTGGGAAGGCTGCTGTGGAGTGGGAAGGCTGCTGTGGAGCCGGAAGTGGCATTGTCATTCGCTCTAAAATTCTGCATGTTGTACCAGTATTAACTGAGATGTCGTGTCAAGTGCATGATGCTGGCAGAGAGGAGCATGGTGCAGCCCTGCCACAGTGGGGCACAGCTCCTTGGGCCTGTCAGACACTGTGGCTGATCCAGCGCTGCCAGGATGCCTGGACACTGGGACTGACCAGGTCTGGAGAGCGCCACTCCCAGTCACCTGCAAAGGCACAGTGGGGCATAGCTAAGTGGGGAAAAGAGTAAGTAAAGTTGTCTAAGAGGAGTGATCACCTTCCTGTCACCACTGGGCAGAAGAGTACCACATCTAGTCTGTCGTTGGGAGTCACTGGGGACAGAGATGTGGCAGCTGTCTCATTCATCCCTGAAACCCAGAACTGCTCCCAGGCCTGGCTGCCATGGAGGTAACATGAAGGGGGATGTGCTGCAGCCTGCCACTTGGTTTGGTAATGGTGCACATATGCATTCCTAAGCCCCAGGAATATCTTTGGGATCAAAACATGGAGGGCTGTGGAGGGAGGATGTCCTAGCAGGACGATGCCCTTGCAGGATCCCCCCCATGCGCCTGAGAGTGGCCAATGCCACAATTCAGCTTTTGAAGTGCTTCCCGTAGGATGAGATAGTAAAACCACTTGATGAACACTGCTAATAACCCCCTGCACCTACCCTCCACAACTGCTCATGCACAGGCTGTGATGCTGTGCCTCATGGAGAGGAGACACCACCCCAGTGCCTGGAGCCTGTCCACTGCACATCTTTTGAACAGCCCTGCAGCCTGTGACCACTGTGTTTGTGATGCAACTGTGGGGGTGGGAGGAGCAAGCTGGCACAGCCAAGCAGTCGTGGTAGTGCCCAGGGCTGCAGTGCCCACGGGGCTATCCTGGGACGTGGCAGCAGCAAATGTGCCTGTGACAATGTTGTGGAAATACAGGTGCAAGGTCTTCAATGAGCTCAGTCAGTGATCACAGCTGGATCACACCTGAAACTGCTGAGCACATTCCACTGCTGCTGAACTGCTGTGTTGGGGCTTTAATCTAGCTCTGTGTGACCCCTGTATCACCTCGAGTAGACCCACAGAACACCAGATATCCCAGTACATCTGATCAGCTGCAGTTCTGCATTTCCAGTTTCTCTCACACTGCCCTTTCCCCAGCACTCCGGCTGTGGCATCTTGAGCTGCATCCCTAGTGGTCCAGAAGCTCCAGTTCCTCCAAGGGCTCCTTCTGTCAGGGCCTGGGACCAGAAGTGGTGCCAGTGACCCTCACCCAAGGTACTGCCTAAGAGCTGGAAGCCAGTGCTTGCAGAAAGAGAAGTTTGACTAGTGTCTGACCTACTGCTCAGGTCTTCAGAAGCATCATGGTTCCTCACTGGCTGTCACAGTGTCACAAATAAATCTTCCTCCTTAAGGCCATATCAGGTCTCAGTTATGAAACCCGTCTGTTGTCCACAGGCCCTCCCTTAACATTTAGAAATTCAGGGCTGTGAGCTGGTCTGGCTCCCTGATGGTGCAGGAGGCAGGGCAGGAAGCCAGGATGTGCCTTCTCTGAAGGGCATTGCTCTTTGCTTTGGGTTTTGTCTTTTCCTACAGGGTGACAGGGAATGATGCTGCATCAGGAAGCAGCAACAGATTCTGAGAAGTTCCTGCTGTAGCTCCAGAGTTCCTGCTCTAGGTCCTGTCTTTGGCAGTGAGTCTCAGAATGGGCAAGGCCAGTCCTGTTTTCGACAGCCTTTTCTCAGTGGATATTGCTGCATAAACCCAATACGGTTTTGAGCAGTCACACACAATTCACGTAGGAGCATGACAGAGGACACAAGTTGTTTCTCAGCCATAGCCCTGGAAGCAGCATTCTTGTGAAGCTGATGGGTGATGCTGGTGTTCAGGCTGGAAGGGGATGTGGTTATCCACATGTCCTGCCTTGGAAGGGGAAGGGAGGGCAAGACAGCCAGAAACAGCTTACATACTGTGCGTTGCTGCCTGAGCTCTGCCCATAGCCAGCTGTGCCCAGCTGTGGACACACACTGGCAGGCAGGGCCTGAGGTTTGGAAACTGAAGGGGGATGTGGTCCTGACCCTTGTATTTTCTGCAGGGCTCTGTGAGACCCTATGGGTCCTCCTTGTCAGTGATGAGCCTCCCCTGGGTGGGGACTACCATGGCCAACAGGCCCCAGGACAGAGCAGTGGCCTGTCTGCCCTAGCCCAATGATGGAGCAGGATCCTGGATCCTGCCTGTGGCCATTCTCTCATGGGGCAGCTATGGGCTCAGGCACTCAGCTCCTGGTGCTCAGCAGAGCAGACTCACAGTTTTGTCAGCTCACAAGGGTTAAATTGGCTGTTTTTTTTTTCCAAGGGAAGAGCACTGGTGCTGCAGAGCCAAAGGTCATTCCCCTCTGCCCCTTCCTTTGGGCTTGGAGGGCTGTACCCCTTCTGCCTCCAGCTGGCGAGACACTCACCCCATGAAGGCAGAGGGGAGGGCAGGGTAGTGGAGCTCTGCCCCCAGCAGCCTTTTCCCCAGGAGAACAAGGGATATTCCCTATACCCTGACACCGAGGAGATCAGGACTCTTGCCCCGTAAGCGCTGCCCAAGGGTTCAGACACACTGATGCCAGTAAAACTCTGTCCCCCATGTTCCAGTGGGTGGAAACAGTTAAACCCACTCAGAGAGCCGATGCTAATGGCTTCTGAAGCCTCTGACAAATGAACATGCCTTAGTGGTTTCAATTCCTGTTCCAAAGCACATCTTTGTGGGGTTGGTAACCTTAACTGCTGTATTCAAAAAATCAAAACTTTATTTCAGTTCAGAATCCATGCATTGTTCCACAAATGGCTGAGGGTAGATAAGGAGACGGTATAAGGAAGGTGCTGGAGAAAGAGCTACCACTAAAGGGAAGAGAGCACAGAGGATGATGGGCAGAGGGGGCTCAATTTCTTTCTGCTACCTCTGATAAAATCAGGCTGTAGTGAAGCTGACAGGGAACATCCTGGTATCGTGGACAAGCCCTGAAAGATGCAGAGACATCTGGTCTCTCAGAGCAGCAGCGCCAGCCCGAGGTGAAGGGGAAGGCAGGGAGGTACTGCAGTTCGGGGATAAGCTTCGGGAAGCAGCCGCTTCCTTCCCTCTTTCATTCTTATTTTATATACCAACACACAGCTGCTGCCAGGTTTTTCTACTAAATATGACTTTTGCTGGGCAAATTACATTAGGATGGATGCCACAGGTATCCATTAAGGTTTATTTATCGTGATACCATTTGTATCTCTTGCTTATAAATAACTTATGTTATAGCTTTTGTTTGTAGAAATGTAACTTACATATTTTATTATGCTTTCTGTAAACCTCAAAAAGAATTTTGTCAAAGCAGAGCCTCTTAAGAGCAGTCTATACACTGGTACATAAAATCTACACCAGCATTATTTTTTAATATGGTGAGGAAGCGTGTTATCCCGCCTCAGTTTGAAAGGTTTGCTGTCATCGTAAACCCGGTGTGCAATAAAACATTAACGAAGCTAAGGAATTACTCTGTAAGGTGTGCACATGCTGGGGCTGAGCTCTTCAGAGCCTCCTTCTGCAAGCAGGGTATGGTATTCAAACCATGCTTGGCCCAGCGCCGCCCTCGCCTGCAGCGAGCATAGCCCAGCCATGGGAGGCTTTGGGGGTTTGTTCTGGCTCGCAGAGGGACAGACACTCACCTGAGCCCCAGCAGTCCATGCTTTTCTCTCTGAGGATATAAAATGCACCTGGGGGAGAACCAGCCCTATTTTACAGTTCCCTACTCTTTGCATTATCAGACAGGTTCATGTTTGTTCCTTGTGAGGAAATTGCTTGGGTTCTGAGCGGCATCTCCCTTTGACACTTCCCATTCCACTGTTTCCACTTTTTTAAAAGAAGAAAAAAATTCCAAAACCTAAAATTCCAAATTTTCAAAAAATGCATAAGGCATTACACGTGCTCTGTAAACACTGTGGAAAACCTGGGCTGCACCTGCTGTGACTAGGCCCCTTTGAAAAGCTGACAGTAACCTCTCAAAGAAGAGTCTTGAGCCGTAAACCTATTTACTATGCTTTCCCTTTCCTAACCTAAAAGCAACTGTATTTATACAATCAGCTAATCTAAATACATTCCTGTTATCAATTGTTCACCAAGGTGAAAATGCTCTTTAAATACTCATCTCCAGTTCGCCCAGTTTAGAAGATGCTCTTTGGAGCCTTGTTTGTAACAGCGGATGTGTTAGGAGGGACCTTCCAGAGATGTGTCTGAGTGCTCCAGGGAGGCTGTAGCTGGGTATTGGAGCAAGCCCTGGAGCTTGGGCAGGAGTTCTGGGACACGTGTACTCTCCCTTTTCCACGTGCCAAAGCTTCAGCTCACGGCAAAGCAGCCAATTTACCCAGAAAAGAGGCTGTTTTGGGAGCACATGCCCTTGATGCATCACCATTATTTATTTTCACCAGGTAATGAACAGAATGCAGTCGCAGAACCCATCACCTTTCACCTGAGCCTTTAATGCCAACACAGAGAGCCGTGAGACCACAACAGGGCTTATCCCACAGAGCTGTCAGACAGCAGGCAGCACTGCCAGGGTTGCCTCCCCAAGGCCTTGGGAGCTCAAGTCTGCAGCTTTTAAAACCCAACTGAGCAGCACAGGTTCCAGTTTCCCTCAGGGACCAAAATGGAAACTTAACCATCATACTAATCCATAAGTGCTTGAGGTGGGGATGCGACTCACACACTTCCCATAAAGTCCTCACACCTCGGGATGCAGCATCAGGGGTAGGAACACCTCAAATCTGCAGCTCTCCAGTAATATCCATGGATTGCTGTAACCTCAGTGGATTACTGTAGCCTCCATTAACTACTGTAACCTCCATGGATTATAACCTCCATGGATTACTGTAACCTCCATGGATTACTTTACCTCCATGGATTACTCATCAGGTGCTCAGCACTCTGGAACTCAGACCCTTTGGCTGAAATACTTTCTCGAGCTGAGCTCAAATGTAAACAGCAAACTGACAAAATGCCTCCCTTCCAGTTGAGCCCAGACTTCTTGCTGTTTAAAAATACGCAGAAAAATAACTACTGCAAAGAAAAAAAATGGAAAAACCCATGTAAGAAATATAGGTATGAACTTTTCCTCCTTGTTGGCCACAATTAATAACTCCTATTTTATCTAAACTGTGGTGAAATATTATTAAATTCACAAATGTCAGCAAACTGGACAAATGTGAAAACGCTTTTTTCCTCTTAGGCAAATAATTGAAAAACCCAACTCAAACCCAAAGCAAGTTTGTAATTGCACAACATAGCTTCTCCACATTATAAACTAACTCATTGCTTAAGCAGTTCTGATTTTTGTTAGGTTTTCCTTCAATTCATTTTGCATGTCTCCAGCCAGGAGAGCCTCTCTTGCTCAGCACAGGACACCCACTGCTCCTCACTGCAGGTCTCTGTAACTATCTGCTTTCTTTTTTTTCTTTTTTTTTTGCAGTGGTGGATAGACTTTATTCTTTGTAAAATGTATTAACACTTTTCTTTTATTCTGTGGGGTTTTTTTCCAGTTTCCAAAGACCTGGAAAATGTGCACTTCCGAAATAAAAACACCATCAGTATTTAACTAAGTCCTGGTCCATCATCTCTTATTTCACTCTGTGCAACATTCTCAATTTTCTTGCTATACTTATAGCCTAAAAATGCTCAATTTTAGTCTTCTACTTTTTGGTCCACATTGTCATTAACCACCTGTGCTGCAAAGAAATATATAACCTTTTGTAGAAAAATAGTAATTTTATTAGTTCAAAAAGGTGTCACATAAAATTTCTACTAGCTTTCATCTCATTTTCAAACAAATATATCCTCAAGAGTGAGCTTGGAGGTTTTAAACTGATGTTATTTACAATTATGTACACAACTGAGGATCATTAACTGATTCAAATTCAGAAGGAATGCATATAATTTCATTCTTTGTTTAAGCCCTGTTTCTACAGTTTCATATAGCGAAAATATCAGGATTATAAATTTTGGTAGGAAAGGCTGAAAACATTCTTCAAACGAAGGCTAGTTTTCCATTGTTTTTACTATTACAAATCCTTACATTTAGGCCAGAGATAGAAAAAGGGAGAAAATATCTTAAAATAATAGTTTTCACAGGGGTAAAAAATCTCTCTAACAATATAACATGGTCCCAACACTTTCAGAGACGGTTTATTAGTCAGTTCTCTGTTTCCAAAGTCCTTGTCAAATCATATCCAAACCCCTGGGATTGGAGGCCCCTTCGCTGTGCAGAGCTTCAGCCACATCTCTCCAGTATGTTCTGAGTGACCTGGGAAAACAAACACCAAACATTTGGTTAAAGGAGACCTGACAGTGAGAGATGCATTGCAAGAGGTGTTAAAGTAATAACTATAATGTATATTAAATTGAAATAAAACCAAAGGAAGACTCAGAAACAGAATCACCAGGTGCCCTCAAAAGCCAGCTCGGTAACACAACAAGGAGCATGTGAGTATGGGCCGACCAACGTGTGAAACATTTGAGAGTCAGCAGTGAAATGACTGCAACAAGAAGCTTTCCCATCTCACATGACTCAGAAATAGCCTTCCTCCCCAGCCTCCAGCAAAGGGCTCCTTGGGATGTGCCCAGATGGTCACTGAGGCCAGACCCACCTTCCTCCCTCAGGACACGTGTCAGAGTTCAGCCTGGTTTGGTGAAAGCTGGAACCGGCCCCCATCTGGCACAGAACAAACACACATGAAGCCCCCAGCAGTTCACCTGCACGGGTAGGACATGAAGTCCAGCCGGTGGCATCACACCTGAGACTGAAGGACAACTCAGGGAGCCTGCACAACTGCCCAAACACGAACTACTTCCTTGGTCTACCCTCACCCAAAATGAACATTTTAACTGCCATTTATCACAACTCATCCATGTATTTGGACTAGTGGAAGGTGTCCCTGCCCATGGCAGAGGGGCTGGAACTGGATGATCTTTAAGGTCCCTTCCAACACAAACTATTCTGTGATTCTATTTTAAAAAAACCCCAAACACCAAAACAATTCCAAACCCACACAGAAACAATTTGAAGTACCAGATGTTTCTGTACTCTGCATTTAGAGTTTTTCAAATGTTCGTTGTCTGTTGCCTCCATACTCTTTGCTGTGATTGTGTCAGACTTTGCTGGCTCACAACAGCCAAGCTAATAAAGTCTCCCCAAGAACAGCTCCTGAGGGCTCCTTCCTACACAGGACTGTGGGGACAGGTGCCTGCAAAACTGATGGGATCTCAGCAAAGGTCTCTTTGCAGGATCATGGACAATAATCCTGCCTGCCTTCACTGTACGGGGATGTCTCGCAGCAGTGTGGTGAGCTGGGGCTTGCTTGTGTGGAGGTACAGGATGCAACTTGCAATTTATTCTTTATTCTATTCATATTTTTTTATATTTGTGCTTATTTCCTTACTAATGGAAATTAATTTCTGCTCAATTTTGAACATTTGCAGTTAAAAGAAGACTCCTGCTTTGCAGAATAACTCTGAGGGCTTACAAATCCAGAGCTGAGAGCAGAGAGCCACTGTGCTAACTCACACAGCTTGGTGAGGCAGTGCTGGCCCTGAGGTCACCCCACGATAGAAGGCAAGTGGGACTGAGAAGGATGAGGTGCTCCCTCAGGCCAATTATCCCTCTCCCCTCCCACCTGCACCCTTCCCTCCCTGCCTGCACTTCCACAAAAGCTCTCCATAACCTTCCCCCCGCCCCCACTGCCCATCTGAGAGTACTCTGCAGCAGTTTCATGTGAAAATCCCCTTTAAATGCTGGGATGTTTGAGTCCAGCACTTGCCAAATCCAGTAATTGCTGGCAGCCGCAGCCTTGGAAGCCTCTGTCCGTGCCCTGGAAAGGGCGAGCACTGGCAGCAAAGCTGGATTCCCCAGCTTTGGCCGGATCATCCACAATCCCTGTCCTGTTCTGCAGGTCTGCACACCTCAGGACAAGGCAGCTCAGAGAAAATGCACATTGATGTATGTTTTTCTTAGGAAACAATGTTATCTTAAGGATTTCATAGAATCATAGAATCAGGAAGGCTGGAAAACCCTGTAAGATCACAAAGTCCGACTGCCAACCCAGCACTACCACCACATTCACCACTAACCCACGTCCTCAAGTGCCCCAGCTACGCACTTTTGAACACTTCCAGGGATGGTGACTCCACCACTGTCCTGGGCAGCCCATTCCAGTGCTTCACAATCCTTTCTGGGAAGAATTTGTTCCTAATATCCTAGTATCTAAACCTCTCCTGGTGCAACTTGAGGCCATTTCTTCTCATCTTGTTCCTGCTTTCAATAAATACAGCTACTGACTGAACTGAGAAACTATTGAGATATAACAATGAATTTCACTCTTTTTTTTTGTTTTGGTTTTTTTTTTTTTGTTTGTTTGGTTTTTGTTTGTTTTTTAATTTAAATCCTGAAGGACCATTAAATCAAATTAATCCCCTGGGTGTTTATAGCTCTAAGGTGAGAGTGCATCCCACAGCTCACAGTGGACAGCTGAGCTCTCCTTTGTTTTGGCAGGTTTCTCCTCCTTCCCAGTGACTCCCTACCTTTCCCCTAGGGCTTTTGTTGATGGACAGTAGAAGTTACACCAAGTCTGTCTGATTGATTAGTGCCATCAGTGTGATCTCTGTGCTTTTCTGAGTTTGCTGTCAAATTTCCCTGTCTCTGGCTGTCACTCATAGTCAGAAAATAAGGAACTTCTGCCTTTAGCACCAGAATTTAGTAGGAAACTAATTATGGAGACCATAATTAATGCAAAACTATTTAGAATTAAAAAAATTCAACATAATTTTCACAGCAACTAACAGAGAAGAACTCAGAGAAATAAAATCACCGAATGGTTTCAGCCATCACTTCTCTCCAAGAACTTTTCCAGTTTGTTTCAAGCTTTCCGGAAAGTTTCAAGCTGGACTCAGACTGTGCCCATATGTTCAAGGTCTGCTTTGATTGAGCAAAGTACATGAAAGAGAAAACACAGCTAGCTAGGAACAAAAGGTGAGTGTGAACAGGAAATGCAGACAAAGTTGTCATTTCTTTTGTGGAGGCTTCTATTCTGTTTTTCAAATAAGGGCAAGATCGGATGAATTTGCGATTTATTATTTCTTTGTTAAGAAAAAAGATAGCACTTGGCTCATTTATTTACAATGTGTAAGTGGCCCCACTGGATCCCTCTCATTCTGCCACTTCCCAAGCAGTTGCATGACCCCATCCCCAGCAAGAAAAGCCTGTTAGAGCAATGGCAGCATTGGAGCCTGAAGGAAGGGTTTTATCAGAGGGATTTCAGCTGGAAAAGGAAAGCTCCAAGTCTCACCTGCTGAAACCAGGCAGTTTGTCCCAGCTAGCTGCAGTTTGGCAAAGCTTTGGGATTAAAATAGGAAATACATTTCTGACCAGGAAAATACGTAATTATCAAATAGTTGGGCTTTGTTAAGTCTAGGGTTGAATTCTTGTGATAGGGTATTTTCTTCCAATAGGAACTGCAGTTTAAGGCTACCTGGAATACTTCCTATGTTACAATTTTTTCCAGTTAAATTTTCCATTTGTCTTTTGTTTTGTTTTTGTCTTACTTATGTTTTTTGATCTTACCTGTCTGTTCTTTACCAAAAGCTTTTTCTCAACTCTTTCCATCCAGTTCCTGAAGCTCTGGTCCAGGACTCCATGTCTGCTGTCAGGCTGGCTCGTCAGCAAGGTGGACATTAGGTGTCTGAAGTACTACAAGAGTAAAGCAGAGAATATTAAAAATGAGATTTGGAAATTTAAACCCAGAGTTACTCACCTGCACCTGGAGAACTTTTGAGCAAGTCCTACGTTGCCCTCTGGGAAAGCAGCAGGCTGTCCCATACAGGCTCCAGGCGCTGCTCCCTGATCTGCACCAGCAGCAGCATCAGTTGTACAGCAGGACTTGCAGTGGAGTGGGATCAGCAGTGGGTGTTGGTTCCTGACCAGTTCCAATGCACCCAAGAGAGGTGGCAGTAGCATCCTTGAGTACTTTTCAAGTCTTTTCAGAGCGGTGCCAGTTTGGACACTGTGCTGTGGGCTCTTGAGAAGCTCAGTGATCTGTACCACTTCCTGTATTTCTATTCTCATTATATTCTGGCAGAGCTGTAGACTACTTAAAGCAGAACTTCTTATCACCTTAGAAGAATGTTGGTTTAGCTTAGAAATATGGAACGGGGGGGACTTTAGTGCTACCCACCACTCTGCTACTACAGCCAAGCAAGTCAAATAACCCTGCTCAGTCTTCATTAAATTGGCTGTGTCAGCCAAAGCCTCATGGCTTTGGGCATAAGTACATCCCTGGGATAAGCACTGATTATTCAGAGGAGAGTGAACCATTCTGATGAACTTGTGCCCACGTACCTGGCAAGGCTTCTGAGCAGTCCAATATTGCACTCGAGAGGAATATTGCCTGTATTCCACGAATTTCAGGTGTGTAACAAGAGAACTTGTTAAAGTCAGGCAGAGAATCAGTCTTTAGTATGCAAAATTTAGCAGACTTTCGAAGTTAATGTAACTTCATTACATGTAGGATATCATATAGAGTGTCAGAAAGCATGAAAGTCTGGGATTTGTTTGCAGATTTTTAAAAAAGCTTTAAAATATTTAAACCTATTTAAACCTTAAACAAATCCCAAATTAAACACACATCATTATCATTAAAATTACAGTTGTCCTGTACATATGCAAAAATATGGGATAACGAAAGAAAATTTGATAAAACTGTAACACTAAGGCTAAGTCCTGACAACTCCACAGGATTATGTCTGCTTTAATATCTCCTTGGCAAATTACATGCCCTCAGCACAGTTCCTCTCAAACTGGTAACACCCTGTTTCACCGTCTTTGCTGCTCAGTGCAGCAGCACTGGAAGCAGAGGCAGCAGCTGATCACACAGCTGGGTCCTAAAACACTCAAACCACTCGGAACACCTCCTGGGAGCAGGTGTGAAGAATGCAGGACCTGCCTGCACCAAACACCAAGCACTGTGACAGATGCAGAGTCCAGGGTAGAGGAGGCCACAACCCTGAGACCTTGCCCAGAAGTTATTTATAGAAAAGAGGCATTCCAAGAACTTCAGTCAACCCCACAATGGAGAGCATTAACAGCATCCCCAAGCAACAGCAAGGAATAACATCTCTGCCTCCCCTTCCTGAACACAGCATCCCATGGCATCCATGTATCAACACCATGGAGATGTTCTGAGCCCTGGGGTTTAGAACCATGGAAAGGCTTGGGCTGGAAGGGACATTTAAATGTCACCTCATTCAATCCCCTGCAGAGAGCACAGACATCTTCAGCTAGATCAAGTTGCTCAAAGCCTTGTCCAGCCTGACCCTGAATGCTTCCGTGGGTGGCAGGGACATTCTCTAGACAACCTGTGTCAGTGCTTTGCCACCCTCAGTGTACAGATCATTTTCCTTAGATGCAATCTAAACTGACTGTCTTCCAGTTATGACCCATTAAAGCCTCTGAGACTTCTCTGCAATCACAAAATCATAGATTATCCAGTCCCGACCCCACTGTCATGGGCAGGGACACCTTCCACAGACCAGGTTGCTCAAGGCCTTAACTAACATCACCTCTGCCTGTGCAGGTAAATGCCTGTGTGCTTTGGTGAAATGACAAAAGCAAGAAGGAGACACAGGTAATGCATTATCAGGACACAGGCTGGCTTTTCCTGCAAACCTCTTGGTCTTGCATTTAAATTAAATTTGCTGCTACACTTCAGTAAGGAAGCAATGCCAGGAGCCACATGAAACCATCCCAGTCCATACTGAGCTCCTGCTGTCTCAAAAGATTAGTGCTGTTTTAGGGTGGACTGTGAGTATGATTCCCATTTTGGCATAATTAACCCTATTGGTGCAAGCATGTATCAATCCCAATTTTTCTGAGTCCCCAAGTAAACATGATGCTTTCCCTTTGAAACGAATTATGGGCAAAGAAGATCTCATTAAAACAAAAGAAGAAGAGAACAAGCAGTAAAACGTGTTAACTGCATGCTTGATATTTCTTAGGAACTGTAGAGACAGAGACTCCACCTGAAATAAAGGAACCCATTCTCAATAAATAAATCAGCAGTGCACTGGAATGAGCCAAGCAAAGATGACTTTTACAGTTATATATAAGTACATGTCCTACTTTTTCTGAGTGTGAAATAAATAACCTTGATGCAAAAGGGGCAATACACATATTGCAAATCCTATTTCCTGTTCTTCACTCTTCCAAAAGAAATATAAGACTTGTTCATAAGTAAAGGTGCTTATACATACCCATGTCTGCTAAGCAAAACACATAATCATTAGAACTAGTCTAATTTCAGTAAAAAGAATATTCTGACAGTCACAAATTTATTCCTTATGATTTACAACTCCGTGGTTTTATCTTCAACTGAAATATTTAATTTCTTTTTATATTGAAGCATCAAAACCATATAATTAATATATAGTCAGGCTAATCCTTAAGCGCTATAAATCAGAAGCATTATATAAACAAAAGTGTCGTCTTGAACAAGATTGGGAATGCACAAAACTACTTATATCCCACTTTGATAATGATGCAGTGACTCAGAGCAGATAGAAAATGATTAGTTTTCCTTCCAAAGTAGGAAATATTGCTTCCATCTGTAAAGTATAATATTGTGATGTCATAAAGTTTTCCTAAACACTGAATTTACCCTTATTCCCTCTCAATCATTTTAAAAGAACTGCTCTCTCTTATAGAGCTTGGATTTAAATCACAATAACACACCAAGAAGATGAATGACAGTGCTGTTGGATATGGCTAAAATTGGATCCTTCAGCACAGGTGAATGATGAGACAGCGCTTCTCTTCTTGATATATTTTCTTCTTCTATTAGTTTCCTTCCATGGCTGGGATTTCAGTTTGAATTTTAATGTATGCGGTTGCTGCTAATCTTAGTGTCTGATTTTTTTCCAGCGCCCTCTTATTGTATAGACAATTCATTCTCCAAAGCAGTAATACACTGAGGCTTGTGACTGCCCAGGAGATAAAGCAATTCAGAATAAAGTTAGAGCCAGCTCTGCAGAAAGGCACAGACAACAGGTCAATATCTTCAGAAACAATGCCTCGCCACACAAAAAATGCACACATTTAGATCAACGCACATACATTCCCTCAGATGGCTTCCATTCCAGACAACAGCATCGCTATTAAGTCACCAGGGAAACACGATGGGCATATCCAAATTCATAACTTCAGATTTTATTGAAAGGGCAAATTGCAGAGTATTTCCTGGTTTACAGAATCTGCCAGAGATGCACACAATCCAAATTGCAATCAATGCCAGTAGCTAAGCTTTAGCGCTCAGATAATACCCCACAAAGCCAGCTGTTCCTGGGAAACCATTCAGAGAAAGACATTGGTTAACTATTTTTCTAGTAAACAATTTTTCTGATGTGATTTTCACAGTATTATTGTTTAATCTTTCTATCTAAAAGCCTAAAGAGCTTGCATAACTTCTACTCCTGCTTAATTCTAGAAATGTGAAAATAAAGTTCGTTAGAAAAAGGTTGATCATATTCTGGCATGATCAAAGGTTGGGTGTAAAAGTTGGGGCAAATGTTTGAGAGGATTTTTCATCAAAATGGAGCCACTCAGCCACAGTGACCTATTTTTAAGATACTTACATAGTGCATGAGTTGAAACCTACTCTTCATTCCTAATTGGAGGAAGGGCCCAAGGACAGAGACGGGCAATTTGAAGGGCAGCAGGCAGCTCTGTTCTATGTGAAGTTAACTATTTTTACTGTTTTGGCATGCGAAGAGTGAATCTGGTGGAATTTGTTAAACGCTCTCTTATTAAGAAGTGTAAGCTCAAGCAGCGGTCTTGACACAGACCACTGGTTTCTGCAGTCTTCAAAGGTGATGGTGTTCATTAGGACTGACATCATCTGAAAGAACATTCAGATAGTTTACATGAATATGGATGCTGTTGTTAAACTGTGTGATATGCTGAGAAGGAAAAATGCAGGAAACCTTTATTAACCATGCTGAAATCACTGATGTTTCCCATGTGAACACAGTATTACAGAAGTTGTTCTTCCAAAACCAAAACTACCAGGTGAAGAAAGTTAAAAAAAAAAAAAAATAATGCCAAAGCTCAGCTCTAAAGAAAAAAATGAAATAAAACCAAATATGAACTGAGATTTAGACCAGTGTTAATTTGAGGTACAGGCTTTGTAGTTTACTCTGGTATTTTTCCGGTTTTCACACTATTTCCAGAGAGCAACACACTTGTGCCCAGCAATCTGTACAAGTTTTAGATGAAACCCAGGCTGCTCTTCAGGATTCTGGTTTTCTCACATCCACCTTTCTCCGTTTATGACACTGTCAGGCACCAGAAAGGAACACTCACTACTTCAAGCAAGGCAATTGTGATTACAGCAAGAGGTCAATAAATCTGTACCATTTCCGCCACAGTTGCAAACCCAGCCTCAGAGTTTAGACATTTTACTTTACTTCTGAGACTTGCTTTACAGAACTCTATAGCAGGGGAAAAGCCACTTCATCAGCTTTATAAAGCCCTAAGATCTATCAGCTCACACAATTAGGTTCTGTTGGCATGCAAACAGGAGTTACACAATTCTCTTTGCCTGTTGGCTGGCACACCCCCCCAGAGCCCCACAAAGCACTCTAACTCTGAACCCTCTTCTTGTTCTGCTCTACTTCCGTAACTCTGGTGGGTCTAGCTGGGAAGGGCTAGACTTATTTTAGGGATTGGCACAATTCTTGTACAAAGAAATTACAAAATAATGATGGAATCCATTTAAAGATAAAATGCTCTAAGATGTCCTTGAGATGTGTTAGTCCCAAATGCCAAAGGCCACAACACATACAAACCTAAAAGCATTACTTAGAGATTAAACAGACACAAAATTTGTTAAATGTCACCAGTAAATAGTTTGACTCATGTTTATAAAATATCTACACCCTAAAACCAAACACAGAGGAAGAAGTAGAAAATCATTAAATCCTTTTTTCTAGACCAATGAGTAGCTGTGAGCGGGGTCTCCAGAGAGCTGCCACACTGCAAACTAGCCTGTAATAACTGACCAAGGCGAAGTCAAACAGCATGTTTCACTAAATGAAAAAGATGAATCCTAGCACTACAAATCACCTGTAACAGAGAGATCCACAAATCATTTCAGTATCCAGGTTAGGAACATATGGTCTGGTATGAGAAAGGCCAATCCTTCACTTGGCTTCACAGTTATGTATCACACAAACTGTTTTCATAGGACAAAAACTGTTCTGTGCTGCTTTGGAACTAATGCAAACAATTCCAAACCTCTGCACGAGCACTAACAGGGCCTTCTTTTCCAAACATGAAGAATAATTATGACTTCTTATAGTTCATTCCTCACTAGGTTTTCATATTCATAGCTTGTAACAAAGCCTGGTGTTAGGGCAGAAGCATTTTTTTTAGTAATAAACCAAACTCACTCAAGCTGTGAATTTGTCTGACCACCACAGCTCATGTTCCCATATTTCTTTAAAAAAAGTGCTAAGCAAGAAGAGACTTCTGATGTGATGCTTAAGCTGAACAGGGCACACTCAGGTCCCAACAGAACCAGAGGGAAAGTACCATCTCTTCAAACTTCAGCTTTATCAAACAACTCATGAGATTGTCTTTAAGGTCTCTAGTCCAGAAGCTTGAAATTGCAAAGACACTATAAAGTAAATAATTCTGGAAAGTTTTTGGCCTAAATATGAAAGAGGAGCAAAATGTCTAAAATTCACCTGGAAAGCACTTATCTGTCTCTATGAGTAAGGAGTATTGACAGCACTGCAAGAAGCAAGGAATACAATGAATGCTTTAATTCATTAAAACAAAGCCATTATGAAGCTATCTATGTAATAGTAATTAATAACTATTAATTGTGTGGTTTGATACTGGCCAACCAGGACAGGCAGTGGTGAAATCCTTCCTTCTGCTCTGGGCTTTTTCTCTGACAAGATCCTACTGTCCAAAGATATAAATTCCACTTCTGACTCTTAAGTGGGAAGAACCCTCTGAGAAATCACTGTCCATACGGGGAACCACACTGTATTCCATGAGTATCCCAGGCATGTGCATGGCTGTTTTTCCCATGGGCCAATGCATTTCCTTTGGCTAAACAGGACGCTGACCAACCACTCACACTTCCACACACACACTCTTGGCAAGAGGAACTGCTGGGACCAGTGGCACCCCTGTACTCATGGGAACAAAGCTGAACATCTGCCCGTGAGCTCTGCAACAGCCAGTGATGCCTGTTCTGAAGTTATGCAAGTTCATTACTTGCAGAGGTGGACAATATAGAATCCTGTCGTGTTGTCTTTGCAAGTACCTCAGACATCCCACTTGCAAAGATTAAAAAGTAAATAATCAGGGTGTATGCCTCAGCATTAAGAGCTGAATGTGTATAATCAGGGCAAACCTGTTGCACCGAGACCTCTATAGGGGCTGTCAGGAGTCCACTACAGCATGGGCAGAGGACAATCAGGAATTACTGAGCCTAATTCCAGGACGAAGGGTACCAAAATCCATAATAACAGCCTTAAACTTCCTTTTCCTGTTTTCCATGTTTCTCTCTCTCAACAGTTGCTGCTGCTTTGTTTCTCTCTGTAGCTCTAGTTTTCTGTGCTGTTTCTGCATGAGCCTCTGGCAAGCTGTGAGCATTGTAGATCTTTCTCTGCTTTACAGAGCTGCTGACACTCCCAGAGAAACTGCACTTCAAACCAGCCGAGGAGACCACTCTGCTGGAAAACATCTTCTGTCTGAGGGAGGCAGCCTGCACCAAATCATCCACTCATCTGGACAAGGCTCGTCCTACTTCATGTCAAAGCTTTGCCCCAGCAAATAGCACTGGTTCTCCAGTGGTGCACCAGGCTTTAACTTTCTTGGGCAGAGGTATCAAGCTTTCATTTCATCTCATTGACACTCCCTCATTTGCCTCTCTGCTATTTTCACATAATATAGTACACCTTCTTCCCACACTGACGAGTGTCCCCTGCAGTGTCCTCCTTCAGACCTCACGCCATCCCTGATGTGGCTCTGCTGGAATCAGAAGAAACAGCTTGACCAATGCAAAAACGAACATCCCTGACACACAGCTCCATACATGGGCCCATTTTGTTGTTCCCCTGAGTCCTGAGTCCCCTGAGGTCATGAAGGAACTGAAACTGATTAAGCTTCTGAAGAAGCTTAGAAATACCATTCCTTAGTCTTCCTATTTCATTTGCTGATACATATTTACATATATTTGCATTTATGATGGAAACACATACAGAAATGACAACTGCGGTTTTCTGAACATGAAATCCTGCCCAGTAACACCTAGAAAAAGGAGATAAATGCAGTTGTGGCCAGCACTACTGCCCCAGTGATGCTGCTGGTTCCCAGGCCATCAGCCAGTCCAGGCACACGAGAAGGCTTCAGCAGTACTGTCTGTGTCTTTATTTCATGTCTAAGAACCGCAAAGCATTTCCTGGATGTTACTTAGCTGCAAAGCACACCACTGAGATACATCAGCATTGCCATGATGTCTTAAAAAGGGGCTGAGTGAGGAACAAAGTCAGTGTGCAAAGCCACAGTGATACAGACAGACCCTGGGGCACCTCCTTGGCTTCTCCGGCTTCTTCCAGCCATCGCCCAGCCCAGGCCATGCTGTTGCTGCAGTCCTGCAGTCCCTCCTCCCAGGCAGCAGAAGCAGCTGGTGGGGTTCAGGTGTTCTTGCATGTCTTAAGTGCATAGGTGTGAGAGGGCAAGATACGCTCTGGCACTCCCTGCACACTCTGCCTTTGCCAGAAATCTCATTGTCTAATTGGGGATCACAGAGCAACTCAATGGCAAGACAGAGCATGGAGCACAAAAGCAGAATTGATTCAACATGTGGGTTGTTTGCCTAGGTGGAAAACACCCTGTGAGTAGAAATGGAAACGTTTTGCTTGAGGAGAATGACAGACCTTGCTGCAGACCCACGGCAGCACTGCGGCAGCTGGGACAGCTGGGGCAGACCCGAGTGCTGATTCAGGCACAAAAAAGGTCTCAAGGAGGGGAAAGAGACATTCAAAAGGAAGGGAGTGGGGGAACAGAAAATCTGTTTTTCACTCAGTTCAAAACAGCTACCTTACCTCTGTTCTCTTAAACACAGGGCATCACTTTATCTCTGTCAGTAATGTTTCTCCTGACAAAGTTGTTCTTTACAAAAGGAACTATTGACAGAACAGGCAAGAATAAAGAACTGTTCTTCCAATAAATGAATTCTTCAGAGCTTCTTCTCCCTCACTGCCTTGGATGGAGGAGCAAAATGTTGGTCAAGATGATATTCATTATGAAAACTTGTTCTCAAAGAAGCTGGAAGAGAAGCTGCCCTTCCATTGGAAAGGTTGCATTGCTCTGCCATGTTATACGTAGAACATTTGCATCACTGCAAGTCCTGCAACTCATTTCTCTTTCCTGTATGTTGGGATGAATCTTTTACTATGCTGCAACTAATCACATTTTAATAAAAAGAACATTACATTAACACCAGAGAATGCAGTATGTATATTCCTTTACAAGGGATTTAGAAGAGTCAGGAACATGCACAGATTTTAACCAAATACTTGATTGGTAATAACACTCATTGTTCCCATTCACACCTGGAAAATGCACATTTTTTTTCACTGTTTAGCATACAAAATTTGGTAGGTTTCTAAAGCTCCAGCTTCACATGGTCTGCTCTTAAGAGCTGAGATTACTAATTTAAAAGTCCTTTGGAATTCTTAGTTCTTTCATCATCAATCCTTTAATATCAGTAAACGGATCATCATTTACTAATAACACTAGGAAGATTGAAATGCTCCATGATTATTAAATACCTTAAATTTTAATCTGTTGTTTTAAAATATTTATTTTACTGGAAAGCTTGACTTTAACATTGATATTTTCCATGTTCAAAGCTAAAATTTCCAGATGAAATTAAAAAACTAAAGCCTTTATTTATCTTGAAAGCAAGAATGAGTCCATTATTCCTGAACTAAAAATATTTAACTGTCAGAAACAGCACATCAGCTGAGTTTTGTAATATATAAGAGTTTAAGAACCCTGTGCCTTTTCTCCTGCATTATGAAATCACATTAGTCCAAGAAAGAATGTTATCAAGCTGTCCAGAGCAGCACGGGACGCTGGTGACACTGCAGCTCCCTTCCCTCCTGACTTTCCTTTCCTATTTCCTATTTCCTTTCTTTTCCCTTCTCAACTCTCTCCCATCCTGCTGCCAATTTCCATGACATGAAGGAAGAAGGAAGAAGGGAGGAGTTATGGAAAGAGGAAGAGAGGGAGAGAGAGAAGAGGCACGAGGCAGGAAACATGGGCAGGCCATGCGCCCAGGCAATGGCATCCAGAGCCCTTCCCAAAGACTTCTATGCTGCCCTCAGACCACGCCTGGCATTCTGTCCATACAGACCAGATTCCTCCAGATTCTGTTCAGAGCATATAGCATTTCACCCTATTTATGCACACTTCCAGTATATATATTTAAATATACATTAGTAACTAAAATTTCATGATTCAACAGTTGAAGCTAAAAGCTGCGAGGGACTCAATCCTATATCTCCATTTGCAACAGTTCAACTCGCGTTTTTGCTTGCTTTTATGAGAACTAAGGAGTAATGGCTGAGAAAAAACCCAAGCGTGGTGTCAGGACACGGCATCTGGGACACACACTGCACATCATGAACTGGTATATGCCAGCAGATGATGGACTGAAATATTATCCAAGTGTGTCCCTCAGAGGGCATTTCCATCAGTTATTTGTCCTGCTGGGAGACTCCCATTCTCCCAGTGTCCAAAAGGGACAGCTATAGATGTGAAAAAGAAGCAGCTACAGGGAATGTGGAGCTCTGCATTTCCCAGCACATCTTTAGAACTGCCCAAAAGGCTGAGTGTGGAAATTCACTTGAAGCAGGTCCAAGTCATGAGCTGGCAGAAATAACCCTAAAATAAGAGTGTATGAACTTAGGTCAAATCTGACCTTGTATATAAAGAGAAACATAAGCACACCCTCAGAAGGAAACACTGAGGACATGTCATGTGCACCAGAGCCATTGTGGTTTTCCAGTTTTTATGTTAATAGCACAATAACACAGACCAGTAGTGCAAGGAGGTCTTTCCAAATCTAAGGCTTCCTCTTATCATTCCCTACCTTTAGCCAGCAGTGAGCTGCCTTCCAGGCCATTGACAGGATTACAAAGCAGAAGTTTGTGCTACACCAAGGAGTTCCCACAGCACCCCACAGCACCCCACAGCTGGACAGGAGCAGCAGCTATAGCCTGCACATGAGCTGTTCACAGCACAACTCTGCCCTGCACTAGCAGGTTTTCAAACAGTAGTTGTAGGATCCTTCCTCTGAGAGTCCATTCTAACATGACAGAATATGCTATTTTCAAACTGCAGTTGCATCTGAATTTTTCCCATGAAGGACTATCACATGTCCAGTCTCACCTGTCTGAACTGGGTCCATCTCTGTCAAGGGAGACCATGCTCCTGGGGAGGCTGACATCCACCAGAGCCGGAGAAATTATGCCAGCTGACCACTGTAGACTCACCCACAGCAAAGCACTGAGTCTCACGGGGTGGAGCAATTTTGTTTAGTCCAAGGGCCGGCTACATTAAATTCTGGAAACAGAACAGTTAACAGCAGCAGCACTGACAACGCCTGATGAATGAAATCCCTCCTCCTTCTGCAGGGAGGAGGGGATATGTTTTATTAATTATTACTTTCCAGAGTGTGTTGACTTGCTTCTGTCCGTGCTGAATTTCATGTAAACCCTCTGTTGAATGTCACATACTCATGCGCTGCCTGAAGTGCAAGATTTTGTATTTGGGTATCTGCTGTAGATGACAGATGTTTACAAACTCTTGTATCTGCACAGCTTCTTCCTGCCTATCCATCTGTGCTCCCTGTTAGACAGCAAGTTATTCCACCTCAGGCTGGAATAATTTAAGATTGTGACATCAATTCTTAATCTGCATTTTTTTATCTGACAGCATGCAGAGATTTTAAGTTACAGCTACTAGATTGTCATTTTATATTAATCTAAACTGTTTATTTAAGATTCAGCCATTTCTAAACAAGTGGCTGTAACTGTATGATGCTGCAGCTGCTTTTAAAGATGACAGAACTGTGATTAACTGGGACCTCTAGAATGCACAACTTGCCATAATCTGTAACACAAACTTCAGGATGGTCTGATGCACTGGAAGGCTGTGCTCTTTAAAAACCTTACCAAAAATTTAATACCCATTCCCCTCTGCTTTTAGCAGCACATGAAGAAGCAGATAGGTTCAAGGCTTTGTAACCACAGGCTTATCTCTGAAGATTCTTAAGCATTTTCTACAGTCCACATATTGAGAACTTCTCTCTGTGCTTTACAGCCAGCACTCTTATCTGAGAGGTGACACAGGATGAAGTTAGTGTCTCCTACAAGCCTCTCTACCCAAATGATTACTTACACATTATTTAATCCTCTTGGGAGAAGAGAACATCAATTTCACCTACATCAACACCTTCCAGCAAGAGTCTATCTTCAGGAATGTAGATGGCTCCATATCTAAATATTTTAGTTCTCCTCTTTACTGATACCAGGACTTACAGCATGAACCTTCTTTAAATTCCTCAAACATGAGCCGTCACCTTTTTCCCCTCCAAGTCTCTGCTGCCTTCCCTTGCACCAGGTGATGGAGGTCGATGCACAAAAGTATCTGGGGATTTTTAGTATAGGAATTGGATCTTTGCCTGCTGGATCATTAGTCTCCTGAAATCTCTGTTACAGGAAGGCCTTACAAAATGCCTGTCAAGCGGGGACAGAAGACAAGGTTGGAAAATGCTACTACTGAAAAAAAAAAAAAAAAATTACTCTAAAACAAATGAAGCTGTTCTGAAGCTATTCTCAAACTCCACCTACAGAAATGTTCTAGAAACGTAAAAATCTGCATATGGAGAGAAAGGCTGAGCATGACATCAGCTTTAAACCATTTGTCCAAGATGCTCTGAGGTAGCTCAGGCTGAGCATGCGCTTATCACCAAGTCTGAATTGCCTCAGGCTGGCACCAAGGGCTGTGTGCTCTGTGCAGCCCTCAGGAATGAAACCCCACACGAGGAGCAGTCTGTAAACTGGGCTTAAGCTTGTGCTCATCTTCAATCAGGTCCAGCCCAGCACCTCTCCCATAACCCACCCAGCCTTGCAGCAACACCAGGAGCTTTGCAGAGTCCTTACACCAGAGCCCTGGTGTGGCTTTGCCCCCAGGGCAGCCAGGATCTGTGGGAGCCTGAGCGTGGGTTGAGGGTGGGCTCAGCCCCATGGACACCTGCCAGGGGCAGTCAGAGGCTTTCCCCACACAGCAACAGTAGCAAGTGGCACGGAGACAATTTAGAATCTGGGTAATTATTTTAACCATATTAACTGGTACAGAGATGATTAGCAGGGACAGAAGGCAGGGTGGGCTTTAAACCACACCTTGAAGGAAATGAGAGTGGGAGAAAGGCAGCAGCTCAACTGTGACCACTGTGCCAGGATGGTCCAGAGGGCACAGTGACCCCTCCGCTGGCTGAAGCAGAGCACTGGACCAGCACACAACTCAAAAAGCCTAATCTGAGTATTAATTACCCATTGCCTAACAGATTGCAAGCCTCTTCTGTTTTCAAACTGTTCATAAATTGATTCTAATTTCTTCTGTGGAACAATTAAAAGTGTTTTTGTTATCCTGATGAACTGAACTGTAACCAAAGCTTTTGCAAATAAACACAAAAGACAGATGATAAAGCTGGTAATAAGCATATTGCTCCTGTGTCCTGAGCAGCCACCAACACTTCTCAGTGAATATCATCTTTCACAACAACAACAAAGGGTAAGAGCACACGGCTATTTCATGCAGTCATCAAAACAAAATGCACTGAATATTATATTTCATACTAAATACATTACCCTGGCAGTTTGACACTCAACATTTCAATAGATATTGCATCTCTCTAACATTCTGCCTGAATTTCTGCAGATGGACTTTTAAGTATCAATGGAAGATTACTTTACTTGTCATGCTAAAAAGATTTTAAAGAATGGTTGCAAACACTTCATTTTTAATTTTTTCTATTTCTTTTTTTTTTAAAGGAAAACGACTTATGAATTCAGAAACATGGTTCTACTGAAAGGTCATGCCTTGTGTTGCTGCAGCCCTTTGTGAGTGATGCTCTTCCAGCCACTCAAATATCTCCCCTGATGTGCCCAGCAAAGCACCGGTAGGATTTGCTCAAGTTAAAGTAAGCTTACCTAGACAATGCTAGGCTAAGCTGAGAGAAAGTAACAGCGTTCTCAGATCTCATCAATCCATTTTGTCATTATGGGTTTTATAAAATGCATTTTATTTTAAAACTGTGAAGGTTCCTGGAGTCATGCAAATACACAAGAACCTCAATTTTCAGTAAAAAACTCCAAACAAGTAAAAACCAAAGGAAGAAAACCAAGCTGGATGCCATGATTTCAGGAGACACCTTGAGCACACAAATATCTCTCAGGATCACAAATAGACAAAACCAACAGCATTAGCCTAGGAAAAATGTGGATTTTGAGGTTCAATTCCAGAGTCCTGAAAATGAGACATCTCCCAAGATTAAGTGGGACACATATTTAGTGTATGTCACTCTCTACAGAGTTTTGGCCACAAACCAGCCCCTTCACCTGCCACATGACTTTGCTCTGACTCACAGACAGCAAGCCCAGAAACCGCCTCATCCAAAGCTGGATCTCCACACCAGCAGCATCTCGGCCGCTGCTGTCAGATCCAACAGCAATTAAGCATCCTTGTAAGCTGCTGCTATTCTAGAACTTCAAATTTATGTGGGTTTTTTTGTCTTTTCCAAATGGGGGAGGGGGTTTTTTCACCAAGACCGAGTTTCATTACTCGCATGGCAAATCTGTCAGTAGCAGATCATAGAATGGATTGTTACCTTTCCATATCCATTTTGTAAAGATATTGCTTTCTTTCCAGACTGCAAGCATCACTTCTAACAGGATTTTGAATTATAATGTGAACTTTACAAAATTATTGGTGCTATTCATATCACTAGTTAGATTCTATGGAACAGTGATATTTTTTGACCTTCCCCAAAACTGCACCTCTTAGTGCTTTATATAACAAAACCATGGCCAGCAGAAATTGAACATTTCCAAGTAAAGTATTACATTGCAGGGAGTAAACTAGGAATAAAATATTTTTATATTTCTCCCTAAACTTATTTGCTTTTTGAAAATATTTATGCAGCCCAAAGACACGAGTTTAGTGAGAAATATAGCCAGTTCCTCTTCTTTAATTGAAACATTTATGCTTTTTGTTCTGCTAGCAAAAAGCAATGAACAGTAATATTGCAAGATAAATACACAAGAAACTTACAGATATGATTGTAAAACAACATCATCCTAATGTTTCCACTTAATTACCCTGAAATCTATTCTATTTAATATTCATTACTCAAAAGCCAATTTAAAAGAGAATGAGGTGAAGGGACTTATTCAGAAAGACGGACTGTCATTCACTGCAATAGTTATCTAATATACAGAAGTTAATAAAGCAGATTAATCTACAAGTCCCTTTAAGCCATCACTGAGTTTAGAACAACTGCCTCTTTGACCCCTAACCCTCCCGCTGCGCACCAGTAGCAGGTGCCAGCTGCGCTGAAATGATGGCTGAGACGTTTTAAGGCAAAGTCTTTTCTTACTTTGCTTCTGACCAGCAGCTGACCCTGTAGAAGCAATTGTTTCATGTGCTGGCCTAAAGGCTACATAAACCAGCAAGGGATAAACAAAAGCATACACAGAGCAGCTGCCTCGCCCGGGGCGCCTGCAGCGCCGGCACCTCGCGTGGGGTGTGCGGGAGCCTTTGTGCCTCCTCCCTGGGCTGGTACAATACGTGTTCCTGGGCGGAACTAAACTTCTCTCCAGCCCCAGAACTGCTGGTGTGAACTATAGCACAGCTTGGATGATTAAGAGGGGATTCCCAATTTGATTTAGTGCCATTATTAAGACCGTGAAATCTTCAGATACATCACTAATGATGATGTATTTTAACATTAAAAGTCTTAAAATTAAATTACTCAATTCACATGATAACAAATCACAATGAGGCTTTAAACAAAGCAGAATTAGAAAAGACACTAAGCTCATTAATTTTTTTTTATTTCGTAATTGACAGCACACGTAGTGATAACTATACATTTAGCGATATACTTGAGACTGAGACTGCTGCCACTTTTACACATGAACTGTATGAAGCACGTATAAAAGAAAAGTAACCATAGTTTTCATTAAGATAACACAGCTTTGATATAGTTATTTTGCTGAGGTAAATTACACAAAAACAATCAGAGTAATGATTAAATGCAGTTATGTACATGGGAGACTGCTAGTGCAAATGTTAACATATTTAAATGGGTTCCTTCATTAAAAAGATTATATATGATATTAAACCATCAATCAAATTGAAACACTAGAGTCTAAACATGTTGTCACTGGTTAAAATAAATGACTTTGAGACTGAATTTTGGCTCACTCAATATGGTGCCTTTTCTGTTGCTTAGCCACCCAAGTCTCTGCTGGCTTGGGCTACAGCTGGTATATCTCCAACCCTTTCAATTAATAAAGAAAGTTATGGTAGTATTGGATAACATTTTTAAATTGGGCTAAGAGGCTGAAACAGATGTCACAGGGAAAATCCCTTTCATTGTTGTATCAAAACTTTCAAGCCTCAAGCCAGCAAAAGCTCAGCACCCTCATCCTGCCTCAGGTGAGCCTTTAAACATTTGATTTTAAGCATAGGGACAGTCAGACCTGTGGGTTTGATCTGCTTCTAAAATGAAGCATATGCTCACATATATGAGTGAGGGTTCTTAGGTACTCAACATCTTGCACAAATACCCTCTGACAGTGTAATTTAGATTTCTTTGTGATGTGCTCATATGCAAGTGCTACTGCCTGGGCCATGAAGCATGTGTTATAAACACAGCTCCACTGCAGGTTTTTATTCCCATCACTGTGCATAACTCCACACTAGCTGTATATGGCACTGAGGCTTATTTGAAAAACAAAAACATCACTTACTTTATTATATAAAATGGAAAAAAGGGAAGTTGCAATTTTAATACTTTCTTATTGAAGTAACGCCACTTGCATTTTTCATTGCAACTGGTGCCTCTTCTTCCTGGTTTCCACTTGCCAGGCAGTGCTGTTATGCTGCTTCACTTAGTGCCTCCCACCATTGGGTGCAATCCTGGGTAACATTCTGCTCCACTGGGCAGCGGGGGCAAGATCCCCCAGGACATCACACCACATCCCCTCCTCTTACCTGGCACTTCCTACCCCATCCTGGCTCCTGGCTCTGGTCTTTGTTGACCCACACACCTTCCTACCTACCTACTGCGACACTGCTTTCCCTGAGATTCCTCTCCAGCCCTTGTATTCCACCAGATTCTCCTTTGGCAGGGAATGCTGGCTCTTCCCACGTCCCTGCTGATGGTCCCCTCCTTCAGCACTGCCCACCCACTGCCCCTGAAATGCTGAACCCTCGAAGGGCTCAGCTCGGGCACAGCCTTGTCCTACAGATACCCAGCCCCAAAGCACCTCTCTGCCAGCACCGGCCCCTGCTGTGGGCCCACCCGGGCTGAGACATGGAGCAACCCTGCCAGCAGCCAGCCCCCCGCCACCAGCCAGGGGCCGACCAAACATTGCTACAATGTTCAGTCTCATCAAAAACTCGGCCTATTTTAGTCCACATGATCTTTCTGAAAATGATGCACAGCAAGTAATCACTGGGCACCACCTTCCCTCTCCTGGCCTCCCTGTACCTCACGCCCTGGCCAAGAAACATCCAGGAAAGCAAGTGAACACAAGAATGCCGCTGAAATGCTGTTTCTGTTTAACCAACCAAATATTTATTCCCTCTCCACACAGCACAGAATAATTTCAAAGATGGCTGTGCAAGCAAGAATTCTTTACCTATCATGCCTGACTCTTACAATCATTTGTTAGAACTACAGGTGAAAGATGCTACAAAACTGATTGACTTTTGGAAAGAACTAACAGGAATAGTATTTTACTACATCGAAATTGAGCTAACAGCCTAATGCGTACAGTTCAGCAAGATCAGCATTAACAGAAGATAAAGGTAGCTTCTTAAAACCAAAAATTACACTTTCATTTATAAAGTGAAGCAGTAGAGGCTTCAGTTCTCAATCCCAGAATAACAGCAAAGTAGGAGTCTTTTAAAATTATTTATCAAAGTGCTTAGAACAGAACATAACACCAATAGTTGAGTGCAGTAAACTTAATACCGTGTTCTACCCATATATCTCAAATTATTTCACATGTTAATTCGGTGTGGCTGTAAGATCCCCTCACCAAGTGGCTGTTTGCCGATGGAGCTCAGGCTGAGCTGCTCGCCCGGGGGTACGAGCCAGGACACGGCAAAACCCGGGCCAGAGCCAACAGCCACTGCCGAGCTTCAGAAGGATACCGAAACTTGCTCCTGAGCATTATGGAGCTGTTTCACTTCCATGTTCTCTATTGCTCCTCTTTTTGTACAGTCACGCCAACCCATTAAAGCCCCGACCTGCTGCGGGGCACATGTGAGGGAGCAAGGTAGGAATGGGGTGGGGGTGATCCCACAGCTCCGCTGCTCGGGGCCGGAGCCGGGAGCGCCTCAGGCGCAGTCACACAGCGCTGTTCGCAGCGGCCGCACCGCTGGGCAGTGCGGGGGCAGCGGCGCTGGCCGGGGTGATGATGATGACGATGATGATGATGATGATGATGACAGTGTTCCGGACGCGCGGAGCGGTGACGCCGCGCCCGCCGGCGGGCGCGGGACAGCGGGACACCCGCACACGCAGCCGGGCGGCGATTGCTGCTGCGGGGGGGCCCGGGTCCGCGGAGCCTCCCTGCCACAGCCCCTGCCCGGCCCCGACCCCTCCCGCCGCCCGCGGGCGCG
>VZRN01003864.1:352707-461331 GCA_013397935.1 Dasyornis broadbenti | reverse complement strand
TGCCGCCGGAGCTCCCCCCGCCCGACCCGGGGGGCGCAGGGCACACACGGCCCTGGCAGGACCCGAGCGGGGACGGGTCCTTGTCCGGCTGCTGCTGGAGCCCCCGCGGCAGCCTCGAGTCCCGACTGGGAGCTCAGTTCCGGGAGCGCGGAAGGGGCGCGGGTACCGAGTTGCCAAACCTCCAAACTAGAGCACATTTTGCCACCAGGCCGCAGGTTTTCAGTGCCGTTAAGAGTCTGTGACCCACTCCTTAACAGGGTTATGCATTACTGAGCCCAAACAGATGTCCTGAAAACTGAAACCCCTGGTTAGGAAGCAGCAATCTTGTTCATTAGCTTCCATGATAGTCAAATCGCCTATAAGCCCAGTGTTTAATGGCCAGCCAATGAATAATCAATGTCTCACTTTTCATCCGAGTGTGAAAGTGAGAATAATGTAATACGCTACCCCCACAGTAGTGCACCAGGCCCTGGGTTCCGTTTCTATTCAGAGCTGATTTATAACCCAATGGAAACCTGATGTAAACATATGATCAATGAGTCCCATCATTGCTAATAATAACCCCCAACCGGCACACTCCCTCATCTCCAAAGCCATCCCTTTAGGCTATTAGTTTCGTCCAGCTAATCCTCTCCACTATTCCTGCCTGCTGCTTTTACCTTGGCCATCCGTTCAGTCCGGCAGACTCAGAAGTAATTTTATACACAGCAGAGAGCGGGTGGAATTGATTTTTCGCTCAGTGCTCAGTTCCCATCTGAATAATTATCAATTTTACTGCCTCATAAAGGGAAGAGTCAAAATTTCAAATCAATTCAAAAGAACTTCTGAGACTACAGAAACTGTGCATGAGAATAAAGGTCAAAGTTGTCAGTGACCTCGGGAGATGATGTCAGATATTAGTACCCTGAATAGTTGACATCAAAGGCACTCAATATGATATGACTAGTGCTAATGCAAATCATATTTATGCTGACTGCTGGAGACCAGCCATTAATATTTAAAAGAGTATGTGAAAGCCTGCATTCAAAATAAATATAACGTATTCTGCAGAATCTGAAGTTAATAAAGACAGATCGCTGCCTAGTCATACGCTGTAAAGTGAAAGATTACTGCATATTAACAGACAAAGTATTACATCAGGATTGCCACAAATGGAGGGCAGCCCAGAGCCCAGCTTGCTGCTCTGCCCCTTCAATCAGCGCACGTGTGGTACAGTGTGGAGCAACCCAACAGCCCCAAATGCTGACTGCTGCTTCCAGGAAACCCCTGTCAGTCATGTGAAACATAAGAACCTGTAATATGACAAGGGAATCATCCTATTCTGATAATGATGTCAATAATAAACACCACTAATATTCTTAGAATATAGTGCCAGGATTATATTAGCTACCATTAGCTCCTTTTCACCTTCAATTAGAATAGCAAACAAATGCCAACAGCAACTGGTGACTGTATGCCAGGCTTTTTACGTAAACGGTCACACTCATCATTTGCATTTTGTTAATAACTTTCATTTTTGTTAAAAGCCTCCTGACCTGTGAAACACACCTCCTTAAATGGCATCTCTGCAACTGCATTAGGAATCCAGAGATTCTTGTAAATAAGCATTTTCAAAATGAGATTTTAAGGGCATGTGGTATGGAGCAAACACGGAGATCTGTAGCTATGAACATCTTGGTCTCCCTGTAATGCACTTGGGCTGTGAAAACCTGAGGGAGCCAAGAAGGGGCAATCTCTCCTAAGCACTACAGTGGCCATTTCCTTTTCAGAAGCATGAGATTTAATTTCTATTATATTTACCTTTAATAGAAAAAAATCCCACTGACACACCTACTGCAAAATAAAATACTCAAACTTGACAGCACACAGACATTCAACTTATACATTTCACTACCAAAATGTGTAGTTCAATGTCAGAATTTGTTCTCCTTCCTCCTAAAATACTTTAGAGACTTTCCTTCCCATTTGTCTATAGAAATGTATTGTTGATCTCAGACCCATCTTCTTATCAGCAAAAACGAAACACCCAGTTGTAAGATACTGTACAGCCAAGTACAGAGCCTACACTGTTCAGTATGACAAAAAATACCTTCAATCCTTGGTAGTCATGAGAACATGGCTGAAGCTACACAGGGTTGCATCCCAGCATAGGGAGATTTATTCTGTCACTAAATAGCCAATGCTACCCTGTGTTAAGTACCACAAAAACCAGAATTCAGGAATGTAATAATACCCTGTGAATTCACCTGCTGCAGAACTTCTTGGTTCTGCTGCATGAAATGGAACAATCTCTGTCCATCCTGTGAAATGTCTCTACCTCTGAGCCTTGTCTTCAGCAAGGTACGTGAAGAGGTAGGTGACAATGTAGTCTAAACTAGCACAACGTAGTCTAAATGAGCATGACAGTTAGAGGAGACAACTGTATCCATGTAAAAAATGAAACAGTTTTGTAACTGTTTCCATAAAAAAACCCCTAATAATGACATTTTAGAGTACTTAGAGAGCTCCAAGTTTAATCTCTGACATTAGGCTAGGTGATAAATTGACCAGTCTGGTTTTGACACAGGTGCTGGCCAGCTTTGAAGACTGCTTTTACTAAGGCACCTTTACTGTTGGGGAATTGGTAGCACCCCAAGGTGCTACAGGTTCAGGACCCTGTAACTCCAGTGAGCCTCATTCACAACTGTATGAACACGGCGGTTCCTCTGGGAAGTGCAGGATGGGGGCTGACATTTTACTGGTATTCAGTTTCACATTCGAAAGACTCCAGATTACTGGAAACTAAAATTCTGGTTTGATCTACTTACTGAGAAGACAAGGTTAAACCCAACAGAGCTGTTGTCCAGGGTTTTCTCAAGAAGTGTTTCCCAGTGTTTCTCTGCCCCAAGGAATTTATAATCCATGTCAGGTGCCAAACATTGAACAAGTGCCATTAAAGGCAGTAAAAAGGTCATGACAAAACAACCAATTATTCAGTTTGCTTACCAACTAGCACTTAAAGTGAGTTAAAATAAAAATATTAAATATAAAAGAAAATAAAATATAAAATATTAAATACATTAAAAGCAGTGTCCTGGCCTGTGGTTTTCATGCATGCTTCTCTTGCCTTGCTCTGGCAAACAGTGGGGCACCTTCCCCTGCACAGGTGCCACTTCTTTGGTCCTGGCACCCAAGAAACTCCCTGTGCACCTGGACATGGACCCCTGTGCTGTGTCCCAGCTCCCATCCTGTGTCCACTTGTTTCACAGCTGCCGACTCTCTCCCAGCACAACTACTGAAGCTCCTCATACATGCAGCAGCTTAAGCTGCTGGGTGCAAGGCTTAGCTCTAACTGATATTCTCTGTAATTCTAAACATCAGATCCAAATGAGTGGAGTGTTGAGGACTCCATCCTGTTGCCACTGGCTTCAGCAAGAACTTCTCTAGGCCTTTTATAGTTCACAGTATTTATTTTAAATGGGCCACTGGAGTAAGGGATGTGGGGGTTACAAAAGGAATTAAACTGTTAAAATGCTCATTCTAAGGGAAAAGGGATTAGAAGGATCCAATTAAATGTACCTTGAATTCTTTAAACTGTGCTAATTTGGAGGCCTGCCAACCTTGCAGTGTTCATTTAAACACATCCCTCTGGACACTGGTGTATTTTGATCTGTGTCTATTTAACTCCTTAAGCTCTGTGCTGACACTATTATCCCTTTACCATCTAAATCCTAACTGCATCTTGCTAGGAGTGTTTTGGAGGAAACACTGAAGGGACATTTACAGTCAGAGAAGAAGTGGTCTCCTAAGACTTGATTTTCCTAAGCTACCAGCTGACTCAGCAGCAGGAGCTGGGAGCAACCTAACAGCTCACAAAAATGAGCTGGAGCATCTTGACTCTGTTTCCACAGGAGCCATGAGCTTCTGAGGGCTGAACTCAACAGGACAAGAGGGCAAGACATTGCTGGAACAAAGTTGAGTTCAAAGCTGTGAGTGCTGCCAAAGCCAAGACTGCAGAACCTGGCAATAGCGTATTCTCAACCAAAACAGTCCTGCATATAAACTAGAAATGCAATTCATGGTGGAATTGAATCACCATCAATAACAAGTGAGAGATTTGAAAATACATATTTCATAGGAGGGCTCTGCTTTATTTCCTAACCAGTGCTTAACTCTATTTCTTTTTAAATTGAATAATACAAAGTAAATCACTATCATCGGTTTACAAAACAGCAGTAGTTCTAAACATGCTGATACTGTACAAGTAGGTATTTTACATTCAACAGTAAGTGATTTCAGCAGGACAGCAGACAGGTCTATGTGATCATTTGCTCATGAGAATCTGATATGAGTGTTAAGAGCTACTTAAATTTGCCCATAACTATATATCAAACATGCTTCCCTATGCTCATTTTTCTGTTTGGTTGCAGACAGGGAGTGTCAAGAAAACTCCCTTGAATGACTCTTTTGGGCATGTGGAACCCTGTGCTTTGCAGAATAGTGTTCTCACTAAATCTTAGTGAGACAAGCCAACCAAATAAATAGAACAAACAGGAGCAACGAGGAGCTACCAGTTCTAGGCCATGGACTGATAAATGGGTGAGAAGACAGAATAAGGACAGAACGGTAAAGGAAACAGAGATAAAACCTTGGTATAATCAGGAAAAATGCAGTCAAACCATGTTTCTCACTTCTGGTCCACTCAGCTCCATCACCTGTGAACGAATCATTTGGATCACAAAGTGAGCAGGTCGGTTATAGAAACACCCCAGCCAGCTCTGGGTGTGTCAGCAGCGACCAGCAGCAGTTCAGCAGCTTTGTCAGGCAGACTGAGCTCTCTGGATTTCCCTGATGGCAAGGTGGGGGCTGGGGATTGGGCAGAGGACACAGATGGCTGCTGTGGCACCAGTCACCAGCTCCTTGGCTTTCTCCTTTGCTAGTAGCTGTTCATTTCAGGTGTGGGGACTACCCTTACCTGCACTCCTCTGTTACCTGTGTGGTTTTGCCTTATGTATGCAATTCCAATCAACCATCAGCTCATTTAACTGCAAGTTGAGCACGTATGGTATGGCATGTATGAATGGGTTATATTATTTTAGAAGCTGCAACAAAACCCCCAGAAGGCTTGAGAGGATGCCTTTTGGTCTCAGCAATACGACAACAACCTGCTGGAGGGAAATTGTTTTTCAGCAGTTAATGACATTGCTGAATCTCTGCAAATTAAAAGATTTTGGTTTGGTTTTCAGATAAAGACAAGGAGATGGAGTTAAGTAGTATTTTCTTTGTCCATCAACTGTTTGTAGTTCAATACTGGCATTATTTGCCTTTGAGACTAAACGTGGAAAGTAAATGGATTTGGCAATTTAACATCTAAATTAGGCAGCAAGACAGAAAAAAGTGTTTTACTTTTTACTCAATGAATAGCATCTTGTACTACTAATCATATGAGAATTAGAAAAGCTTTGCAGAGATTAGTGACAAAATGCCAGGCAGACTACCTTAAAAGGCTCTGATCCACTGAGTCAGCTGTGAAAAAGCCAGGTAAACACTTTAGAAGGGAACTATTGGAGTGTTTATCCTCCCAATAAAAGCTTGGATGAGGGCTTCCATTATAGCTGATTTACAGTGAGGTGCCTCAGAAGGGATACATATTCCTTCTCAGTGCTTATAAAGTGGGGAATCAAGGAAGTTATTTACTCAGCAACAGAATGAACACTCCTCAGGAAAAAGAGTTTGTGGAATGTTTGTCCTACAGCTGACAACAATGAGAGTCTCAAATGTTTCACATACATAAAGAGAATAGAGAAAAATGTCATATAATGTCATATACTATTTTTTTTCTGTGAAAGAGAAGTGATCTCCTGGTATTTAATTTTTAAAATAAAAAGATCGCTATTTAATTTTTATAAGAATTTCTGAAAATGACTTGTATATTCTAATCAGTTTAAAACCCAATCTCCCCTCATATGGCTTATAGCCCTGAGCCCTACTATTCTGAGATGTTCTTGTGGCACTGATCAATTCAGTGAAAAAGGCAATGCTTGGATCTACTTACAAGGATGTATCTGACCAAATAACACAGAGGAAATAAATTTATATTTCACTGTCTGATAATTGGTAATGTCCCAAATACCAACATTTTAAAAGGGATAAAACATTTAGAAGAATGACTTAGGAAAACACAGTGATGAGTGAGACTCTTGAGATTATTAAAATCAAATTAACATTAAGAGCTATAAACTGTAGTCTTTCTGGACATGTCATTTCAGGAGTATAGAAAATAACATTTCTTTAACACAAATGAGGAATTTAACATCTGACTAGAATATCAGTTCTTGATACATGCAGTATTAAGAAACATGGTATTAAGGAAAAATAATCACTTTGACACTGCAACATGGAAAGTTAAAAAAAAAAAAAGCCTTTTTCAGCTGACTAATCATGGGAAAAAAGCAGAATCACAGAATGTTAAGGGTTGGAAGGGACTTTAAAGATCAGCAAGACCCAATTCCCCCTGCCATGAGCAGGGACACTTGCTGCTCACTAGACTAGGTTGCTCAAGGCTTTATCCAACCTGGCCTTGAGCACTGCCAGGTATGGGGCATCCACAAGCTTCCTGGGCAATCTGTTCCAGTGTATCACTACCCTTATAGCAAAGAATTTCTTCCTAATATCCAGTCTAAATTTCCTCTCTTTAAACTTGTACCCATAACTGCCTGTCCTACGACTATAGTTGAATGCAGAATACTTCTTCAGCTTCCTTGTAGCCCCTTCAGACACTGGAATGGGCTTTGAGGTCTCCACACAACCTTCTCTTCTCCAGCCTGAACAGCCTGTATCCATAGAGAATGTGCTCCAGTCTCTGTAGTAACTTTGTGGCCTTCTCTGGACTTGCTCCAGCAGTTCCATGCCCTTCTTATGGACCCAGAATTTCTGGGGGGCCCCAGAATTTCTGGGGGGCCCCAGAACTGTGTGCAGTGCTCCAGGTGGGGTCTTAGGAGAGCAAAGTGGAGGGGGAGAATCCCCTCCCTCGACCTGCTGGCCACACTTCTTTGGATGCAGCCCAGGACTCCCTTGGTTTCTGGGCTGGAAGCACTCAGTGCCAGCTCATGGTGAGCTTTTCATCAACCATTAGAGTTTTTCATCAGCCATCAAGTACTACCCTGAATGTGTGAGAGACATTCACAAAGACATGGGGCTGCACAGGTGTGTGGACACAATCAAAACATGTTTTGGGGAGCTAGCAAGAATACAAGTGAAAAAGACCAGTAGGATCCTAAAGATGGAGGCAGAAACCAAATGGGACCATCCTTCATCCAACCTCAAACATAGGGTCTGCACCAGACAGGTTCCTCAGGACTTTTTCCAGTATCTAGGAATATCTCCAAGGATGGAGATTCCACACTCTGTTTTGGTCTTATATGTTTATATTTACTTTTGGTGCTTTAACTACATTGAGATGAACTGGAGAAGAGCATAGGATAAGCAAATTTTAGGCTTATGAACAAAAGTGAGCTTTTAACATTTTTGTTGATACTTTTCTCAGCAGAATATCAGGAATTCTACAGAATATAAGTTTTCTAAGATGTTGCTAATAAAACAATATTTTTTCGTAATTAAACTCCCACATGCCTAAACCACAAAAGTTTGAAGCTAAAACTGGAAATACATACTTTTATTATTCCTCCTACCCGGCTTGAGTGAGAGATCAACAATTTTTGAGAGGGAAAAATAAACAGAATACCTGAAAGCTGAAGCTTATTTAGCTTTTACATTTTCTTCTCTTTTATGTTAGTTCAATTTGTGTTTCAAAGAAATGGTTAAACTAAACATGGTATGCTAGTGAATTATACAAAATGAATATAACCAGTCTGTCATATGGAAGAGATGTGGAGGATAACAGAGCCCAGGATCAGGGCTTGCTGAACTGGCCAAGGTCATGTTCAGTGCAATATATCCACCTGCAGCCCTGCAAAAGGCGGGACCAGCCCAAGGCCAGAAACCACTGTGCTATCATTACATGTGACAAAGCACTCAAAGTATCTGGAAGATGGATTTTGTTATATAACAGAGAGACCTGAATACTTTTCATGCTGCTGCTCAGCTCTTCACTGCCCATTTCCTCTCCGAGTGGCTCCCCTCTTGCAGCTCAAAGTGCTGAATGCGTTTAACACAGCAAATGCTCCATAAGCCTCGCTGCCTCCCTGCCCTCCTGTGGGGCCTGGCTGGCTCTGGGCAGTGATGAACAACATCAGCTATTACAGAACAACATCTACACACACTCGTGTTGTATGTTCCTATTTTATCCCTCCAATAATTCCCCTAATCAATAAATGCAACTGAAGGTTTTGAACAGCTTCCCCATCAAAATCTCTGCATGGTATTCCTAGGTGACCAGAATGTAACTGCATGATTTACTTTTTCTTCCCCCAAATGCTGCCTCCTTCTCCATATTCCAAATAACTTTAGATGAGTGCTCCCTGGCCCAAAGCCCAAATTATTGGACAGTCATCTGGTTAAAAAGCATAAATTAAACAGTGTAAGCAAATTCAGTGAACTGCAATCAGATGCTGTGTTTGTATCATACTCCAAGTGTGCATCTGTGGCTCTGATTCTCCCCTAAAGTGTATTCAGGAAGTACAGAGTAACTGGTTTCTTTTTTCCATGGGTAAATACCTTTACATTCCTCAAATCGCATCACAGCTGTGCAGAACAAGCATTATTTATACAACAGCTATGCTGATTGAATAGAAACAAAACCCCATAGATACCTGTACACACATTAATATTTTTCTTCTGAGTAACAGATGCATGACTTTTTAGTATAATTCCAGAAGAGGCACATTAATAAGTTTAACAATTCAGGTTGGTAAGAAAAGAATATTTAAAAATAGTCTCTGTAAAAATCTACAGATTTCAAAGAACTTAGCTCCAGTAATCAAAAGAGTCACACTCTTCAAATGTTCAAAATCCAAGCATGTTCCAAATTCCAAACATCAAAATTAGCATTTTCCATTTTCCTTTATATTAATTTTTTTGAAGATACAAATGAATGTGCTGCTTTGAAAATCTGAGATATCTACATACTTGAGTACTTTCTTTAGCCAAGTGAAAGCAATTCTTACTGCAGTAAGCAGGACTTAACTGCAGTGAGCCCTTCAGATACCGAGGTCAGAATGTAGAGTAAGACGTGAGGTTCTATACCAGCAATGAAACTCATATGATCCTGGGTCAGACACTCCAAAAGCGAGTAATAAGAATGGTTTAGTTTTTAATATTACTGAAAAAAAAGAGTACACATTCATAGAAAATACTGATATTACCACTGACTAATATTAACAACATTAACAGATGACAGAAGAATGATCTTACAGATTTGACAATATGACAAATTCTAAACTAGCCAATAAATCCAAATATTTTAAGAGACAAAATATTTTCTTGTCTTTAGTAGATTGCAACTTTTCAAATTTACCATTGGATATAACTTGCTATTAGTTTAAAATAAGTCCAGGATAGTCCAAAACCACTCTACTGCTTTGCCATCTGACACAACTATCAGTCCAGGAAGACTGGGATAGTTCTGTCCTGGAGTACAG
The DNA here is from genome assembly GCA_013397935.1 of Dasyornis broadbenti. Classification (NCBI taxonomy): domain Eukaryota; kingdom Metazoa; phylum Chordata; class Aves; order Passeriformes; family Dasyornithidae; genus Dasyornis; species Dasyornis broadbenti. The sequence goes on along the minus strand of VZRN01003864.1, from coordinate 451,753 downwards.
GCATATCTTGCCTTCTGCAGGAAATCTCACCAGGATTTATCACAGATTTCCCCAAACCGCCACATAGACAGACATTTTTTGGTGCTTAAGTGAGCTCCTTTAACAGGCTGTGCACAGGCAAAGGTCCCTGCTTGAGCCCATCAGCCCAATCCAACCATTGTCTTCCTCTTAAGGATTCTTGTTTAGGGAATTAAGAGTTGGATAGCTGGGAATGTGCCAGTTAGGCATGTTTGACTATAGAGACAATAGACTGACTTAATTGAGAGCAACCTTCCACTTCCACGGACTTTCTTTATGTGGCAAAAATACATCTGCGTATTACCTTCTCTAACTAACCCCTTCCTGCAAGACAGCAACATCTCTGAATGAAAGCACCATGAAGAAAAAGTCACAGTTCAAATTCAGGCTGATATTATGCAAGATCTGTTGTCTTCCCACAGAGAAGTGGGAACATGATGTACTTTAATTTTAAAGTTTTCCATTTTATGGGGAATACACAGTGCAGTGACAATTTAGAGATTGAATCTAATTGCAGAGTATCTGGATATATGAGGATGCTTTACAGTGCATGCAGGCAATGAAATGGATTTGCAAGTATAGAAAGAAAAAAGATTGCTTTCCTCTCTTTTACAAGCCTAATGAGAGTTCTCGAAAAGCTCCTTTTTCACATGAAGCTTCAGTCATACCTGTATTTCAGATGTCACTATATAAATAAATTCAAGTGATTGGACTGAAAACTGCATTTGAGCTGTTCTAGATCCCTCTCATTATACCAATACAAAGCCTGTGGTGATTTATTTTATATTTCACATAAAGACTCCCAAGATGAGTAATTGCTTACTAGCAGATCACTGTGGGATACTGAAAGCACCATTTTGACACAGGCCTGAAGTACAATTGTCGAAGTGGTTGTCACTGTTTAACTTGAAGATGCCAAAGCTGACATAATTTCCACATAAGACAGATTTGAGTGGAGAGTAACAGATGGAAATGCCCTTGAGTTTCAACAGATAAACCTGATCTTTTGACAAAGTCCCAAAAGAGAGGATCTGATTACCTGTTTTCATAGAAAGAAAGAAAGAAAGAAAGAAAGAAAGAAAGAAAAAAAGAAAGAAAGAAAGAAAGAAAGAAAGAAAGAAAGAAAGAAAGAAAGAAAGAAAGAAAGAAAGAAAGAAAGAAAGAAAGAAAGAAAGAAAGAAAGAAAGAAAGAAAGAAAGAAAGAAAGAAAGAGAGAAAGAGAGAAAGAAAGAGAGAAAGAAAGAAAAGATTGATTTAAGCAGTTGCAATTCTGAAATATTTTGATGGCACTATCTAAATTTACTTTTTGCCTTTATATTCATTACTATTTGGAAGAAAGATGTAAAAGATCTGTTAAGTAAGCATGACTAGAGCTTAAAGTAAGCACGACTAGAGCACTAAGAAATTAGTATGCTAAATTTAAACTAAAAGCTCTGGAATTCCTACCACTGATGTACAGCCAGACCATGACTGGGTCTATCAGCATGAATTTCTTAATCTGAACAGAGTTGCAGCATATAGTTTTATAGTTTCTCATGCCTCAGCAAAACCTGGTTTTGATCCATTACCAGAATGGTCTCTTAGGACCCTTGCTGCTGAATATACACACTAAATATATTCCTCAGAAAACAAATACGTCCTTTGCAAAAGCCTCTGTTTCACCAGTCACAGAAGGGAATGACTTTTTAATTCAACTCCATGTTTATAATGTAAAAGTAACAGTGACTGGCAAATATTTTTTGTTATGCTATTAACAGGCAGTAGTGACTTTTGGATCCACTGTGCAGCAGTTCCCAGTGCAATGCTCTGGACAGGTTTCTGTGTTCACAAGTTCTCCTTACCAAGTTTTCTAAGTACCTTGTAACAATTTAATGCTCGTCTTCACAGTACCCCAGAGTGAGTTTGTCTTCATGACAGTTGTTTTCAAACCTGAAGCAATTAATGAAAGTGAGCTAAACCAGTGGTACGAGCACAGCAAAGCCGAAACACTTGCCCACCATGAAGCAGCCTGACTCAACTGAGCCTGCTGATGCTGACCTTGACAAGCTTGGCCTGCACAGAACCCAAGTGCCAGTCTTGGCTTTGTTACTACTCATCATTCTTGGCAATTTTAACTAGAGGAAAATAACACAAAGCTGTATTTGAAAGGGTTTTGAAAGGATTCCCATAAATAACAGCACAACAAACTACAGATGAGATGCTCAGCTTGTCTGCTCTCCATGTTGTCCTGGCTATGTTGACAACTTGGATCAAGGAGCAGTGAGCAAACTGGGCACTACCTGTTCACAGCCCAAACATTGCCAGCTGGGAGAGGGAGTTATGACAATGCAGTTGTGATTTTATAGTAGGCAATTAAAAAATGCCCTAAAACCTTGCCTGAGATTGCACAGATGGAGCATTGTTAAATACATATTGAGGCCTAACATTAAACTGGGTCAGCCTCTACATAGCTTTCCTTTCCACCCAAGCAAATTTCCACTTGCAAATCATCTCCCTGCCTCATTTTAATTCTTTCCATTAATACTATTGATTACCAGCAATGACAAATTCACATCATATAATTAAAAAAAAATGAACAAGGAAACCCTTGTTTCTAAACACGTAATGCATTGAAGTACCACCCATTTGGTGCCATTTGATGCAAGGACAGGCAGGCATAAGTTACTGTTTAAAACGTTACTGCTGGTCACCACTTCTAGCAAGTACAAGGCAATTTATCCATCAGGATGTAAAAAAAAAAAAGACTGGGAATATGATCAGGGATTGCTTAGAAGAAATAACTGGGGTCTGTAGGAAGCTGGAATTGTACATTAGAATTATGGAATGGAAGAGAAAAGCAAGTATTTAGCTAGGAAAGATAGTAACGAAAACAAAATCAAGCCTTCTTAATTAAACAAAAAATAATTTATGAATGAGAATCCAAAATGCTTTTCACATTTCTAAACGGTCCTGTAGCACCCCTCTTATCCCAAATACTACAGTCACGAATACAGGGTGATTGGGGAAGAGATACCATTCCAGAGACTGCTACGGCATAGAAACTAACTCCAAATGGCGCTAAATCTCTGTTATGCTAAACAGGAGCAGTATCCAAAAGATCTCTGAAAAGTATAGCAATGCAGAAAAAGAAAAAAATCTTACAGTGTACCTGGATATCAATTTATTTTAATACTTTATATTACTAAGAAATTACACTTACAAAGAATTAAACTCCATTTAGCTTCCTACAGTGAACTATTTAATACATCCCAGACAGATCATCTTAATTAGCATTAATCTCTTCAACATCTCCTGGTTTAGTTATTGAGAAGATCAGGGAATTTCAAATTCTGTGGAAAAAAATTAAAATTAAATACAAAACTCTGTCTTTGAGCTCAAGTGGGAAGGCACACAGTGGTTTTGGAAACCACTGTTGAACAGTAAAATTCTCAGGGTACAAACAAGATAGAAAGGTAAGAGTGCTGTAAATTAACGTGAGTTGGTCTTCTCCCCTGTTAAATTCTCTGCTGAAAATCTCAACTTCACTAACACAAATATTTACCTGGCATTATAAATAAATAAAGTTCTGGATCCAAGAAATGAAGAGCCTTGACTTTGTAGGTGAGCTGTCCAAGCATGACATCCTGAAACCCCAGGTCCTTCAACTACTTGGTATAATAAGCAGCAACAGATGGAAAGAGCTAAGTAGTTGTCAAGATGATAATTATGTACTTAATACGGAAAATAACTGTAAGCTGATGTAAAAAATGGATGATGAGAAAGAAGTTGGAAAAACACTAGGAATCCCTTAGTCTGGGAACATGAATTCTAGGAAGTATCCACTACTGCTGATGTTCCATCATTTTCATTACTTCAGATGAACCTCTCCCTCTAATTAAAACCTCTTGATGAGCATAAGGGATTGGGTGCAGGAAGGCAGCAAGGGAACGCAGGGCCTGTCCCTCCCCAGAGACACTGAGGGGTCTGGGTCCAGTGTGAGATTAAAAGCTGCTTTTTGCAAGCGGACAGAGTTCATGGAGAAGGGTTCTGTGCTCATGGATTCCTTTCCAAAGGGCCTAAGAGTGGGAACAGCAGATTCCAAGAGAGGTGAAAGACCAGTAGTGCCGGTTCCCTGTGACCCGAGCCCCCCACCTCCAATCAGGGCATGCAGGGCTCCAACACAGAGAAGTGTTTTAGCATTAGTTATTGAACAAAATATGAAGTACAGTGCCATGTCTGAGTAGATAAAAAAAAAAAATTATCTGCTTGCAACATTTAGCAGGAGCTTCAGGGGACTATTTTTACACACCATAGATACTACTGAACATAAACTAATTCACGAAGGTACTTGGAATCAGGTCAAGAACAGCTCCTCAGCTACTGAGGATATGCTTACATTTATAATCCCTGTAGTGGAAGACCAAAATACAATTTTATAAACTCCTATTGTTAAAAGAAACCATTTAAAGAAATTAAATCAACATTGAAGTGACCTTTGACATATTGAATTTAAAAATTGTGTTTGAAATTCATAGCTCCTGTCAAAACAAAAACTCTGTAGAGACTAATCACTGAAGTTCCAGTGCTACTACTGAATTAAAAATCAAATTTAAAAATCCAGCTTGCACTGATTTCTTCTTAATGTGGGAGAAATTGCATCTCACTACTATAAAATACATTGACATTCAAAATTCTCACAGATTTCCTTTAATCTAATTTTTTGCCCTGCACTTGACAGCAATGTCACTCACAAAAATTAGGAACTCTCTGAGACTCAGGGGTGATACAAAATTCTGATAGGAATAAGAAAGGGATTTTTAAAGATACTGGTGAAACTGCCAGAGAGGAAAAAGAGGCTTGAATTTGGCTGCTACTTTAGTGAGATAATTACTGAAAGACTCCTCAGTACAACCAAAGGTGCTGGAAGAAAAAGGTGTCTGTGCAGAGAGAAGGTCCAAGCCAGCCAACAACAGTCTGGGCTACTTGGGCTGTAGGGAACATCCCCATGGCTCAACACCCATGGCCACTCCTTCCCTCACTGCCCCTGGACATGGGAGCATGCTTTCCTTTCAGCTCTGCTCCTTAATTGCTTTTACAGGGGAAGCTATAACACAAAATTATTTCCTTATGGCTGTGTTTCATTTCAGCAGGGCTTGTTCTGGATTTCAAACCAATAAGCACTTTGGATGATAATAATGCACCTGAATCATATTTTAACATGTGTGAATTAGATGAAGAAATAAAAAGACTTCAGTGAGATTAAACAGAGGTTGTGAGAATGTATCATGTTTATAGAGAAAAAGTGGTTTTTGCCTTTTCCCCTTTCCTATTTTTATTATTCACCACTGCCCATAAAGATGGCTTGAGCTATGCTTTCCAGGCATTTGGAATGTTGGGCAGCACAAAGAAATGTCCAGACAAAAAAGGAAAATGTGAATCATAAAGATGAGAGAGAGTTTCAAAAAGTGATTTTTTTTAAGCTGCTACAACCACAAAACACGCATAAAAGCTCTCAAATCAGCACAATGAGTGTGCCCAGCACCAAAATTTGCCAAGGGAAAGGGATTCTGAAACAGGAGTTAGTCACGAAGCACAATATATTGTGAAACTGCTACTCCAGGAACGAGGAGGGCAGAGCCGCACAGCTGAGAGCGCTGAGCACTGCAGTGCCAAGCTCAGCTGTTGCTGAGAAATACCTGTTAGACTGCAATAATCCATTTAACCAAAATTTTGAAGAAGACCCGTTATCTTATGAAGTTGACACTGAATAGATTACCACACTAAGTTTTGAAATACATGTTCTGGAAGCAATTTAAAGCTCATTAGAAATAATTGTGTCTGGCTACTGGAAAATGTGGTAAAATTTAATCCACATCCAAATGCTACCTGAGCTGTGAGCACAGGAAATTGTTTTGTGCTACTGTGGCTAACCTCATCGCTGACCCTGAGCAGTAACTGCTACAGCAGCTGAAAGCTGAAGCAAAATTAAAAACTTACATCAAAGTATATCATGACAGAATATAGATAAATAAAAACAGCATATTGAAAATATTATTTTTATGTCACCCTCTTCTAATGAAAGGGAAGAGGTTTACTAAAATATAAAGAAACCACAAAACAAAAAATGGATGGTCCCAAGATGCATTGAAACATCATTCCTATACCACTGGGAGTTCAAAAACATATAGTAAGGAGACTTGTACATACAGAATTAAAAGTGAAATATATCGGGGATGAAGAATGGTGAACTACACTATTCCAGCTCCTCTCAATTCTCTCCTCTCTGATGTTTATTTTAAATCACTATCGCTCCCTCAGACCGGCTCTGGCCATAATGGACAAGACACAATAGCCCTTGCCAAGAACCAGTGAAGCCCCAACAAGGATAATTGCCTGACTAAGTGCATCCTACGCCAGGCTTCCCATCTTTTGAGTGGATCACATTAGCAAAGGCATCTCAGAGCTGTCTGCAGCACAGTATCAGTGATAAACGAGCAGAAGGAGAAGACACACCAGCACTCCCCCAATCACACAGCTGGATCTGTGCAGCAGAACCAAGCACTCACCGAGCTGCTCCGTTTCAAAACTACAAAAAAAATTAATCTTTCAAATTTTACTCCCTGACAACTAAACATACTTGCATTTTTTTTGCTTTGCACTCAAACTTATGAAATCACTATATGCCAGTCTATGGAGAAAAGAGTCTCTGCTTCAGTCTAGTATTGAAGATTTCAGCATCCATACTCACAAGCTTTTGTGTACATTCACCTTTCCCAAACACAGTTCTACCCTTTGCTTCCCCTTCTCTTTGCAGCCCAAGCATAGACCTTACAGCTCCTGTAGAAAAGAAATGGAGGTATCATTCTGACACAGACATCACAAACGAGTAAAACCGAAGATGGAAAGAAAGCAACACACTGGATGACCAATGTTTTTTCAGTCATTCCCACAATTATTTCCTGCACACAACAGTACAGGGCCCACACAGAACAAAGCCACATATAAATTCTAGCTGATTTGCATCACCTGAGGAAGGTCATATGTGTGAAGGGTCTGTGTATTATCCAAAACTGCCTCGGTTGGTGTGGTCCAGACTCAGGAAGGATGTACATGATGTCAGCAATCACCACTGTGGGTGAGAAGAACCACCTGATACACCTCACTTCAGTCACTATTTCCTTGTCAAAGTGCTGACTGGACAGTGGCATATCTCAGATCACATTTTTATGTACCTACAGGTTTACATAGCAAGAAAGCTGCCAGTTGACCTAAGACTTAACTGGAAATTTTTCTGTTTAATTTGATGCAAATGAAATTTCTGAAAACAGTACTTTTTCATGTATTTTCTGTATATCATTACATATGAAAGAGGAGGGAAAAGATTACACAGGGGTAAAAGACAAATACACTTAAAAAGGTCATAGAGTATTATAAATTACAGTTTTCTTTAAAAATACAATTATTAAGACTTTCAAGAAGGCATTTGAAAAGGATGCAAAATTTCTTTATATCAGTACTTTTAAAGGAATTTGTATGTTCAAAAGATCATACATAACTAAAGTAATGAATCACTATAGCACATTTCCAGAAGTTACATCTTTCTGTACATTTGAACAGAAATCTCAGAAACTACTATACTTGGTGATAAAAGCTAAAAGTGTTGACAGCAATTATTCAATGCTGATCAACTGTAGTATCTGAATTACTTACAGTGGGCATTGAAACCTTCCCAGAGCAGTGTGTGTAAGCAGGGTGAAATGGGGCTGAGCGGGCGTTTATTCCAGTGCCCAGAGCCCAGCAGGGTGACAGCCAGGCAGTGCTGCCCGGCTGTGCCAGCTGCATCCTGTGAAATCCCTGCTCCCACATGGGCAGCTGCCTGGGAAGGGCTTGTGTGTGGACTCTGCAGTGAGGCCAGGCCTGGAATAAATACTCACCCACTCAACACTCAACAATCACTCACCCAACAGAAAACCTAAACAGTTCCTCTAAATGTCACACCTAAGTACTGGAAGGATCACTGATGGGACCCTGATGCTAATATAAACATGTTTTAAAGAAAAATACAACCCCCTCCCTCCCCAGATACTGAGTGGAGGCTCTTTCCCACATCTCCATTTTTTCTCTGCTTTTAGCTGATAGGTTATTTTAAATGTTTCTTCTGCAGAACATTTTAAGTACAGTTCTCCTCTTAAGCCTGTGCTGAGTAAAATGTCATCCTTCCATAGGAAAGCGGTTATGAAATCCATGGAACAGAAGCATGAGAGAAAGCTCTTATGGACCTGATGGGATTGAAGATGCCCCTGCTCATTGCGGGGAATGTACTCAATGACCTTTAACAGGTCCATTCCAATCCAGCCTGTTCTGTGATTCTCTGCTCACTTCACCTTTTCCATGGCACACACCTCTGGGGAGGTGCCACACAGTCCTAAGGATCTCTCACATAATTTAATAAAGAGAGTGATAGGACTTGGGATGCAGCTTCCACAGCTCCATGGATCTGCTGCTTAGTTTTCACTCCTAGATCTGCATTGGGCTGAGGTTCCCTTTTACATTGCACAATTAAATCCCAGCATGAGTCGGAAAATGTTGTCTGGCCCTTATGTGCAAGAGTGACCAATACCTTAGGACTGAGAATTTATGAACTGCATACACAGTATAAAAGCTGCAATTGAAAGCAGAAAGTTTCTCTACAAAGGTTTTTGGGGTTTTTTTTTTATGTATGAATTAGGAATGAAGCAGGTTGAAACCAACTTGTGTGGTTTACTCAGCAAGGTTTAGAAACTTGATGCCAACAACTGAGCTGAATGAATGCTCAATAATATGGTTATGTTTTTCCTAAGTGCAGAAAGGATGGTGAAAGCTGATGGAAATAAATTAAAATAAAAAATTAAAAAGGAAAATATGACTGCAGTGGGATCAGGTACCATAAGACAAATAGGGCTGAATCATCATCATGACTACAATTGATTTTTTTTTCTTTTAGCTCATCTAAAGATTAACCTTTTATCTTTCACACATTTTCAAATCTTATTTTTATTTTGCTTAATCCTTCTAACAAATTTACTTTAGAACACGCCGCAAAAATGTAGTCACTTACGACATGGTACATTTGCAAAAGAAACAGCAAAATTATTTTGCAAGGACTGAAAGCTACTCACGTGTAATTTTTTTTGGTTCCAAATAAATGCTTTAGGCATTCCGCAGATACTGTTTCCATGTCCTACAGATCAAATTCAACATCACATTTCAAGTTTTTTATAGAGGCAGCCATGTAACACACAATTTCCAGACTCAAAAATTAGCCTGAAAGCAGCAAAAGCAAATTTGATGCACCAATTTTCTTTCTTTAAATGAAACAAGCCGTTTGTGGCTCTTCCAGTTTACACAAACCACAAACGAGGTTTCTCTACAAAAATGTAGTAATGTTCCTTTCAAAATATTGAGAAAACAAAATCATCAGCTGCAATGTTAGTTGAAGTGTAATATAAACTGCTGGTGTCAGAGACCTGTTGCAGTTGCATGCATGAGTGGGAGTAGTAAAATGGAGCAACTTATTATAAACACTTTTAACAGTGCTCTAGGGTAAAGCTGTTATGGTCCTATTATGTTTCGGAAGTGCTGGAATATAATTTGAATACATAAAATCAACCCACATCTATCAATCAGGAGCCTGCATCAAACATCTCACAAGTATTTGTACCTTCGCTGAAACACATCTGCAGCTGCCAGAATAGGCCTTGAGTTAAAAGGTGGCACAAGCAACACTGGTACATGAATGTGCCTGGAGTCAGGAAACGAGTGCTCCCGAGGTCTGGCCCGTGAGCCCTGTACTTCCAAGGGTTGGCTGTGGCTGCAGTACTTCACAGTCCTGCTACACATGCCCCAAACCCATCACTGCTCGGCAATATCAACTAACAGGACTTTTGTACAAGCGAGGCAAAGAATTACACTGCAAAGGAACCATTAATGAATACCTACCAATGTACAAAACATTTTACTGGCTGCTCTGAAGAGAAGAATTCCATTTGGAGATGATACATTAAAACTTAAAGGCTGGGATCTAAAATATAACAGCAAAAATATTCAGATGTTCATCAGAGCAGAAAACTGCAATGGATCCACTCCTAAAACAAACTAACACATTCGCTGATTACAAAGTACAATTAAATTATTAACTCTAGCTTTCAGGGATATGCATTCTAGTTATCTCCATGTGTTGCCAGGGTAACAAGCCTGTGACAAAAGAAAACTTTTAACCAGGAAAGGTGACAGACAGTACATACACAGCTTTCCATGACTGGGGAACACCTTGTGCCTGAACACAGTTCAGAAAATCCATAACCCAAGTGGTCAGGCTAACTTTTACCTTCTTCTTCATCTGCATAGTGTTCAAAAAGAAGCCAATCCCAACTATTTCTTTTCCTACCTAACATCTGTGGCAATCCCAAGGCAGTTCTCCAGGTGTAAATTATAACAGATGCTTTTTAGGAACACTCAGACCTGGAGGAGACTGCATTGTGTTGTCTTACCTGAATCACAGGTACTACCAAAGCTAACAATAACCACTTTGTTCCCAATCTGGAAATGCATCAGAGTCCCTGACTAAGGCCCAGTTGCCTCATTCTGATCTGTCTTTATGATAAGGAAGCCTAACTCTTGGTTTAAGACTAAAAGTTAACTTCAAATATAGATCTTGGGCTCTTAAGTAACTTCAGGGAAACTTACCCTTGGCTTATCTTTGGACTGAAAGGGGAGAGACCCCTGAGTGCTGTAAAGAAGAGCAACCCTGGGCTGAGCACACCACGGTGGCAGGATCGATTCCTGTATGGGCCAGTCGCTGAAGAGTTGGACTCAATGATTCCTGTGGGTCCCTTCATCACTCTGTGGCCTATTTGGTCCCATCCACCTCTGATCAACCACGCACCCCAGTGCCTCTCTCATCCTAGAGACCAGGACCCATCTTTCTCTGCTGCAAGTCCCGTTTTTTAGCGACTGAATCCTTATTTGCAGGGCCCTTTGCTGCAAACTCCGGGGTAAACATGGGTGTTTGTGAATGAATAAAACATCCCTGGTATAAAACATTTGTAAATTCCATATACACAAAATGATAATGGCTGGCAGAGGCAAAACCCCCAGACCAGCACATCATCTCCCTGTCAGAGTGGCATAATGCACAATCTGATACTCTCAAACATATTTTAACCCTGTCACAGAATATTGTATAGTGCATCCCCATCTGCAAAAGCTCATGCGGCACACAGCTCGTGCAAACACCATCCCAGGTGATGTCTGCTAAAGCGAACAAGGTCTCTGAATAGCAATGGGTTGAAGAATACATGAATAGGGAAAGTGCCTTGAAGAGCTGTCTCTTGCATAAGACTTACTGTTCCAGTTCCTCTTGGCTATTTTTCACTGCTATTTGAGTTCTGTGTTTATGCTTTAACAATCTCCTCCACAAAACAAGCTGCAGCACTATTAGAGTGCACAAGCAAATGAAAACAGGTTAACCTTTTCCACTACTACCAACAGGATAAAAGACATAATTAGCCAATACAAACCAAAGAGGAAATCACAGAAGGCAAGTCAACACAAATCACACAGGGAATTTTGCCTTATGGCTTCGGCAGTCCCTCAAGGACTAAGTGCACATCCTACACAGTGATGTTTGACTGGGAGCCAGGTCTCAACTTTTAGGCACCAATTTCCTGTTACCAGATTAAACTGTTCTGTTTTTTCGAATTTCAAATATTTCAAGTTTTTTTCCATGTAAGTCTGATTTAGAAGGCAAAATGAGAAATTATACCTCCTTGTTGAAAATTCCAAATATTTTGTTCATGAAGATACCCAGCAAAGAGACTTTATCAATTCTACATTTAAAAATCTGTTTTTTCCTTGGGGCAGTACACTAAATATTTGCAAGTGTAATGATTATTTCCCAAAATAAATTGATCTGCTACTTGCGGCAAACCAGGAATTTCATTCTAACTACAAGTATTGATATCATCTACCAAAATCATGATGAGGCCTTTTTGGTGAGCCCACAGAGCAGAGTTTAGATGTAGGAGAGGTCACTCCATGTTGGTTATAAATACTGCCGTATTAGACACTATTCTTCCCTATTTTGCCTGGAAGAGTTGAGTTGCAAAAGAAACTATGAAGGGAGTTGTGGTTCTACAGGCACATACACGTGCTGCAGGCAGAACTTCTGCCTGCAGCACATCTTCACAGCAGACAATCTCCTGATATTTGATTATATCGTCAGTATTTATCCCTGGTTAAAGCAAACACTTCCACTAACATTGGATATAAAATCACAGCAGTCTCTCATGCATATTCCTGTTACTAACCCTTACCACCTTATTTTGTACCATCTCCCACTTTGGCGTAACAACACAAGGACACTGAAATCTGAGTTCTGCTTGTGAGTTATACAAAAGGAATAGCCTTAAAGCAAAGTCAGACATCATGAGAATAAGCAAAGCCTAAGCATGGAACAGAGATTGCACACCCTCGCAGGGCTCATTCCCGATCGATTTCTCTCATGCTTCTCACCGTTCTGCATGGTGCTTCAGGATGGGGGCTGTGCAGGCTGGCCCACGGAGCCACAGCTGCACAGCTCTTTGCAGGACAAAGATGTAGCCGGGGACTCTTCACCAGGCTGAGTTAAAGCTCTCCCCGATAAACTCACAGCCTCCAAACAGCTCCCCCCAACACAGCAGCACCCCAGTGGGGCTGGGTCAGACACACCTGATGGCTCCCTCTAGCAGAGGCACTGCCAGGGCCTGTATGTTTAAGCAACTCTCTGCTTAGGAGATTAAATCCTGTGGAAACATTAATGGTTAAGTAGGAAACAATACAGCAGGTAAAAGAAAGGTATTTGAGAAGGTAACATATAAATATGTATTTATATATAGATATATAAAAAATGAGCTCAGATTTTTAACAAATAGCCTAAATCACAAATGGCAATTCAATTTAGAACGTATTTGCAAATCCTGGGCCCCAAAATTCAGTGCTATCTGATAGTTCATGCATTTGATCGTATGAAGCTATTTCCAGAGCATTCAATAAGATAATTTGACCAAACTGTGGGGGAAAGTTTCTAGGAACTCTTTCAGGAGCATTGTTTGGTCATCAGCACCCAGAAGATAGCTGTTCTTTCAAAGCAGGATTTCGAAAAATGCAGCGCATGAAAAAGTAAGTTAAGTAGACTCTGCAATGCTACTTAAAAAAATATTTTGAGTTGAGTTTGGCAGTACCAAAATATTCCATGCATTGATTTGATACAAAGCTGACCCGTAGAGTTTTCCCAATATGCTGAAAAGGAGTTTATTTGGATAAGCGTTCAGATTGGTAAATGGAAATGAGGCAGCACAACTTGACTGGCAAAGAATTGAACAGGTTTTTTATACAGAACCAAGAGATTTTAACTATACAATTTGCTAATAAAACATGATCTAGCTAATCTAGTCAGTGGTTTTGTTTAACAATAAACTTATTTAAAATTTTTAAGTTTGTCTCTGGTCATACAATTCTGTTTTGTTTAAACAGGAGAAATGGTGACTGTTCTTAGGAAAAGGCTATTGCCTATTCAGCCAATAAAGGCAGCTACTGTGAACCTCACAAAGTGGAGTACAGACATGTATGGAAATACAGACCAGTGTGGGACTGTGAAATCCAAGTCTGACCCACAGGAAAGGTTACGCACTTGTAGGCTGTGCAGCCCCAGCTGTGTCATGGTTTGACCCAGCTCTGGGGTGGAGCCCAAACACAGCCCTGCCAAACAAACGGCAGTGCCATGTGGGTGGATGGACAGACAGACGGGCTGCTACTGCTGTTGCCTGAGGCAGCTCCACACTGCTGCACCCTGCTACCACCTGCTCCAGGCTGTGCAGCTGAACTATACTGAGGGGAAGAGGCTGACATGAGAGATGCACTTTTAGGCCTTGCTTCTCACTCCTTTATGGGGTTCTTCACATTTTGAATCAAACAAATGAGTTAAACACACCATGGAGAGTTGTCCAGCAATAAACTGGGACTTAAATTCAAATCTCACTTACCTGAAATACTCTCACAGGGCACAGATGACCCATGCCATCTCATACCTCTAAAATCTCACTAATGGCAGCTACATTTTTGCTGAGGTAGACTTCTAATCCAGCTCACTCTCAAGGGAGGATGGTCAATATTCTCCAAATGCAGCAGATGCCATGTAAGGTACAGAACTGAGCTGTGCTACCAATTCTCTTAAGTCATCCCCATTCCTTAGCCTTCTGAGTACCCCCATGAGCACTACAGGGAGATGGTGCAACACTGCACAGCCTCACTGTAGAATTTCATGGGATAGAAAGAAATTGCATTTTCAGATTCTGTGGCAAGGAGAGTAACTTGACTGCCAAACCCTCCAAGCAAAATGTAAGCCAGTAGCAAAGGCTGCCGATACATCCAGTCTGATTCGTTATCTTAATTCAACAACTTGAAGCATTGGGTCCATATTCATTGACCAGGGAAGACTGGAAACTATAGTTAAATTTTATAAAAGCCAGGGTTAACAGAAAGGCTTTGGCAATTTATTGCTTCTTTTATAAATCCAATAAGCAGAGTATTATTTTTAAGCAGAGCATTATTTTTAAGTGTTTCTAACCACAAGCTTCAAGGAATCTGGTTGTCATGAACTTAACCTGAGCAGTCAGTTTAAGCGCAAAGGAATTCAAGCTGCAAAAAATGATACTGAGGTTTGAGACCCTGCAAATGGGCAATAACTGCTATTACAAACAGATTACTGTTTCATGAGAAATGCATTCTCTTCTTATGATTAGGAAATTTCAATCTCTACAGCAGTTTGGCTCTTTCAGGCTTGTACCTAATCCTGAAGAGTTAAAACACATAACTCAAAAATTTAGTTCTTCAAAATCAGAATAATTTTGAAGAAGCCATCTTATTGCTTCCCATAAGTTCATTTTGTTAAGAAGTATGATATGAATTTGGATAAAAATGTAACACTGTTAGTTTGGTGAAAAGGTTGTATTGCTTGTCCTAGTAATCCACATCTGGAGCAGCACAGAATCAGCCAGCCCAGTATCCAGATCAATTGGAAGTTTTTAATGACCACCGCATGAAACCCCTCCATGGCACATCACTCTTCTATGAGCTCAGCGTCTGTGTTTATACACAGAGATAACTCCTATAGGCAGCTTCATCCTGCCTTCATGCACTCACCCACAGACAGGAGGTGTGATCCAGCCGACAGCAACTCTGAGTAAACATAATGATTTACATAATGATTTAATTCTTGCATCCCACTTTCTTCTTGCAACCTTTTTCTTTTACAGAGAACAGAAATCATTAAACCAAAGAATCAGCTGGGAAGAACACAGGAAAGGACTGCCTTTGGGTTCCCACCTAACTGTAAGAAACACTAAGTGAAAAGAACAAAATGTGGATATTTCCCTGAACTCACAGTTAAATCTCCATGGATGTATCTGACTCCAGACCAAGGATCTTAGATTGCAGTCTGGTATCAGTATAGAAAAAACAGATTAAACACTCAACGCCTTATCCAGGCAGCCTGGAAGTAGAATAAAATACGTAAGGAGAATCACCACTGTTAGGGAAAGTTTTGCCTGTCCACCTGTGGGTACTTAGGGTTTTCCAGGCCACACCTGCTTGTTCAGGACTGACCTACAAACTACAGAGCCCACATGTTCTGAATACAAAAGACAAATAAACTTTCCCAAGCTGTGGTATTGCAATCGTCATTGACAGCTTGACATATCAATATTTCAGGAAGAATAAATGACTTTCATATCCAGGGGTTTGGCTTTCTTGGTTTGGTTTGTTTGTTTGTGTAATTTTTTTTTTTTCATTGTTCATTACTGGATACTTTGGGAAGATGCTACACTTAACACCTGAAGCGGCTTAAAATATTTGGAAATATTTTAATGAAGTCATTTGAGAGATCACCTAATACAACTTTAAAACAAATTTTACTATTATTATAAATATTTTCTCCTCATCCCTTGCCAGAGGAAAACTATAAATCTTGTCTCAGCTGAATGAACACCATTTATCATATTCATTTTCTTGTCAATACAATTATGAAAAGCCTTTGGCCTTTTTCCAAGGAGCCTGATTTGCTGGTGAAACTCAATTAGTATAAGCAAGCCTGCTACAAACCAGCCCCATTTGGCAACCTAGCACAGCCTCAGCGTACCTGGTGATGCACCTCTAAACCATGAGCCTAATAACTCAATACTGATGGTAAAATACAAGATACAACAGTGGCCCCCCTGCCTCCTCTCTCTCCTCCGTGGACCAAAAGGACTTCACAGAAATTATTTCTGCTCATTTTTGCCACCTACTGGACAAAGATTAAATCCTAAACACCATGCTCGTGTGAATGATTACTCAGTGAAATTGGTTTTCTTACGGACAGGCATTAGACTCAAAATACTTCCTACAATTACTTGATGAGTTTATCAAGACATTTTTCTACCAAAGATTTATAAACGACTATTTCTGATAGTATTCAATACAGAATAAAAATCACTTTATGATATATTAAAAGCTTAGTCTTTTATCTCTTGCCTCTTTGTATTGTTTATTTATTGAACAAATGTAAGTAAATGGCTTTATTTTGGCTAATATTCTGTATTTTTCCATTTTCAATATTGAAATACCAGGGCCTCAAACATAACAGAATAAAATCTCTTTATAAAACAGTTTTTCTTTGCTATTAAACCTATTTTCTCATGATATATTTGAAACTAAAAAAATAAACATGTTAATAAAAGGATATTTAAACTTAATACAATAAAACTGGCACCTGACCCTCCCTTCTTTTCCCATTTACCTTTCTGTTTTTATCTACAGTAAATAAGAGTTGTGATAATAGCAGCTCACTGTGCTGTAATGCTTGGGATCAATACCTGGATGCAGCTGGAGCAGTCCAAATGAGGAGAGAAATCCACTGAACAGAAGCATGCACTTATGCTTTACAGCCGAAAGTGAGGAAGAAAAGCATATTGAACCTGTGCAAGGGAAAAGAAACTGAGAAGGCCTGAGCTTTAAATTCCATACAAAGCCACATTTCCCTGTACTGTTATTGAGAATAAAGAATACTGAAATCCAAAAGTTGGATGCTGTTTTTATTTATTTGAAATTAACTTAATCCATAAAGTGGAAGGAATAAATTAATAAAAATTAAATCAGGAAAGGGTCCTGAGGATTATATACCCTGGATCCTTCTATGCGTCCTTCATGGACGCATCCATTTCTTTCAAGAAGAGCAGAGGTAAGACTCTGTTACTCCTCCCACAGCTGGAGATTTGCAGTTCTGTACAGGAGCATGACACTCATGGTACACAAGGAAAAACAAAGTAAAACCAATCTGAAACGGAAGCAGCACTGACTTGCTTTACACATCTTCCTGATTTTATTAAGTTTTAGGGTAACACAAGTACAAACAGTACTAACGCTGTTAAAGGTACCCAGTGGTGCCCACTAGAAAATGAGATGCTAATTCAGTCTGGCTTCAGGAGCTGGGTGGTTTGTTGTTGTTGTTGTGTTTTTTTTTTTCCCTCCAGACATTTAAAACTGAAAATAAGGGATGTCTTCCACTGATTTTAGGAGAAATAAAGATTACACTGCTTTCTCTTTTGGACTTGCTTTCTTACTACTGAGCCTGCAGAGACAAAATCACTGCAGGCTTGCAAAAGTCTTAAATAGGGGTTTTCTGAATGGTCATCAGGATCCTATTCCCCACCACCCAAGGACAGCACTCAGATCATCAGGGGCTCCTGTACAACACGTCAGTCCTGAAAGGATAATTTCCTACTTGCAATTCAATGTTGATGCATTTCTTTTTCTTAACCAAGAAGATTAGTGAAGACTAGAGCTTCACAATCAACTAAAAGTAAAAATATTTTTAAAAGCTTGATTTCTTGTAAATCATGTAACTGTCCTTGAATGTTACTTTTTCTGTCCATAAAACAAACACATAATTAATTTTCATAGTTTTGTGAGATCTAAATTATAAATCAAATATTTTCATAATCCCTCACTATGTATTTCAGCAGTTTATTACCAACATGACTGTGTGCCTGAGAGAGAACTACAGCTACTGTATTTATAAAAATACAAAACATTTCTCTGCAGGGTTAAGAAAATACCCAGGGGCATTATTGTATGTGTTAGTTTAAAAACATATACAATATTTAAACCAAACAGAGTTCATTATCATTACTTATTGAAGAAAACGACAATGTAAAGATTTTGATTTTGTTTGCAGAAATGCATTTGCTTCTGAATCAAGACAACTGCAGGTGTTGTGAAATTAATAGAGTTGACATAAATAGAAACTAACTGACTAAATTAAAGACATGACTCATACCAGAGAAAGAAATCTCCCCAGACAGCACTTGTGTAGTATTTTTTAAGCACTTTTGATGTTAAACCAAATGTAGGTACATTGTGTTTGGAATTCAAGACATGGCTTTTTTTTTTTTCTTTTTTTTTTTTTTTTTTTTTTTTTTTTTTTTTTTTTTTTTTTTAAAANTTTTTTTTTTCCTTTTTCTGAAAACTTCAGGGATTTACAAAGGGAAGAAACCCACTTGGATATGTTTTCTAGATTAGTAGTGTGACACAACAAAAAAGTGACCTCTGCGTGGTCCTCCCCAGTTAACCGCATGTTTGCCATTGTGCTGTAATTTTAGCTGATTACACATTAGTTCATTTAGCTTTGTTTCCTCTTCCCCACTGTGCCACACTATTAAACTAATGCGAGAGGCCTGGCACCGGGGCGAGCACAGAGCGGGGCTTGTGCGGGGCCAGATCCCTGCAGGAGCAGCGCCGAGCGCGGCGCTTTGTGCTCCGGGGCCGCCCCGGCCAGCCCAGCATACGCTGCCAGTGGGGAAGAGACTCAGTAATTGATTTTCACGTTAGCACCGAGCAGATGGAGTAATAATCAGCCAATAATGAGCACATATCTGATTTTGATTCATTAGTTTAAATGTCTTGCTCAAACCCGTTTTTTTTTTTTTTTCTCCCAGAAGAAACACAAAGATCCTTGGATAAAAAAGATTTCCACAAGTTTTCTAGTGCTAATACTAGGAAAATGCTTAGGAAATGCTTTGGGTTATTCTATATGCTCTCATAATGAATAATGCAAATTAAAACATAATATATGAATACTATGTATTAACGTTAAAAATGCTTCCTGTATTAATATATTTAAAGTGATAACAACAATAAAATGTTAATTTAAGCTTGTAATATTTTGAATGGTGTAAGACTAAGTGATACTCATAACAAGCTACAATTAAGGCTGCACTGAGATTCCCATTTTACTGTTATTTTAACATATCTTTTGTTGTTTTGTTGGGGTTTTTAAAGTAATTTTCCAAGTTTTCTTCAAAAAATGACTTTTCAGTTTAGAGGAAACTATGCAATTCTCTGCCTCTGTTAACATTAGTTCTGAGATGCATATTTTCCCCTTTAATGACTGAACCATGGCTTCAGAATCCTTCCTGCTCCAATGCAGACAACACTGTATGCATAGATAATTAGCCCCTACTAAGAGGATGTTTTCAGCATAATTAATAGGCATCAATAAGAAACAGCAGTGAATGAAAAATATTTTAACAACATAAACAAACTTCTCAATTTGCTCAGACATAAGTATTCTTTTTGATGTTGCTAGTGGGATTTGTATTTCTTTTCTTTTTACAAAAAAAGGCCACAGTTCTGCAGTGTCTGGGAAAAAAATAATCGGAGAACCATGGCAAAAAAAATCCTGTAAGGAGTTCTCTCTTAAAACCCAGAGTTTTCAGTAATGTGCCACTTGGTGCTCACACTGCAATATATATAGTGTTGAGAAATAGAAAAGATAAGATCCACATATTCATTTTAATTGATCACATTAAGAACAAATTATGGTTGATGCCTTTTTAAACTGCTCTATGTGAGCTTAGACCAGGGCTAATTTCTATTTTTCACACACAGACCCATCAGTCTGCCTCACTTGGGTGGCACACACATAGATTTATCTGAGGGCAAATTGAGTTCTTTATCAAACACTAGTGAGGTTGCTGGGAGTATTTTAATATTTGCATTTCCTTTCTGTTGAGCACTGAAATGGCCTGAACTTGCAAAGATGCTCAGAGGTCTCAACTCTCATTAACTTTAATGGGACTCTGAAATCACTAGGGAGGAAGTGTTCAATACTGAGAAGACGCAATACAAAATTGTAACTTTATACTCATCTGTATTTTCATACTTGGTGTGCTGCTTTGTCTGCACAGAAAATAACTGTTTAGTAAAGTGGCCAAAACATAAAGAATTAAAAGAACTTGGCAACAATACTTTATACCTCTCTCGGAAGGCAGACGTAGATGTAGCAATAGATACAAGGGAGTGGAAATATTCCACACTGATTTTGGTTCCTTTGCCTATTCCAGCCACAAAAAAAAGGAAATAACAAGGCTGCACATAGAAAGGCTGCAGCAAGCACTTGCTACAGAAGGGGAGAAGGGGAGCCACAGTCCCTGGCAAAGCATGAACTTGGCTTTGTTCGAGCACATGCTGGGGAGAAAGCTCACCCACCTTTATGTGGCTGTGGGACGTGGACTAGAAAAGGACAACCAGCTCAGCTCACAGGCCTCCAACATGCTTATTCTGTCTTTAACAAAAAAATTGTTGTACGAACGCACTCTTTTGCAAATATATTTAAGACACAGTTTGGTTATGAGACTTTAAAAACTATTAATAAAAGTAGATGTCCAACTTTCTTTGAACTGTGGTCCTAGATTTTTGGGAGCCTACACAAACACTAGGCAGCTTCAGACACCACTGGACCTTGAATTCTAATGAAAGAAGAACAACTACTACATAAACTACATTTTTTGGTTTTCTATTAAATTGAGATATTGTTATTAAAAAGCCCATAACCATACTTCCTAATAAATGGCCTCAATATAGAAGATCTAAGATTCAGATCTAATATTCTTGTCCTGTAAAACCCCAGCAAACCATTGGTTTTAGACAGGATCCATCAGAACTCAACTGTGTAAGATAACAGTGCCACAGCCAGCACCAGATGAACAGCCTATGGAATAGATTCCAGAATCCTAAGACAAATCCTGATCCATTTAAGTCACTGGCACAAAATACCCTTAAACTCTAATACGAGTAAAAATCACCCTAGACTCCATGCTTGTTACATCACATTCAGTAAAAACCTTCCCCCCAAACTCCTAAAATCCCAAGACAATCTAGTTTTAGTCCATTATAAGTAATCAAATAGGACTTACATGCATAAGATTTATTAATGACAAACTTCTACATCTACTTTTTGTGTGTCATCCCATGGGATCTAGAGTGCCTTACGAACTTCACAGTGATGGGAAGAATACACAAGGCTGCTGCATCTTTCCCAGTTGCATCCCAGCCCTTTCTGGGGCAACAGGACAGCAAATGGCACCATCAGCAGTGGTCAAAAGAGTGAGATGAGGAGTAAGAACAGTAATTACAAGAAATAGAGCAAGAGGAGCTTGTTAGCATTAGGCAAGTTTATACAGTGCTTTTCTTGCTAATGAAGCAATTTTGTTCAAATTTCAGTTTCAGAATATCTTTCCCTGAATGCCAGTGATAGGTTACCTTAAAATTTAAATATAACAAAACCATTTGAAAAATAAATTCAATTATTTTGTTTTGAAGCCCTGAAGCCCATTTTTCAATGTATTTTTTATCAAGGGAAAGGACCTGAAGATGTAAATATTCACAGAAAAGCCCCTATGACTTGCCAACGTGTGCCAAGTGTCTGACTAAGGCAACCTAAAACAAGACGAGCCTGCTCACACCCACCACCCCCAAAACAGGACTCGTAATGGAAAGTCTGACAGACCCTTAACTATAGTGGCACTACTGGGTGCAGCTATAATATTACCCTCATAATTCTACTATATAATAACAACAAAGGAAAAAAAAGGTGAAGGGTCATTGTGCTTTGTCTTTAGAATTAAGATGGCTGTCTTCATCCTTACAGCATACTCTTAATTCTGGAGACACATCTTAATAACCTCTAAATAGTTCCAACAAAAGAGCCGTGTCAGAGGAATGAGCAGGCCCCAAGGTGTTTCAACTGGAGTGTTTTCATCTGCCTTTATTGCTCTATCCCTCTCCAGAATTAAGGCAATAACCTGTGATAAATTATTCAGGAACTGCTACAGGGATCAAAGCAAAATCATTCTGTTAAAGTGCTGTTTGCAACATTTGGCACTTAGTGTGAAAACTTTTAATGTGTGCAAGCTGAAAATCAAGGATTTTAAATAATTTAACAGCATGGAGTTTCTACAAACCAGCTAAAGATAGCATGTTGCTATTTAACTGCTTTTTCTTCAGATCCCTTTTCCATGCATTTCTAGCAAATCTGATGATGTCACAACTATAAACAAAGTACTACTGAGATTCCGGCTGCCCAGGCAATAGATTACTTAACCACATTGTCAGGAGAAATCTTGACATTTTTAGGAGAAAATTAGGCATTGTTTTAATATTGGAAAATTTTCCTATTAATACAAAAACATGTAGAAGAAAGCAGCAAGAAGAAAACTCAACCAAAAAGGAAAAAGAAAAAAGGAAAGCAACACACATAATTACTTAAGCCATCTTCAATTATATTTGATATCCCTGGAAAAGAAACCTAAACATATGCTTTGTATGCAGATGTAATGATTACAAATGTATTTTAGAAAGAAAGCTCTCTCTTGTTACAACTGTTTTTCAGTGGTGTATTTCAGAAATATTAAAAACCCTAAAAAACCCCTAGCCAGTTAGAAAGTCCTAGTAAAACCCACAAATTAAATGAATTTGGCAGTCCTGGACCATTTTCATAGTGATATTTTAACAGTGTCATCTCCCCATGGATTGCAATACTAAGCATTTTATGGAAGAACTGAACTGGTTTTGTTTTCAGTACTTGCAAAATGAAGTACCTGAAAGCACTTTTGCATGTATTATTTATTTATTATGATAGAAAAATAGCTTTAACCTAATAAATTGTGTTTAAGATAATTTAGGGCAAAAGTTTTGTTTATGATAAAGCAACAGATTTAGTTCTTTATCAGTAGCTTAAAGCACCAAGTTTTCTTTACACAAATTAGACAGATGGTGCTTACAGTAGAATTTACTAAAGGTCTGTCACAACAAATGCAGCCAAGCTGCATATTTAATCACTGCAGAACCTTGTCTACCTGCAGCTGCCAACTGCTAATCCAATTTCCCTGATAAATGTGGCAAGAGACACGATCAGCAATAAAGAGCATCTAACTCCATTTTCCTGCAGGGCGTCTTTTGATGAACATTTAGGACGGAAGCAGGAGTGCACTGTGTGGCCCTGGCTGGTGGCAGCTGCATGCATTTTGAAGACACAGTTCTCAGGTTACTCACTTAATTCTGCCACTATCATTATGTTGCTATTGATCTCAGCAGCTCTTGTCTACACAGCATTACTCTAGATGAAGCTGAATCAGGCAGTTATCATGCATCAAACTTGCTCAAAAGCCTGGAGATTTCCCCTTAATTACTTGTGATTTTATTTGCAAATACCGTTAAAGTGTAATCAAGAAGTCACTTTCCAGGGTCGTTAAGAACTTGCTAGTTTAGGAATATATCACTGGTATTCCATTAAAATTTCTCTACTAAGATAGTTTTGAGCAATCCAGACAAGACAATGGCAAAATTATTTTAATAAATTGAATCCTCATACAAGAGGAATCCAGTTTCCTACAGAAATGGTTATGCTACCAAATGACCTCTTTGTTCTAATTTTTAGGATTTATAACTTGAACATAGGAGAGGTGAATCTAAGTCAGGTGAACTGAGTCTATTTTATAAATGAAAAGTGATTACAATTAAATACATAAAGCAACAACAAAAGAGGAAACCAGAGTTAAGTAATTTTTGAAGTAACTATTAGTACAATTAAAAAAATATTATCTTAATTCAAGCGATGACTGTGAACTGCACATCTTCAGGTAATGTCAGAAATGTACTGCAGCCAATTATTCACCAAATACTTCAAGCATATCTGTTAATTTTCTTGCGAAAAAAGTGGATAAATATGATGATGCAGGATTTAAGCTGCCACCACATTTTAAAATAGCAAATTAAAAATTACTGTTAGGGTTTCTTCAAAATGACCCTGTGCAGCTGAAGTGAGCACACCAGTGTGCTCTGTTAACTACTGATTCAGTGATGGCAGAAGAGGATCTCTTTAATGCAAGAGTACTCTGATATATTATCATTCCTGATGATGCACCTTCCATCCAGCAAGTCTTTTTCTTTCCTAAAATATACTGTTGTTTTGACACAAACAGCTTGCTACACTTAAGGATTTTACTAATAAAACATAATGTTGTGTTAGATATTATGACTGTTGCCACAGCTGAACTGCCTTGTCAAATCAATCCTAATATGGCTCCCACAGGCACATAAAAACCTTATTTAGCTATCAGTTATCCTAATCACTTTGTTCAGTTTAAGAGTGCAATACTTCAAGACCCGTTCCAATTTATACATATATGCCCAGCCATTTAATAAAGTCTTGATTTATATAATAAATTCTTGTTTGGAAAAAAAATACTTTAAAGCAGCAGTGTTTTATCAAGTGTGTTACATGTCTCCCCATACACCCAAATAAATATGTTAATATACACAAACATTATACATGCATGGAAAAGAGGAATATGGAACAGAGAAGCTATCACTTCAGAAAAATCTGTCTTTGATTATAAACGAGCCTTAAATGGGATCACTTGATCTGCAAAACACTGGAGAAATCCCAATACCTTTTAAAATCTGTGCAAAGTTTATTTAGTGTAATATTCACAGTCTTTGTATCTCTACTGTCTACCTTCCTAATTACATATATATGTATTCAGGTATAAATATCCATATATAGGTAAACAGGTATCAAGGGAGACCGACAGCAGAGGTGACAAGCTTGTTGCTGAATGCTTGCCCCACTATTAGCTTTTCCCATCAATAATTTCTTCGCCTATAATAGAAATAAACCTATTTCTTGTTCTTGCCTCTTCTTATTCAAAACTACTGCTGAGTATCTGAGTCACACTTTCAAATGAAACTGTGAGGAGAAGCAGGAAATTCTCAAACTCATCCTCATCTTCACCTACAGGAAAAGAAACCAGAATGAACCAGCAAAAGCATCATCTTTGCACTTGTTCAGAAAGGGCGGGCTCTGAGGCTTTCACAGAGAAATCTCACTGACATCGTGGGAACTTCATGGGACCTACAGGAACAAAAACCTGAGGTATGACACATTTTTATTGAGCTATAAAGAACACCAGTTGTTAATTCCAAACAACTTGTATCTAAGACTGGCTCATGTCCACATTTCACACCTTTCTCCTTTTTATATTTCTCTCTCCTCTGTTAACCTACAGCATTTGTTCACTGCTCTACAAGAATATTCACATAAGAAAGTCAAGATTCAACAGTTAGAAAATGGTAAATTTAAAACTACAATAATAAATTAAGCCATTTCACATGTGTAATTTGAGTATGATGTTAAAACTGCAATCTTTTATATTCATATACTATTTTTCCTGCCTCCTACCTAATTGGTATAAAGAATGAAGCTGCCGTAGAAATGAACCTGGACTGTGTTGGGATTATTTGTGTGACACTTGTCTCATTTGTTTCAGAAGGTGTGAGTTTAGGAGGCGCAAGATGCTGTGAGGAGGGAAAAAGAAATCGACAGCTGAAAGGTATCCTGGAAGTCAGAATTGATTTTGTTTTGTTATGACACTGAACACGTAACTGAACGTGAACTTTAGAAATGGCAATTTGCATAAGGATTGGTCCTCACCTACTTATCTTTAGGCCTTAATAGCCTGCTTCCCCCAGCTCATTCCCCTTGAGACTAATTCAAGAGCAGGGATTTAATTTGTTCTTTAAAGGGCTCTTTGCTATAGGGCTTCTCTCCCTCCTCTCCTCATGGGCAAACTCTGGAAAACTAAGTTGCAAGTGAAGTCAGGAGGAGTCTTTTGTGTTAAACTGATTGTGCAAAATCAGTGTAACCTTTACAGTTTAGTTTCCACACTTCATATTCCATGTGTAAAAAAGGCCTCATTCCACCCCCTTATCTTTAGGGATGCTACCAAGACCAAATCACTCACCCCAGTGCAACAGTAAGAATGATAGAAAAGGCCAAAAAGAAAAAATGCCAGGAAGAGCAGTCACTGGGGACTGAGAAATTTAGACAACACCCTGGGAAAAAAAAAATCATGGTAAGTAGTAGCTTTTCTTGAAGCTAGGATGATACATCTGAACTGAAAATGCCAAATATCCTCTGAGAGAAATAATCGTGATCCTGCAATTAAAACTGCTTTGTAACACTGTCAATATTTACAATTTCAGTGGCAATTCTAACTTTATTTCCTCAGTTCTGACTACCTGACTTTGTAACTTGAACTGCTCTCCTCTAATCCAGGGCTTTCCAGATTTTTTCAAAAGCAAAGGAAATACATTCAATAAGTTACTGCTGCTCACTGCTCAGCTCAGTTACGGAGCCTTCAAAGTACAATCTGTGCTCAAGGACTTTCTTAAACTAGTGAAGGGTCTGAACAAGTCTGTGGCCCGCATCCTGCACCTGCAGCAAAACTGGAAAGGTGAGGGGCTTTGTGCTGGATTTCAAAGCTACTACTGGCAGCAAAGGGTCTAGTGGACTTCGGGAAAATCCAATCCTCTCCATCTTTGTCTCTCTCCTCTGCCATCTCTCTGCTCCTTTCAAATGGAGTCAGTATTTTTACTTGGCATTTCTGTGCCCTGTGTCTTCTTCCAATCCAGCTGTTTGTCTCCATCTTCCCCCTCAGCAATCCAGCTCCTCAGGCAGGTCCAATACACTGTTTCTGTGCTCCCCATCTCTTTGCTTGGCCAGCATCAGCTTCCTCTTGCCCTCTTAGGAGCTAAGCTGTTTCTATAAGCATTGAACTTCCTGATGGTTTTCTCCCTTTAATTGCTTACCGGATTTTCCTCAGAGAAAAAAAATATAATAAAAGAAGCCAAATCATTTAGAAAGAGTCCCATGATGGTCAGTGTACAGACTAACAGTAGTCATCTGGATCCTGCCCTGTGCAGGTTTAGGGCTCAGCTGCTGTTCACACAGTTCTCAGGAGAAACCTGAATTACTCCAAGATAAGAAAAGTCACATTCCATCTCTTCTGGAGTGCTGCATACCATTGGAAGACAGTCTTCACAAAGACACTGTGTACGCATCCAAATTCAAGATGAACCCTTCCTAAGGGAGAATATCAAGCACACTTTATCAAAAAGTCAAGAAGAACAAAGAACTATCAGAATGTCCAACGTTGATTGTTACCAAAACGTCAATGACAAACCAGCTATTTCTGGGAATCGAGTACGGGAAAATTTTATGTATTAGGTCTGTATTAAATTTCAGTGTAGGCAATGAAGGAAGATTATACAAATAGGATCCTCTATAGCATTGCCCTTTTAATAAAATAATGTTTAAGAAAATACTAAATGCTTAATTAAATTTATCAATGTTTAAGAAAACATTAATAAAGTTTAAGAAAAGCAACACAAATTACTGCCTATACATTTCTTTTTCACTCCTGAACAAGTCACATCCCATTGCCTGAACACCACAGTATTATTAAGGAAAGGTAGAAACTATCCCAAATAAACCTCCTATGGTAAATCGTTCATTTTCTGTAATTCAAACTACACATACACATCCTGATGCCCTTTGAAAGAAAAGAGATGCTCCCTTGTAGGCTGTGGTAAAGCTGTGTGTGGCTTACAGCAACAGTGTTTTAGACCTGGCTCCCACGGAGAGATTTGGCCCTGAGCAGGACTGCAAGTTCAGGACACTGACAAAACATGCTCAAGAGCTCCTGAAGGTATTTCCTACAGCTTAGATCTACTTCCTTTGGTGCTACAGAAAAAGTAGTGATAAAAATTTATTAATTTTAGTAAAAACTTTTATTTAAACGTAACATTTACCAGTGTTGTTCTATTACTTTTGATTACTGTATACTTAACACAAAACATCTTGGACTAGGAAGCTTGGACAACATGATGCAATTCTAAATGCCACAAAAATATTAAAAACACAATCTGGGACACGTGAGGAATTCAAAGTCTAATTATATTCATATGAGGCTTAAGTAACTCAACACAAACTAAACTGCATTTTGAAGCATACACCAATATCATAGAGTCATACAATCACAGACTGGTTTAGATTGGGAGGGACCTTAATGATCAACATGTTCCACCTGCCTGCCATGGGCAGGAACACCTTCCACTAGACCAAGTTGCTCCAAGACCTGTCCAACCTGGCTTTGAACACTTCCAGAGAGAGGACATCCATGTATTACTAGTTTTTCCTACTAAAATTAAATTTTGCCAGTCACACCAAAGCATATAGTTTAAAATGTTAATATTCTCTATTTACTATATTCAATTAATCTCCAAAAGTGTTTTGACATCAATTACTTAAAACAACTCCCACCAATAAAAGTTCATCTTAATTTTGTTTCCACATAAATTATTTATAATTCATATACAAGAATTTTATATGAAGCTCTTCATTTAATTAAAAAACAAACAAAAAAACCCCACTAAAAAAGCTCAGAGAACACAACTGTACAATGCTTTTTTGTCTAAAAACATCAGTTTTCACAGTTTGAAAGTATATTTTGACTCACAAAGTAAGAACACTGTGATTTAATGCTTGCACAAGCACACAGAAAGGACAGTTCATGCACAGCTTATTATAAAATTTGATTCCTAAAACACAACTTCTACCTGTTTATTAAAACTCAGAGAATCTTTGTGTATTGGGAACTTTCAGAAAAAAGCAAAACAAAAAACCTTCTGGCAGAAGCTGGAAGGTTCTGGCCTAAGGGATATGCCACTTGGAAACACAGAACACCTACTCAGGCACTCAGTGTTGTAAACCCTTAAGAGTTAATATAAAAATCAACTCATTTTGGTTATATCTTCAATAGAAGGCACCAAATACAGTGTTGCTGTCAATGCCATAAATCTCTGAAGTTGATAGGCAGTGATTTAAATACCAATTGTAACATATTTACTGTACAATTGAACTGCCATTTGATTGGTTTAAAAACCCTAGGAATCCCCAGCGCCACACGAGGCAGTGAGGTGTCTCAGGCACATGGGAGATGGCCTTACCTACGGCTCCCCTGAGAAGCCCAGTGAGCACAGTGTGGAACAGCATCCATCACCTCCGGCTGGAATTCTCACTGACATCCAGAAAAGGGAAGTGCTTGCGCTGTCAGAAAGAGAGTGTATGAAAAGTTAAGTGTTCTACAAAATTGACTGTGCATTTTTTTTAAACTTGGTAAGAAAGCTTACTGTGTAACTCTGAAGCATGAATTTCACAGACTCTATTTTTGCAAGCTTTTTCAGGAGATTATAAGTAGCAAATGTTAAGGAAAAAGCAGCCTTGCAGCATTACGGGCAGGTTGTACAAACTTTCAGGAACTTTTAGTGAGAAAAAAAATCCTAACTGCAACAACAACAAATGTACATTAAAATACTATCTAAATTTCATCTAGAAATATATGTAATAGAGATACTCCTTAGAACATTAAAGACCATAATCTGTTATTAATTAAAGCAATTACTTTTCATGGCATATATTCTAGTCACAAAAGAGACACATGAACTAAATGACTTTTGTAATTAAACAGAAAGTTTCAGATAATCACAGAATCACAGAATCACAGAATCAACTGAGTTGGAAGGGAGCCACAAAGATCGAGTCCAGCTCCCAGCCCTGCACAGAACCATACCCAAGGGTCACACACCATGTTCAAAGGCTTCTTGAACTCTATAAATGGTGTTTGTTCTCAGACAAACCCATGCCATCAGCATGTAAAAAACCCAGTGGTTTTGCAAGTGCCTGTATTGGAGCCGACTGGCATTTGGCAGTGGCACTGCTGCTGCCCAGAAGTAACAGCTTCAATCACACAGGAGATCTTCCAGACCCATCAAAAATCTCACTTAATTTGTTTCAGTTACAAGAGATAAAAAGACATGACATCCATACTAAGCTATGTTAAACACTTAAACAGAGTTAAGATAGAGAGAGCAGTGGATGTTATTTACTTCGACTTCAGCAAGGCTTTTGACACTGTCTCCCAAAACACCCTTTTAGATGAGCTCAGGAAATGTGGGTTAGATGAGTGGACAGTGAGGTGGATCAAGAACTGGCTGAATGGCAGAGCTGACGGTCGGGATCAGCAGAGCAGGATCCAGCTGGAGGCCTGTAGTCAGTGGGGTTCCACAGGGATCCAATACTTGGTCCAGTCTTATTCCATATGTTTATCAACAGCCTGGAGGAAGGGGTGTCACAGACCCTTGGCAGGTTTGCTGATGATGCAGAACGGGGCAGTGGCTGATCCACCTGAAGGCTGTGCTGCCCTTTGGAGGGACCTGGACAGGCTGGAGAGAAACGCAATAAGGTTCAACAAGGGCAAGTGCACATACTGCACCTGGGGAGGAACAACCCTCAGTGCCAGCACAGGTTGGGGAATGACCTCCTGTAGAGCAGCTCTGTGGAGAAGGACCTGGGGACCCTGGGGAGTGACATGTTGACCATGAACTGGCAGTTTGCCCTTGTTGCCAGGAGAGCCAAGGGGATCCTGGGGGCCATCGGAAAGAGTATGGTCAGCAGATCGAGGGAGGGGATCCTGCCCCTCTGCCTCGCCCTGGTGAGGCCACATTTGGAGTGTCGTTTCCAGCTCTGGACTCCTCACGACAAGAACGACAAGGAGCTACTGGAGAGGGTCCAACAGACGCCACGAAGGTGATGAGGGGTCTGGAGCATCTCTCTTACAAGGAGAGATTGCAGGATCTAGGCCTGGTTATACTGGAGAAGAGAAAATGGAGAGGGGACTTCAATAATTTCCAAGGCTTGTGCCAAGAGGATGGTGCCAGACTCTGTTCAGTGGTGCCCAGAGACAGAACAGGGAATAATGGCCATAAACTAAAATACAAGAAGTTCCACCTCAACATGGGGAAGAGCTTCTTTCCATGGAGGGCAGCAGAGCTCTGGAAAAGCTGCCCAGGGAGAGTGTGGAGCCTTTCTCTCTGAAGATATTTCAAACCCACCTGGATGAGTTCCTGTGTCATCTGCTCCAGGAGACCTTGCCTTGGCCGGGAGGTTGGACTGGATGATCTCCAGAGGTCCCTCCCAACCCTAATGATTCTGTGATACTATTTTGAGATGAGTAAGAACTGCATAGAAATTTCTTACAAATACACAGTCTTAGAGCCACAGCAAAGTCCCTACAAAGAGGGCACAGCTGAGAATTCTGGACGTTATCTATGGGCACTTCCACAGAAACTCCAGCTTCTCCAACTTGATAAAACAGAAAGCAAATTAACTGACTCCTGCCACACATGACCTAAAACCTCTCTCTGCATAGCTGTTTGACCCCAATCTGGCTCAGCCACCACACTCTGTTCCCCACAGACCCTGGGAAGGTCTGCTAGGTGCTCTGTGCATTGACTATCCAGCACACCTGACCCTTGGCCAAAACTCCTGGCCCTGGTCCAGCAGGATGAGCTCCAGTCTGCTTGTACCTGTCCAGATACCAAGGACACAGAGAGATGCACACTGACAGAAACAGCATATCTCCTGGACTACTGCAATTCTGAAGATCATTTCTTGTAGGTACTTATACCTGATGAAATGTAGTATTTTTTTAAAGCTTTCTTTCAAAAAGTACAAGAAATTATTGTCCTGGGGTGACGTTATGAAGCTACTTTTTTCCTTAACCATCTGCTTAATGCCCAGGGCTTCTGCTCCTTTAAGATGGACTCAGGCCTTGGCGCCAGAGCCGGGGTCAGTTGAACGGCTGAACGAATGGGTGGTTCAACTGAACTGGCAGCTGCAGGTTGGTTAAACGGCTCGGTCCAATGGCCTTGGGATTAAGGCAGTTCTCCGCCAGGCTTTGGGAGAGAGATGGTTCTCCACGGGGCTTCGTGACAGGGACGGTTCTCCACCATGCTTTGTGGGGAGATGGCTCTCTGCAGGCTTCGGTGAGGGAGATGGCTCTCCACCGCACTTTGTGAGGGGCACGGTTCTCCGCCATGCTTTGTGGGGAGACGGCTCTCCGCCGGGCTTCAGAGAGAGTGCACCGGTGACGCTGCACTGTGATCTTCACTGCTGCTCCTGCTAGCTTAGAAAAAGGTTTGTTTTTTTTTTTTCCCCTCCCCCTGGCCTCCCTACGTTCCTTCCCTTCTCTCTGGCCTGGGGAGCCTGCGGGGTGGCCCCGGCCAGTCCAAACTCCAAGGAAGGCCACACCAGTGAGTGATGGGGCGAAGACTCACCGGAATCCATCCACTTCACCTGCTGCTGTGTTGTCGGCTCCTTGCGGGTGCCCTTTCCCCCTTTTTATTTTCTTTGTTTTTCTCAGTTTCACTCTGTGTTAATAAATAGTTCAGGTTTTTTTATCCACTTTCACCTTCTGTTGTTAATTTGTTTCATTGACAGAGGAAAGGGGGGAAACCCATTTCCTTTGGGAGGAGGTTCTCATTCCAGAGTGCTTCCTCCTCAAACTTTGTCTCCAAAACCGAGACAATTGTATTAAATAAAAAGTTGAGTTTGCAAAAACTGTGTTATAGAAACCCTTAAATCAGATGGTTCAGACTTGTTTCACAGCTCGAATCCTCACCTAGCAGCATGAATTATAACATCTCTGACAGCATGAGCACACACACACAATTCACACACACAGATGACTCAGACATTTGGGACTGGGCAAAGGAGATAAGCCCTAGTCTTGTAAAAAGAGCCATGCTGAAATCTTTAAGAGTTTCTGTAGTGCTGCAAGGGATGTTTACAAAACAGGAGTGCGAGAATGACCAAGACAATGGCTGGGCTTTTCTGACTCTTGCTTCTCCTTCATTTGACATCAAATTGGTCTATGACATACAGAAAGTCAGTTAAATTCCACTGTCTCAGTTCTGCATCTGTAAAACTGGGATATAAAAGGCTTTGTGATATCCCAGTATACTAGTGCACCTTTTCAGGAATGCCATAGAAAACCCAGACTCCAGAAACATTCCTAAGTATAGAAGGCACCAAATGAAGGAAATTATTTATGGACTACAAGGAATACTACAAACACAGGACTCAGTAGTTCACTGAACAGTGTTGCTGCTTGGCACTGATGAGTTCTGTTCACTGATGAGTTCACTGATGAGCTACACCCAGGATGATGGCTCTTGAACACACAGAGACTTCACAAACACCCATCACACTGTTGTTACTGGGTTTTTTCTGAGTGCTTGCTTCATTCTGCCATCCCTGCACATCATTGACTAAAGAGTTCGATAACTTTTATAGGAATAAACAATTTCCCTTTTCATTTTAAGTAGATTAAATTCTTTTTAAACAGGTAACATTGTAAGAATAGGTTTTATAGCTGCCTGCTATCGGAAAATCTGCTAACCTAGTTTTAAGAGTCGTTTCTCTGTCAATCTATAATATCCAACATGGGATTACCTGGTTTTATATTGCAAAGCTACATAGTTGGTTTCCCCCCAATTACAAGGCAGAGCCTTTTATAACATAAGGCTAACAAAGACAGGGATTGAGAATGTTTGAGAGACTAAAAATATTTCACCCCAAGTTACTGTACAAAATAATAATAAAACTGCAGCTATTTTGCTACAAAAATATACAGTGGAAAAGTTAATTATTAGAAAGAGCTAAACATGAACGAGAGAGCGCTATGGCTTCACAAACATAAAGGAATGACTAACATATTCCATTATGCAAATGAATTCAAAGATATTTCACAACTGATCAGCTAGGAGGGACATAATGATTTATAATTCAAATAACTGAGCTTTGAAATCAAATTGGACTAATATATTTCAAAATATGCAAACCTGGAATAATTGTGAAAGTAATGTAAACCATGATACCAACCCAAATAATTTGTTGCCTTTGTTGTTGATATCTTCTTCTAGTTTTTCTTCTTTTTTTCCTGTTATGTAGTGCAGTTGCTGAAATTATGGTTTCTTTTAATTCTACATTATCTTTTAGAAAAATATGATTATACACGTAAAAAAAGAAGAATACCAACTTCTACGACTGTGTAAAAGTTGATTGGTGTACAGGGAAGCACTCAAATGAAATAAATTATTATTTTAACCTTTCAGGCTAGCCACAATTTAATCTATTTCAAATACCGAAAATTGATCCACTGAATCTAGTATCTTAACAATACACTATTTCTTTCAAAGCAATATATACTTAATGCCTTAAAAAAACCCCCTAATATAATGTGAAAAGGCCAAAGTTTGCAATGCCAGGAAGTAGTTATAAACTACTTCATATGTTTGAAATAAAAAGTACTTCAGTATTATTATTAAAAAAACCCTATTGGCAGAGTTTTTAATAGGAAAAAAATACATATCTTTAAAAGCTAAAATGACCAGTGAAATTAGGTTGTACATCATTTTCTGGGAAAAAGGAAAAACAGCCTCGACAGGTGTAATTTATCATTTTTCTGATTTAATACCAAAGAAATATATTAAAATAATAAAAAGAATCCTGAAATCCTCAAAATTTGTAGTGATAAATAGCCCTCCCTGTCTTTATTGCATTATGCCTACTAACAGAAATATTGCATGGTGGATTTCGCCAGACAAGGACGATTATTTTCCAATAAAAAGTTGCATATTAAATTCCAGCACAAAAGTGGGTGTCTAATACTTTTGAAATCTTTTCTGGTTTGCCAGGGAACACAATTTTAAACTTAACTAATACAAGATCACTGTGAAGTGAAGCAGCATTAAAGCTGCCTTGGCACAACCCCACCCCTCTAAGCAGCAAAGCCATCATTCTCAGAGTTCCTGTTGGAACCATTGCAATGGAATACATTTTGTGTATTTATGTTTTCAGCTAATCTCTCTTTTTGCTGGTCTTTCAACACTTCACACTGCTGGTAAAAATGTGTACTTATGAGGACAGTGCTGCTTTACATCTTGAGTACGTATGGGGGTCTAAAACCACTCTGGCAACTGTCAGCAAGTTTCTGCAAAGAAAAGCCCCACAATTTCATCACAATGCTAATATTCAAGAGAACTTAGGTTATTAAATATGTGCCTTTTCACCCTTTCTAGGTCCTGATATTATTACATCTATTTCATGAGCAGAAACTCATTTACTGCAAATATATTGTGAGTAATCTGAAAGCTATCCAGAGTTCTCTGTCTTAGAAACAATTATTTGCACCAAATATCCTGACCCTACTTTTGGAGAGCTCCCATGGGAATACATGCCTTTGCAAGTCTCCAGAAGACAACATGAAATGGTGAATGTTTGCTGGCATTAGCAGCCATATGAGGCTGATTCACACACAGGAATAACCAGGCAAGAACTCGCAGTCAGGTGCCCCATGTTACATTTCACGGTGATTCTGAATGTGTTTTGAATCCTACAGAAGAATAAGTACCTAGTAGAAAGGAGGAGAGAGCTCATTAGTTCCTTCATAAATCTTGTTAATGAAATAAAAGTCTCTCATTCTGTTTTTGTCGAATTCCTTTGTAATGTTTCAAGTCCTTTCCAGTCTGATTTCTGGGATGCCATGAGAAAATAAACGTGCATATTTAAAATATCAAGTTAGCTGCTTAATGGTATTTCAAGCAGCATATAGAAGTACACCTTGTATGGTTTTCATTAAACAAAATTCACTTATGGCATGTGAAAACCCACACTCATCTTTCAACCCAAGGAAATATATTAAAATTATTCTTACAATATTAGTGCTCTATGGAGAAATAAAATGATACCAATTGTCATATTCCAGGTGCCTTCCCCTCTGTTTGTGTAACAACCTCCTCTAGAAAATAACTGAAAAGTTGGTTTTATTTTAAAACAGTGAAGGATTTCAATGTTGAATGCTTTCACAAGCCCTGGTGGTTTATTATCTGTCATACACCTTTAAATATTGTGCCATATCAAACACTGCTACTAGGCGGTTTTTTTCAATCTTCTTGCTTGACTGACTGATAATTCCAAGAACAAACATTCTTCTCCAGCTTATGGTAAGTGAATAACTATTAGAATAAGATACAAAAAGTTTGCAACAGATAGCATGTTAGCATCCATGACTGGGTAAGAATTTCACTAAAATACCTGAACTCAGACAAAAATCCACATGCAAAGTCATGGCTGTTTTATGAGCAGTAACGACAACGACACAGTGAGGAACTTAGAATCAGGCAATGGCAAGACATGTTAAGAGCCTTATGTTGAAATCCAACACATGCTTTATATCTTAGTTGACTCATCCTCTAAGTAGAACCAATCCTATTCTCAGCTGCCAACAGAATCAATCCTGTTCTCATTGCTGTTGAATTCATCAATGGTATTGACTTCAAGAAGGTTAGGAATGGGACAGACGACCATAACCGACTCGTTATATGGTTTCTCTTTTGTTGGCAAGCAGTAGGCAGAAATAAACACACTTCTTAAAAACTATGCATAGAAAAAGATTAACCAAAATGAATCCATATTAATATCTGTCTAAGGCTGGAGACTAGTTTAGGAGGAAAGCGCTCTGAATGACCGCCTCCCCCAAAAGAAAAGGGTTTAGGCACTCTTTTCCCCCAGCACACGAAAGGAATTTCTTGGATGAAAGTAAAAAAACCTGTTTATTTAACAAGAAAAATGAAGTGCCCTGCAAGGCACGGGGAGAAGGGGAAAAGCATATTGAGCCTGCGAAGACAGCTGATGAATTTTAGAGTTCTTTTCTCCTTGGGCATAGCTTCCCCCTCCGGGGGATGTGTACCGGGGGGCCAGGTGGAGTGGCTCTGGTGGCTCCCTGGAGGATTCCTGCCCACCGTCCTCCCTGGGATCTTCTGATCTCGGACAAGAAAGCAAGTCAGAAAAAAGTCCAAGAAGACAAAGAAGAAGCAGTCCCGGGGAAACAGCTTCTTACTGCTGCAGCAGCTAACAGCCCAAGCAAGTAGCTAGCAGCAGCAGCAGCTGAAAGCAAGCAGGAATGCTGCTTCCCCCCCCGCACTCCAAGGCTGAGAAACCTGGGGGAGAGTTTCAAGACAACCCGCGCCAGCAGAGCTTCTCCCAGCTGCTGGACCTAGCTTAAAGCTACAGGGGCTAAAGTTAACTGGGCATAAAGCAGGCATTAGGGGATTAGGATTACTGTAACATCACCCCAAGACAATACGCTAATTGATTTAAAGATGTCACATACAAAAGGACAGAAGTCTCATATTAATTTTTACCGTATTATTTTCAAACAATATGTTGTGCCATACCAATAAAAAGGATATTGAACAGAAAGGTCATTTAGAAACTGAAGAGTTCTTGAAATCACAGGTATCTTCCTTGGTATTTAAGGTTTGTAACACTAGAATAAATAAAACAAAACAGTGACAAGTATTCCGCTTTTTAAGAAGTGCAGTGTAGAAGCTCAGAGGAGTGGTACACTGGCTAACAAGAGGCTCCACATGTCCCAGCCATGTGTGCTGGGAACCAGAACTCCCCGAGCCCTGGGCTGAGCCCCCAGCATGGGCACAGGGGAGGGGGGGATTCTGCCCCTTTGCCTCCTCAGGTGAGGCCCCACCTGCAGAGCTGTCCCACGCCTGGGGCCCAGCACAGCAAGGACCTGGAGCTTCTGCAGAGAGTCCAGAGGAGACACCAAGATGCTTCAAGGGCTGGAGACCCTCTGCTCTGGAGCTGGGCTGAGAGAGCTGGGGGTGTTAACCTGGAGAGGAGAAGGCTTTGGAGAGACCTTAGAGCCCCTTCCAGAGCCTAAAGGGGCTCCAGGAGAGCTGGAGAGGGACTTTGAACAAGGGAGTGGCTTCACGTTGACAGAAGGCAGGATTAGAATGAATATTAGTGAAAAGCTCTTCCCTGTGAGGGTGGGGAGGCACTGGCCCAGGTTGCCCAGAGAAGCTGTGGCTGCCCCTGGATCCCTGGAAGTGTCCAAGGCCAGTTTGGACAGGGCTTGGAGCAACCTGGAACAGTAGAAGTTGTCCCACGGCAGGGGAATAGAACAAGATGATTTTTAAGGTTCCTTTCCCTTCCAAATCACTCTGTGATTTTATGATTGCGTTACAAATGCATTTCTGTGATACGTCTTAGAACTTTTTATTTATGTGACAGAAAATGCTACAAAAACAAAAACAGTATAATTTTCCTGAACAAAGGGATCCAAACTTTTTTGCAATATTGTGACAAATTAATTAATTTTAAAAAACTCCATCACCTGTCATAATGAAGTAAGTTATCTGAAGTCTGCCCTTACTTATATCTGTCTTACTCATTTTCCATCACCATATCTTTCGACTTAAATTGTGTAGTATTCATCAGCCCAATTCTTCACAAAATAAAAGCAAACCACTATAAAATCCCTAGGAAAATTTCCACAAGAGTAAAGGGGCAGAGAAAAATTATGGGGCAGTTCAGAGAGCTACTGCTGTACCCAATTCCCAGTGAAACTCTACCCTGCAGTTCTTGTACTAATCCATAATTCTCCACTTCCTCCCACCAAACACTTAACTAAACTTGAGATACTGCATTTCCCTAACTGCAACCCCTCTCAGACACAGACACTTAAGAAGCACACTCTGATTAACAACCAGTGCTATAGGATAACACCAGTCCTATTATCAATCCTTGGGGAACATCTTGTCAAACCACTCACCACTTCTGACAGCAAACACAGAGTCAGTCTTTTGGTGAAATCCTGCAGCTCCACTGCCTTCCATAGGTTGTGAGATACAGAGTCAGGACCCTGGACAGCTGCTGTGCTGTGTGTGTCAGCGCAGACCCCCAAGGAACCTGCGATGGAACCTCGTGCATTCACCTGCTCGACTCAATAGGAGGTGAAGAGGTGGCACTGGCCTTCAGATGAAAGGGGTAAACTGAAGTCAGTAAAGTGGAGAAATGTAATTTTTTTTCAAGTGAGGTTACAGAATCCCAAATGGTTCAGGTTGGAACGGCCCACAGTGGCTCAACTGTCCAACTTCCCTGCTCCAGCAGGGTCATCCCAGAGCACAGGGCATAGGAGTGTGTCCAGACAGCTCTGGCATAGCCCCAGTGAGGGAGGCTCCACACCCTCTCTGGACAATCTGTTCAGGGCTCAGCATCTGCACAACAAAGTTCTGCCTCATGTTCTGGTGGAACTTTTGGGAATCAGTTTGTGCCTGTTGCCTCTTGTCCTATTTTTGGTACCACTGGTCCATCCTCTGGCATCCTGCCTTTGGATACCAGCCCATTCAAACAAAAAGGCACCACGATTTCCTGGCTTGGAAGCCCTGGCACCTATTCCTGACCTTGACATCAAATTTACAGAATCACAGAATGAGCTGAGCTGGAAGGGTCCCACAAAGGATCATCGAGTCCAACTCCTAGCCCTGTACAGAAAATCCCCAGAAGTCACATCCAGTGACTGAGGGCATTGTCCAAACAGTTCTTGAACTCTGCCAGGCTTGGTGCTGTGACCACAGTCCTGGGGATCCAGGATGTACCTCAAACTGTCCACAAGTCTGTTTGGCTTTGTATGGCTCAGATTCCTTGTCTGTAGAATATGCACAATGATTCTGGGTTTCAGCTGTCAGAACCATTGATGACAGACCATGATGTAAGAGATATTATCAGTACCAGCTATTTATACTGTGATGCAGTAGGATTTCAGTTTGGGGAATAGATAACCTGAAGAAGAGACGTAAAATGCCTTAAAATCAGCATTGATTATTGATTTTACATATTCACGGGCTAAGGAATGTATACAATCCATAAACTGTTTTTTTTTCAGGAAGCTATAAACTTAATAACACAGTTTAAAGCATCTAAATGTTTAGTATTATTTGCTCAGGAAAAGGCACATAACAATGCAATTACCAAAGCAATTCCTCAATTTAAATTTATGGACAAACATTGATTTACTTTATAAAATCTCTATAAAGAGCTGTAGGGGTTCAGACTGTCTTAAAGAAATAGCCCATTCTAACATGTCCATAATTCACAGTTTATCCCTACTATGGGGAGTTCTGGAGATGTTTATAGTTGCACTAAATCCTTAACAAGTATATACCATACAAAGCAATAGAAAGGAATTTGAGCTACCCAGATTTGATACCAATACCAAAGTCATGAAAAGGCTATTTTGTAAAAGAGTGAAATCTTTATCCTTCAGTTACAAGACCTTTAAAGAAAAACAAGAAGCCACAGTGACAGCTTGAAGAGAAAATTAAAACTGTGTAAGGAAGTCTCTTCATCCAGCATTCAGGGTACTTTTGTCTACATCTGTTCTTTTAGTTCAGGGTTGTATCTGGATGCTGAAAGATAGTGCAATAATATAGAAGCTAGAAAGTACTTGTGAGTGAACAGAGACAATCACAGCAATTTCAATTTCTGTTTTTACCTTGCCAGTATCAGACAAGATGAAACACATATAAAATACAGCATTTTAAGAAACATTTGCAAAACTTTATAAGTATCTGAGAAAACTTCTAAAGAGGAATCTCATAATACAAAAAGCAGTTTTCCAGTATGTAAGGAAGAGAAGGAAGGAAAGAGAAGAAAAATTTACAGGTCTCAGAGAAATCATGGCAAGACAACTCTTAAATCCAAGTGCCAGTGTCCCTGTATCTTTCTCACTCAAGTGGTTTAGTGATTTAAAAGATGAACTAAATGTAACAGAGTCAAAGGAAACAACCATGAAGTTTAAGATAAGTCACGGAAAACAAGAGCTTCAGCAAAAGCTACACCAATGTCAGATTCACCAAAACATCTATGGGAGATGAGCACTGAAGTACAAAAAAAAAAAAAAAGTGGAAATAAAAAATGGCATCATACTTCCAATTTCAATTAATAGTAACAATACCAGTATTAAAATGCTGAACTACTCACAAACACACAAACCCCAAAGAGAGTAACTTTGCTCCATGCTGAAAAGATAGAAGAAATTGAAAAATCTAAATGTAACAGCTTGAGAATCCAATACACTTTCAAATACTTGCTTATAGCTTGTCTTTATTAAGAAGACAAGAATAAAACCTCAGCTTCTAGAAGTTGCACCAAAGCAGCTTCCCAGCTTCCCAGGCTCAGAACCCTGACCTTACTCTGAGGCTGTGCCACCACGACAGCTTACAAATACAGTCCTGTCAGCACATCTAACACCTCTGCTCTTAATTCAGTGATTTTAAAGCATTATTTCAAGAGGCTGTGTATTTTAACCTGAAATCTAGAAGGGGAAGACAAATAATGACTGTATACATCAACTTACAATTCTCTGGGTAAAGGGTTACTGTATTACCCACAAAAGAATCAAAATTCTTTGCATGTTCCAAGTCATTCATCTATTCAGCCAGGGAAAGAATCAAGGCAAAGATTTCCACTTCCAGCATCTTATATCCGTTTAATGACTTTTTTGCTCTTCAAAACTCTTATATTGTCCTTAATTTCCTGTCCTATCCCCAGTTTACAATTCAGAGAAGCACCTCTTCAGGCCGAAGGGCTGTATCATACTGCTGTGCCACAGTTCACAGTTCTGCTGGTGCCCAGCACAGGACAGCCCTTCCCACCAGCAGTCCTGTGGCAGCAGTGCATAGGAACTGAACCTGGTGAAGCACAGTATTGCTCAGCTGAAAAGAAAGAACTGAAAAATTTGCAGTGCAATTCAAAAATGTAACATTTAGAGGAGGAAACAGAGTCAGAGATAAAGGGAAAAAAGGCAAAAGCAAAGCACAGCTGGCACAGAAGAGGGAGCACTGAAGAGAAGGGATGTGCGGGGCACAAAGAGGGGAAATCCATCTGGTCACATGAATGGTGGTACCTGCTTCATTTATCCTTGCATGCCAAGGTCTCTAATATTGCTTACAGGCCATTTTTAAGTGCCCAAAGAATTCATCCACCCTCTTTCCAGGAGGCCCTGAACCCCTTTTCTGAAAGGTAATGGCAGGTTCATCATAGTGCAGAGGAATTCCAGGAAAACTGCAGTGCCTGCACACACACGGGTTGCTGGACCTCCAGTGAACAGGGGATCTGGAAATACGCCAAAGAAGCAGTTGCAAAAGATAAGTTACTACCAGCCAGAAGAGATGAAGATTGCCATAAAGCACCAAGTTTGGGTGAGGTGGTTGGTTTTGGGTTTTGTTTACTTGTTAAATAGAGTGTGAAAATCTTTTAAGCTTATATAAGAATTACATGAATTGGGAATGTAAATTTACAAACAGTCTTAGTCTCTAGTTAAGGATATTACAAATGTAATT
Organism: Dasyornis broadbenti; assembly: GCA_013397935.1. Taxonomy (NCBI): domain Eukaryota; kingdom Metazoa; phylum Chordata; class Aves; order Passeriformes; family Dasyornithidae; genus Dasyornis; species Dasyornis broadbenti. The sequence continues at coordinate 409,423 of VZRN01003864.1, read as the reverse complement.
GCATTACAGAAATAAAGATGAAAAAAAAATCATACATTTTAAACAAAACTTTCAAAGTTGCTTAAAGATGTGCTATCCAATTCCCATTACAGTGCAAGAAAAATGGGCCTCCAAATCCCCTGAAAAGACTTTGAAAATATGTTCCTTATGTGGTGCTGAAGTTTTAGTAAAAACACAGACAGCAATTTGTTGGCAAGAAAGCTTTGTACAGTCATGTTTTAATTATTTCTGACAGATTATCATCACTTATCATGAAAGCTCTCAGTGGCTCAGACAGCAATGGGATATATACTTTTCATTACAGCTAGACAAAGGTGAATAGTTACAAACTGCACATTCTATCAGTAAATAGTAAAAGTACTGAGTTTTAGTTTGCTATGATTCAAGGAGCCATTTCAGAATAGTGTTCAAAAAAATATTCAGAGATCCACAGTTTAAAATTGTAACATGGAAAATCCTTCTATTGACACATATATGTGCACAGTGACATCCAACAGCAATGTTTGGACATGCATCTTTTATTCATGCTTCACTTATTTTATCATGGCCAAAAATACTAAATACTTGGGAAAATATTTTGTAAATCCACCTAATGAGAAATAATTTCCATGTGATTTTGATAATAATTAGAAAAAAATCAGAAGAGGCTCACAAAGGGTAATGGAAGAAAAGGAAAGGTGATTGCAGCCAAAATAAATAAAAGATACTTTCAGCCAAATGCCCAGGCCAGGCTCAAGGAGCAGATGGAACTAAAACTACTCCAGTCTCAGTATTTCCTTACCTCTGCAGGGAAGGATCAAGGCAGGTAGGCAGCTCCTGTTCAAAGGGATGACCACTGGAAGGAGAGGACTACTCCTGCTTTTGGGGTACAGAGCCTTGCTCCTCACCAGGATCCACTGATGAGTAGGTCAAGAAGCACAAGAACGTGTGATGTGGCTGTTTTGGAAGGAAGTAGGAGTAACAGAGAATCCCAAAGAGATGGAGGAATAGTCCATGCTTTTGAAAACCAGTACCTCAGGGCAATAGGTTAGGTAGAAGAAGGTCTCAGGAGACAGGCTGGGACCTTCAGCACAATCCTTCTCCAGAATTGTGTCATCCACTGCAACGCTACCAGCTCCCTCAAAATCCCACTGGTCCCTCCTGCCTGTCAGCAACCTCACTGAAAAACTGGATCTGTAGGGTAAGACAGAAGAGGAGACGGTAAGAGTAGACCTGTGGTTATAAACACTCATTGAACCCACAGGAGCAACAGGTGAATGGGCTCACAGTCAGTGAGCCTGCCTGCTGCTGCTATGAATGTGCTAAGAATATGTCAGTAACAGAGCATCAGGAATGCTGCCAGACTGGATTGCCCCATCAGACAGTCAGATTTGGATTATATATCAATATGCTATGATTTCACACCCAGACTTTCCGCCTGGCATTCTACCACTGGGAAGAAGACTTTTTATTTTAACTGCCATAAACACAACTGTGTTTATCCAGGATTACAGCCACTGAGTGAAGTGTCCATGCCAAGCTGTAGCATCCATTCAGTTAAATATGATCTTCAATCTAATCGATGAAAATTTCATACTTTTAGGAAAATACACTAAACCACAAGGACAGAAAAAATAAATCCACGGTGTGTAATCTAAGAAGCAGCACCAATTTTTGCTTTTTACATAGCTTATTTTCTTTTAAAATCTTCCATGTAACACTAAAACCTATTAACACTAAACTCTTTAACATGAAAAAACTATATTATTACTTTATTTACAGTCGTTGTGCAAACACAACCCTATCCAATCTAAACACATGTAGGGCTGCTCATACAACTTGTTAAACAATGTTATTTCCTCAGCTGTTCAAGTTTCACTGTAGTTTGAAACAACCAAACAAAGCCTAGCCATCATGCACCATGGTATGGGCTGCATCCAGAAACTTCACAGTAACATCAGTATTTTTCCATCCATCACCCTCCATTTACCTGTTTTCAAAGACTACTCCAGATAAATATCAAGGTTGGCTGGGTACTATTGTCATCCTAAGGCAAGATACACACTCAGTTTCTGGTTTTGAGCAAGAAAAGCATTTATACCTTCTATTCCACAGAAAAGTTAAGTCGTATCAGAAAATAACCTTGTTTTAATTGCTACTATTTCTCAAGGTTGACTGCCATGACAGCAAAGACAAGTCATGTTCAATACTGCCCAAGCAGGTCACAGGCAACCTGGTGACCTCTGCAGAGAGCTTTGTCCAGTAGGCCAAAGTCTACTGGAAGTATTTAAAGGTCTTGTAGTCAGATTCAGAGGACATGCAGCAAATGACTGGATGCAGCATCTCCTTAACTGGAGAATGAAGAGGTAAGATACTTGTTTCTCTTTCTCCAGGCACACACGGACCTCATTGTCTCATGGGGACTCCCAGATTTTTTTAGTATATATTTACAGTTTTTCAGAGGGTTCATTTTGCTTTGCTTCAAGAGCAAAACTGATTTTAGACGAAACTGGTTTTGTGTCAGAAGAAACTAGAAAATATCATGAAGGCTACACATAATAAAAGACAAAATCCTGGTAACTTGTTGGCAGCCAGGGAAAGCAGCTGCAGCAGAGGCATAAGAAAAAGGTATGTTCTCCAGAGTAATTGTCCTGGAATATTCTTAAGAGAGAGTACTGCAACACTTACCTGTCAAAATCACACACCCTGTTATTCTGCCAAATGCCAGAGATGCGAAGACAGATGATCATAATGCCTCTTGTCTCCTTCAGTATGAGGCCTTAGAATCCTCCTATGTGAATCCATATTTTTAAGGCAGCAAAATTTGTCAGATCTTGAATAAAAAAACAATCCTAAAGAACCTTCCCAAAACAAGTTAGTTTAACTTGGTCAGTTTCCCACTTTGAATTGCCATGAAGCTTTACAGGCAATTCCACTGACACCTGAGGGTGCAGGAAGGAGAGGGGAGGGATGGGAACTGTTTATGCCAGGCTGTCATTGAACAAGTCTGTGACATCTCAGCTCTACTCCTCCATAAACCATTTGGAGAAGGGACACAGGCACTGTGGAGGAAATACTGAGCTGCAACTGTTCACTTAGAGGGCTGTGGTACCTTCAGAAGATATGGGTCCTTCTGAGAATGGTCATCCCTCACTTCAAATAGTTCAAATTCACAGAAAACATCTTTCTAGCAATAAGCAAGCTTAATAACATGTTAAAGACAAAACAAATGACACACACAATAGAACCCAAGCACAAACTTACATTTTTGTCATAAATGCTCCCAGAACATGGTTGTCACCTATTATTCCCAAGCCTTCTGACATCCGGGCATACACCTGGAAATAAACATTTCAACAGCAACCTATTATATAGATATTTACCAGTATCAACATTTTCAGTTATTCTAAAACCTTCCCCAGTTTGATTTTTCAGGAGAAAAGCACAGGCTTAAGCGCCTGTTCATCCAACCTATGACCTTACAAGCAGAAGCACTTGTAAGAGATGGCTTATCCACACTCTGATGGTGTTGTGAGTTGGGGACTAAGGCTTTTACTTGCCCTTACATGCATTTCTTCCCACAAAGGAGATGTAAATTTTCATATTAACTTCACTTTGTTGTTCTCAGAACAATACAGTCTCTATACAAAAAACCTGGTTTATTACAGAAAATCACAGAGGGATGGAGAAAACATCTTTGTGTTGTTCTGCCCTCAGTGGGATGAGATCCAATGCTGTCCTTGAGCTTGAAAGTTCTTGAACTGCTGGTCACAAAATCTGGTAAATTTGGTACTCTTAAGACATTGTTTTTGTGTTCTTGAATGGAGAACAAAGGCTTTGGCAGCCAAATAGCTTGCAATTGTGTATGTGTCGCCTTTATTTCAAGTGCAAGACACCCATTTCTGGGTGGGTTCTCCAAGCACCCTGCCTGCCAGACCCAGCTGTGGTTAACATGCAGCTGCAAATGCACAGCACACAGCAAGTACATTTGTTTCCTTACTGTGTAACCTTCATAAAGTTTTCTGGTGGTTTTAGTAGCCTAACATTTAGTTCAGACAAAACATTTTGTTGGGTTATATCAACTTCAGAGACTGAAAGATGACAATAGTGCAAACCTGCCATACAAACCCATGCCAAGCCACTCTCCCCTGCGCACAGGAGCTGCAATTTGCTGGGGAAAATGCCCGTCCAGCACTCAGGGCATATCACTGCAGCCATTCTAACCCTTGGTGACACTAACCCGGCCATCACAGGCTACATGTCGTTGTGTTTTACGATATGATCCAGCCAAGTTCCAGGGAGGTGTGCAGGGAGAGCCCCAGCACAGCTTGGCCACCGCTCCCAGCGGTGAAAGCCTGGTGCCATCTACTGCCAGCTCCCTTCCCTGACATCCACATCCCCACCGACTTGGGACTTGTGCCACTGCACCTACACCTGCTCGCACCAGCCTCCCTTCTGCCAGTGATGTAATCCTTGGACTTTGCTTAAAAACCAAACCACCAGTGCTCTACCTCTAAGGCAGTTAATAATAACAACAATAACAATAACAATTGTATTTTCACATCCCAAAGACCTTAAATTCCAGCATAACAGAAGCATGAGTATGTAAACTTGCGGCTCTAACCAGAAATTGTACCAAAATCAAGGATAACTTAATTTGTAAGCTACTGTATCCTTTTATAATTGTATGAATGTAATTTATGGTGACTAAATCAGTAGCGAAAGGACAACGAGAACATGAAAGAGTACTATATAATAGAAACTTTAAATGTTGCAAAATACTGTGTTCACACTGTAAATGTGGTCATTGCTTATAGTAATTAAGCATTGCAAAAATAATATACTGAAGTATAAAAATAATATCATCCAATAAAAAAAAAAATCCACTCCCTAAATAGTGCACTGTTGAAATGCTACAGCAGCTGCAATTTTAGCAATGTTTAAGAATTTTCGTATTTGATACAATGACAAGAAAAAAAGCAGTAGCAAGGAATGCAAAGCCATCATCAGCCACCCAAGTCTATTCCAAGCCTCCCTTCCTGCTGCAGTAGCGGGAGTGATGGGAGAAGGGAGCGGGAGCCAGCCAGTCTCATTGTGCTTTGCTGTCAAACTAGGCTCTCCCCACATCAGAGTTTAACAAATAAAATACTAAAACAGCAGTCAGTGTTGACAAAGAGCAGTGCTTTAATCCACAATTATCCTTGTAACTCTTACTACTCCTTTTATCATCCATTAGCTTTGATTCCCATTATCCCATCAAGAACTGTGTCAACGCTTTTGTCCCTGGGGATTTCCCACACTGCTAGGATCTGACAGACAAGCCTGAGTGCTAAGCAGGATCATTACCTCTTAAATCCACTTATCTGATCCACTGAATGGTAAATTGAAAAGCTCATTAACAGCAACAATCTGATTTGTTTTCACGTGTGACAGGGTCATTCCAAGTCAGCATGAATATAGCACTTGCAATAAAAACTACCCCATCTGTAGTGTGGCAAATTGTAAGCTAAAATAATAATGCTACTTTAAACACCTTCTTCAAAATTATTGTCAAAACCCACACATGCTCTTAAGTGTATAAAAATAGAAAAGTAATCCCCCCCTCAACCACAGCAATGCAATGCCCCGGACTTCTAAGCACTATGAAAAATTAATGATAAAGCATTTTGGACGTATAATAATAAAACACATTTCAACAACAAAGGCCATGCTACATATGCAAAAGGCAGAGAGAAATCCTGCTGAAAGGGGTCACAAAAAGCTGTGGAAGTTCTCATCTTCTGCTTAGGTCCTACAGGGGAGCCACGGGGGTAAGCGCAGCAGAGGCTGTGGCACTCAGAGCCACACACCGCCAGGGCTCCTCCCTTCACACCTCCCTTGTCCTTCTTCCAGCAAGGAAAAGCCCAAGGCTTACATTCTTACTGCCCTCCAGACACTTCCAGTAATGAGCAGGGAATTAACTTCCAGTAGGAAACACTTGGTTCAAGACTCCTGGAAAACAGTGACAGAACGAGTTCCAGATCCTTATAACTGTAAGATTTACAACTTCAAAAAAGAATTCAGCGTTGATACAGTGTTGTGTAACTAAGCCACGGTATAGCCGAAAATGTCAGCTAACAATAGAACACCACACCCTCCCCATCTCATTTTTGCACACCTATGACCACGAGGGAAACATCCACAGAAGTGGCAATGTTAGGCTATGATGTCCCAGGAGCTCCTCAGGTCCAGATACCCACTCAGGGTCCTTGATGCAAGCTGGAGCTGGTACCACCACTGCACTCAATCCCCAAATGGTACTGCTGTGTTCAGAGATGACAGCAATGGCCATGGCAGTGAAGAGAAAGAACAGACCAGCAAAACACCTTCAATACAAATGAGTAGCAATTTCAAACACACTGAACTAAGTGTGAAAGCAAAGGATCCAGGGATTTTTCTTTATTCTGTTTGTACCACTATAATCATCTCAGTGGAATAGGGCACTGGAGGAAGATAGCAGATTCACAAGCTCTGGTGCCAGGGAATTTTTTAATTATCTAGCAAACTTCATAGAAACACAAAGATTTGGTTTGGAAGGACCTTAAAGTCCATCTAGTCCCACCCCCTGCAATGGGCAGGGACACCTTCCACTAACCCAGGCTGCTCCAAGCCCCATCCAACCTGACCTTAGACACTTCCAGGAAACTAGGGGCAGCCACAGCTTCTCTGGATTTACCAGTTGTTCAATTTGCATAAACATATACTTCTGAACTGCTTGAACTGTACCTGCTGCGTCCCAAAAGGACAAGAAAATAAAACTGCATAAGCAATGTTTTATAAAGCAAAGTACTTGTATGTAAATACAGACCAAGAAAACAGAAATAATTCAGTAATCACACCAAAACTTTATTTCCCTATTTTCCTTATTCTTAGGCCTTAGATATGCTTAACTTTGCTTTGCCTTTTGAGGTCTTTTCTTTTTGGCACTATCATTATAACTCTGAAGAAGCTAATTATATCAATTCTTAAATGTGAAGCAGATTACAGAACTGGGAAGCTCAGAATATGAGTTCCTAAAGGTTGTATGGCTCTGTAATGACAGTCACAGAAATTCAATAACAGCACTGTATGGAAAGTACTCAAACACACCCCATGAAACAAATTAAAACAGAGCAATGAATCTCTCACACTGTGCAAATAAGAAAACACAAGAAAATGTTAGTTTCTATAGTTTTCATAAGGGCTATTATAATGAATTAAGATTTTGGATAATGAATCTTCAGAAAATTACAGTAAAGTTATTACCCGTAGGCACTGCGTAAATGCTAAAGATATTATAACTTCCTTGAAGCTCTCCAGGCCTCACTGCAGAGAACTATCACTGCAACATTAAAGCATTTTGTCATGAACAGGGCCTTCACCACATTTACCCCAGCCTGACAGAGCTGAAGCATGTGTAGCAAACAGAGGGGAGCCCATCTGTCCCCATGGTCTCTTTGGGAATCCAGGCAGTGCAGGGGCAACTGTCACAGGGTTCTGCCCTTCCATCTCCCTGACTAACACCCCTGGGCAGTACCCACTAAACTCCACACTAATTGCAAGTGTTAATCTTCGTATCAAGTGCCACAAAACATTTTGTAATTTCCTCTACTTTCTAAATCATGCTTAGGTATTTTGAATTTTCAGTACTTAAAAGCTCCATTACAACACAGCAGAAATCCAGCTTCCACATCCCACAGACAGCTTCCGAAAATGGGAATTGAATCCCCTAATTGGACTACCAGAGTGCCAGATCATTCATCTTTATCTCCTGATCAAACTGAGGGCTTCAAAAGCCCTGGCTTTTATCTCCTCTCCTTAGCAGAGGAAAATCTTGATCACTTCCACTCTCGACCAGCTGTCTTAAAAATATAAGATCTCAAAATACTCTCAACTCAGAGCCTAAACCAAGAGAATAAGCTAATCTGTTGTTTTAGAGTAAACTCTCTAAATGAAGAAACTCTTGAAAACAGGCCATAAGGAAATGCCTCAGTTAGTTCAATCAGAAGATTCAGGTGGGCTTTCAGATACTTTGTACGTAGGCTACTCACCCACCCACTGCTACATGTGTTTGTAAGCAACAAGAGCACCCATACCAATTACGTAAATGATATACTATTTACTGTCTTACCTCTAAACCTAGCTTAAAATACTGCATAAAGTTATCCTCAACTGAAAGAGACCTTCTACAAAATAACATTTAAAAATTAGGAGATTGCTATTACAACTAAGAGTTCTGTTTTAGGAGAAAGGGTAAATCTGCTGTGTGGCTCAGTCATTGTTATGGATGTTATTTCCCTCTTAGTCTGTGGAAATACTCTGTCATCACAAGCTCAGACAGTAAGAGGTATTAACAGCTCCCACAAAGGCTGTTTTCCAGGCCCTGTTCCCCAGTCCGTCCCTGTTAGTTGGAGAATTCAGAGGGGTCTGGAGTGCTGGAGAAATTGACTCCCTGCTTCCTGCTCTATAAAATGCCCATACGATGCCAGCAATAAACCTCTTACATGAAAATTGATCTCTGTTTCACCAACTTTCTCTCAGCTTTTATTTATTTATTTATTTATTTATTTCTCCATTTTTAAATCCATGTTTTCTGAAAAATCTTGAAAGAAAAATTTAGAATTCTGCTGAACTTATTCAGGAGGCCTGCTATGTATGAACTAAGTGCTCCTATTACTGATGCAGCATGAGAAGCATTCTCTGGCAAAAGCAAAGAAGAAGAAAAAAAGAAATGGCTTTATCTGCTAGGTTTTCGGTTAGCCATTAGTTAAAAGGGCACTTAGCTTTAAAAGACTTGTTTAGACTTTCATTTTTGTAAAGCACTCTTAGGGAGTGTCCACTGTCTCTTGTGTTCCCCTTCAGGGCTTAAAGAGCAAATATTATAGTGAAAGCTGAGAAATGCTATTAACAGCTCTTACTTTTGGAACATCTTCCAGAAGATTTTTAGCTTTTGAAGCACAGTTCTGGGCTGCACTTTCCATCAGAGCTATACCTTGCACTGCAGAAATTCAAGCCATGTGTGCAGTCAAGGATTTGCTTAACAATAAACCAAAATGCTGGTTTAGAATCCTCTCATGATTGAAATGAAGTGCTTCTGTGCAGATTACAGAAGTAGATTTGTGCCAGCCAGAACACTCCAAAAGATACAGAATTATAGGTACTTGAATAGCAGCAATCGATACTCTGACTTCCCCCTACAACTATTACAACTGTGCAGCTAAATTTTATTCAGATGCTTAATTGTATTTAATGAGTGGCCCACTCAGCATACCTATGTAGAACAAACCCCAGTGCTAAAGTACCAACATCAGTTTGGCACTTAAAAACAAATAATAAAAATCGGAGCTACTTAGTCTAGCTATAAAATTTCTATATCCAAAACTATTTCTCTGTACTGACTAACATCACTGCAGGTGTTCTGCATCTCCAGATCAAGCTTTAAGCACATGAAACTTAGCAGGATCGCATCTTTTGAAAAGGTTTTGCACCAGGGTTGTACATGACAGCACTTTTGCACATTTATCCCAGGGCATAAGGAGAGGTGTTACAGCCACCACAGCTAATACCAGCAATTTGAACAACCCTCTTTGGCAAGCCAGAAATAAGATAATTGTTCAACATAGGCCAGCTCCTCTGAAATACTGGCAGCATTGCCTCTAATTATAGACATCTGTCATTGCTAGCCACTCAGTAGTAACCCTGACATCAATATACAACTATAACACTACACTGCCTGCAGGCACAGCAATGGAAGCCAGATCCGAGATGCGGGCAATCATCTGCCTCATCCAAACTATCTGTCAAGGGCTCCTAGCCACAAATAGCTCTTACGTTTTGTATCCTTAGGATAATATGTTGATTTATTTTAGATCCTCTAATATTTACAGTCTAGGCCATCTACTAAAATACAGAAACAAACCTGATGGCTAATGGAGGCAGTTACCGCTCAAAATCACCATGGAAGGCCATAGCTCATGGCTCCCGTGCTGACACCGACGGCTGCCTGGAACAGGCACCTGTGTCCAAACTTTCCTTCCTCCAAAATCATACGTGCTCATTTCTGGCTGCAGGGCACAGGTGTGGCTCTGGTCTCATCAGCCCACATTTTACCAACCAACCTAAAAAATATTTTCAATTTTAACCTGGAGAATATCTGTGCCAAACCAAGCACAGTAAGTTCCAGTATCCCAAGCGTTCCCCATGTCAGTACAGAAAAGAGCTCTGCAGAATTATCTTCAATGTGCAATTTTGAAACAGAAATTGCATTAATGCTATAAAGTATGGTCACAGATTAAATACTTTACCACTGCTTAGAAGCAAGCTAAGCAAATGCTGCTAAGCAAAAAATACAGTTTCATGAAATGTACAGGCAAACATGGATAACTCCTTTTTAATTCTAAGGCAAAAATCACACTGAAACCCTCAGTCTTTATTTTTTGTCTTCATTTGAAAATCCATCTCAAAATGGGGCCAAAAAGACTACAGGTTTAAACTAATTAGGAATTAATTTCCTTGCAATTATCCTAATTTGATATTAACAAAACCAAGATTTCTTAGTATGATTCACAACAGCCTGTGCTGAAGAGAAACTATTAATTACTCGACAGACAGTTAGCTTTCAAGTGAGCTGCATTTTAAAAACCTCCTTTAAAATACAATTGTTAAATGCCTTACAGTGCTGTAATGTGAGACAGGTTCAAATCTTATTACTTCACTGAAATTAAAACCTAAGTTTTAATACTGTTCAAGTCGAACAATGATTCCACACTTTATTGCTTTTGAAATCCCTTGATGATCATAGGAAAAAATGCCCTCGAGAAAAAGAGACTCTGTTTTCGATAAACAGAAAATACAGTTTGCACTCTTAGCCTCTTTGTCATCACAAAAAAGGATTTAATGCCAATTCTTTAAAAAAAGACTTTTTTCACAAAATGTGCACCTTGTGTGCCATTTGTAAAATCAGCTCACTTTCTTTTATTTATTACTGCAGCGCGGCAAGGCAATAAAGCAGCTACTGATAGCTAATAAATTACATGCCTTTTAAAACAATTCTCCAGCTACAAAAACTTGTAACTACAAAGGCTTACATTTACATGGTACATCGTGTGAAGTGTCTACATTTATGTTCTACTTAACCACATAAATAAAATCCGACCCTTTATTAAACAGACAAGCATGAACCAGGGGGTCCACATGGGATTAAACAAAAGGTAACTTTTTAAGGCTTTCCTAAAGATTTACATAACTAAACATAAAATTTGCACCACCAGTTCAGGTGAAAGTATTCTAAAAAGAAATCGCATTTTTAATTAATGCCCTTCAAGATACCTTCAGGAGAAAAAGGTAAGCACCATTTTCAAATTATAGCATGATAACACTGATTTACACCTGAATCTAAAAATTAAATAAGGTTTTCTGTAATAATTGCAACATATTACTGTAATATAAAACAATAATTCTCCAGCACATACCATGCCAACCACAATTTTTATTTTTAATTAAACCAAGTATCAGAGCTTTGGGAAAGCATTTCTTTGTTAAAACAGATTTTAAACCAAAAAACCCTGCAGTCTTATTTCATCATGCATCTCTCCAAGAAATGCTTTAAATTAGACATATCTATTAAGCTCGTTGAACTGCTCTTAAATACTTTTGCTCCATGGCCAGCCCAGCTCTCACAGCTGATGGCACAGAGCACTGAGGTGCAATGTCTTTGCTTTTCATCCGCATTATTTTTAGGCTGATGTACTCAACTATTTTCATAATTTTGTTTCTTACAATTTGATTGTCTCATAAATCATTAAACTAAGCATTACATTCTTTATAATTGTCTCTTTCTCATCATGCGTCTAAAATTCAGATGTGTAGTTGTAATATTATTTCCTCCACTCACAATGATTCTTGCAGCTTCTGAAGCTTTGGTTTTGCTTTGCTCACACAACTTGCCCTCTGTAGTTCCAAAATGGCAGTTCTTTAGTTGAGCGTGAAAACAAATCTTAACTCCCTACTCATAAAAACATTCAACACATTGCTATTCCCTGTTAAGATAACACTCCATGTGTTAGTAGGATATGGCAGGACCAGGAATTCCTCCCACAGCCCAGCACCCCTAGAGCCATCCATCACTCTGAACTGAGATGCTGTGGGGCACATCTCTCACTCTGACCAAGCACTGCTTGATGCAAAATGAGATGGGAAATAGTTTTGAGACACTTTTCCATTCATTTAATCCTAGGTTTACTTCAATAATATGTGTTTTCTTGTATTTTGCATCAGCGGCTAAAACACCAAGACAAAGACATTCCTTATCTAAAGCAGACAAAAATAAGGTTTAACAAACCAGGTGGCCAGGACAACAAATAAAGCAGAGCCTGTGGTTTCCTAATTCAGGTTAGTCTGTCTACTTGTGGGGATGAAATATAGGTGCAATTTTAAGATGGTAGAGAATAATAAGTGAATGAAGCCTGGTGTGTCTGTACCAGGAGGGTCCTTTAAGGAATAGGAGCCCTCAAAGTGCTGCAGAGTGGAAAGAGAATTTAATAGGATGGACCCTTAGAAACAACAGTTTGGTTCAAGAGGAGTTACAGATATTTTTAAATATAAAAACACATAGTGATACTCAGATCCTGAAAATTCGTCAACTCCTAATTTAAGCTAAAACACAGGACACTGAAATCAAGCAAGAACTTAGGAAAAAGGAGTGACCCAGTCTGACCTATGAGCACACAAAGTATTTGAGCGGTATATTTTGAAGAGAAGGTTGCCAGTCTTTTAAGTAGCTAAAGACATAGCCAAAATTTGACAGAGCATACTATAAGTCAAGAAATTCCAAACACAAATATGCTGTACAGATAACACAGCAATAGATCCAACTCTGAATCACCAGCAGGGAAGAAAATTATAGTTACGTATTTATCGAAAAGCTTACAAAAGCAATAAAAATTAATGAAACCAATCAATCAAAATTGGTCAAGAATCTTGATCAGTGATTATTCTCAGTAACACATAGGAAGCTTCAGACTGCAGCCTTTGAGGGTAAAGTCAGAAACAAAGTGACACCCTGAAGTTGTGCACAGAGAAACACAGCCTGCCTAGGCTCTGGCAGGAGAAACACAGACTGTCACCCAGGCTAAAAGGGAAAAAACACAGGGCAAAGTAAATAAAGGCCATCTCACCCCACACCTGAATGAGGCACACGGCAGTGAACACAGTAAAGGACAAGGCGGCTGATGTTGACGAGCCAAACAGGAACTCCAGGTGCCCCAACTGGCAGCACCTACAGCAGCCCAGTGTCCTACACTCCCCGATGGCTCCTGCAGGACTCGTGGCAGCGTGGCCACATCATCTGCAGGTGCACTCAGACCTCATGTACTGCCCTCTTTTCACAGTATGACTAATAGTGATAGTCTTTAATAATATACAGAGCAATACTTTGGTTCATTTTGCTGACGTCTGTAGCAAACACGATAATCTCATCTATGCAAAGATGACAGATGCTGTCAGGCACAGCTGCTCTCAAGAGCTGAAGAACCTGAAGTGCCTCAGAAGCCCAGTGAGCTGGAAAGGTGCTACTGACTCACCCTTATGTTACGAGATATTGTAAAACCCATTAATGTTTTTAACACAAATGTTAAGAGCTCATTCAAAGATAGTCTATTCTATTAACGTTACTTAAATTATCAGATTCTGTGCACATTCTTATAAAATATAAAATAATATGATGTTATATTGACTTAAATACTAAGGCTTTGTCTTGTGATCAGTGACATTATCATGTAGATGATATCCACACAAATCATTTAATACTTAAATTGATATAAAACCTTGCTTCAGAAATAAAACTTTTGTTCCCAGAAGACGTCTTTCTCAATAGAGCTACATGCCTCAAGAAACAACTCATCAGTAGTGAGAATGCTCTGGAGAAATAACATGGAACCTTCCTTATGGCCTTCCGAACTGCAGTTCTTTTGATCCAAATTGATGCCAACTACCAACTCTTCCAACAAAGATGATACAGATGAAACCTGTACAGAAACAGACCACTGAAATACTTGGGGTATTTTCCCCCCTCCTTGCTTCAGAAGAAAGGCAAGTGGAAGAAGACAGAAAACTGTCTGCCTTCCTCTGATGTTTAACAAAAGCGCATTTAAGTCTGAAAAGCATATTTTAAAAATATATTCCTGTATTTAAAACAGATTCACATTAGAACATTACTAACATTTTTGATTACTCTATAAGCACACAAAAGTAAATGTCAGAAGAATCTCTGCATAGTCTGATAAAAATAATTTTGTGAGGATGCACATATCTAATGAAATATGAAGCATAGCCAAATGCTTTTTGTTCTGCAAATCTGATTTCAGGATATGGAAAATGGTTATAGACAAGATAACAGTCTCCACTGCCCCAGCCTGTGCACTGCCTGGGTGAGACAGTTTATCACTGCTCCTTCCTGTGCAGATGCACAGAGATGCACTAGTTATTCTGCCTTCTACTAATCCATTTAGGTATGAAAATCACACCCTGGTACACCACACATTGAAAAAGTCTAACACAAGCCTGAATCAGATGCTCTGGAGAAAATGTTTATTTTCATTTTTGTTTTAACTAAAACACACCACTTTCGTAAGTGGAAAAAACCCCAAGCCTTCGTCAGTTCAAACACTCCACAGATGAACCCAAGTCATACTACTTTAAATATCAAGGTTGTGACTCTGTCATTTTTTGAACACATAAGAAGCTAAGGAAGCCACATGGCTCCTGGGGCATCTCTGGATACTATAAAAAGGAACATTGAACAATTAACAATGAATTAGCTCTTGACTTTGTTGTGTGAAAAAACCAGAGCTGTGACAGCTTAAGAACACCTGTGAACAAAAGCGACAGTTGGCCGCAAGGTGTTCCACTAAGCCATCATAAAGTATGTCAGTAATACTCAGAGAATGTTTCTCCTTTCTCTCACTCAACTTCATATTCAGTGCTTTTGGCAAAATATGTTCAAACAAGAAGACTTTCCATACTATTATTTATTACCTATCTTCACTCATCTGTTATCAACTTGAAGACAGCTACCGATATTTTTCTGGGGTGAAAGTGCTGCTATGATGAGTTGTATTCCTAGAGACTGCTGAAGGAAATTTATGAAATATCTTGATTTAGCTACAGAATTTTAGATTTAGATTGAGAGGGGGATATTTTTCTTTTTTTGGCCCAAAGTAGACAAACACAGACTTGTCCCACCTCGTTCCCCAAATCTATTCCCAGAGCTATCACTGTATTAAGAATGAGCCGCAACTTACGCAAGAGTAACATCAAAATAAAACAGGCACAATTGCAATGATCTCAGTTCCAGGCTGATCTCCAAACCCAGTTTGCATCACACTCTAAACCCTGGAGTATGACACTAAGCTCTGGCATATGAAGTGGTAGGAATAAACAGCAGTCTCATCCAACACTCAACAGGTACAGCTGATGTGTGATTTCGGCTCAGAGAGCACTGTACTTTTAACAAGCATATTTCTAAGTACTCTCTCTTCCTTCAATCAGCATCACAGTGTAATTTAGGATGGCTTTACAGGCATGTTTTACCTTAACATCTGAATGGCTTTTAAATGAGCCAGCAGGGTGCTCAAAGACAAGCAGCAGTGTGGGACAGAGCATCCCCAATGGGGCAGGGAGCTGATCCCCTCTCTGCTCAGCACTCAGGACACACAGCTGGGCTCAGCGATACACTTATCTTTCCTTTTAACACTGAGTTTAAGGGAGTTATGTCTTAAGTGTCATACGTTTTAAATTTAAATCATTAATGTTAACTCAAATTTAATTATAATTTAAGCTTTTGCTCTGACAATTATTTTAATAACTAATTCATGTGTTATACTTTTACATTAAAGATTGGGAGCCAGAAAAAAGGTAAATATGGAATTTTTTGTAATTGAAGATATACACAAATAAGCAAAATGTGGTTTCCTTTCCACCCCGACCTTAAATGCAGATTGACAAGTAGTCAGGTTTTACTGCAGGATTAACCTGTATTTTCAGCTTTCTAGCACCAGCAGAATGGCACAAACCTGCCAGAACAGTATTGCTGTATCATTTCAGAAATCTGCATTATTAAGAACAAAATTAAATAGAAAGAGAGGATGGCCAGTTATTAACAGCTGTACTTTCAGGACTCCCTGTACATCCCTGCTTTAATTCTTGAAGCACTGTTAGCAGGGCTAACAATACAGCATCAGTCAGTCTCTGGGGCCAGTGCCCAGGCCAGCATGCAGGTACACACCTGCAAATGGTGCAGGGAAAAGGCACTTTTGACAGGACACAGCACACAACTCATCACACTCCTCTCCTCTTACTGTTTGGTCCTTGCAACAACAGGCCAACGGCACAAATTCAGTGTATGGCAGGAGGGTGGAGACATGACTCCAACATTCCAAAGAAACCACATTTAACAGAACTGCCTGTGGACACCCAGCAGCTACACTAAATTGCTAATTGTTTATTTAAGATCTACTTTTGTCAAGCTCATCCTCCCTGCAAAACTTCTTCTTTTGTTTCAAAAGAAGAGGGTTTTAAAAAGTATTTTAATCTTTAAGCAATATAGCTTTTAACATATGCACAGTAAGTGTTACCTTTTCTGATCTAAATATGATCAGCTGGGGCAGATAGGTCCTGAGAAGCACATTTACAGGATGTGCAAGAGCCAGCTACTGGAGCTGGTTAGTTTTAACATTTTTCTCCTTGCAAAATGCAACTCCCTCAGTTAAAGGATTCCCAGGAAGTGCCTTGGTTTCCCAAAGCCATGGCAGCAGCCATGTTCCTGCTCTCCCAGACGGGCAGTGCTGCCCTGTGAAGATCCCCAGCGCTCTCTGAGGGTATCCTGCACGCCCTGTACCCTGCCAGCCACACTTCCAGCACTCAGAATGCCACTAGAGGGCTCACATATTGCTATGAAATTCCACACATTGCTAGGCAGGACAGAAGTTTACAGAATCCGCATTATTCCATTACTAAAATTCTCTTAGACACAGAAAACATTGTTACCAAATATGTTATTGGGTCATGGTTTAACTGAAATACAGACCGAAAATGGTCAACAACCAACTGTGCAGCTGGAGAGCTAAGTCAGCTCAGGATCTTCCTTGAAAAACAAACAACTGCAGCCCTTGGTCTGTGTACAACAGGATTCACAACAAATGCAGCTCAGTCAGTGTCATGCTATGCCACGTCATACCACAATGGTATTTTTTTAACTGCAGATTTTATTGGGATGGTTATATTCAGTAATTGCAAAAGTGGCAAAGCTTCTGTCTTTGAATCATTTCATTAAGTGAGAAGCAGGGAGAACTGACTCTTTCCTGCTCCATGCTGATCACTCCCGTGCTGTGCCACCAGCGGATGAGAGGAGATGGCAGGAAGTCCCACACGGGTCAAACCTCAACTACCCAGCCGGAGGGACCAGCACCCAGAACAGCAGCAGCACCAGGGTAACTGCTAGGACTGACATTAGCCTTCCACCACAGAGAGAAGAGCCAAGGAGATCTGGCTAAACAAGAATCAACAGCAGAGAAAAGAAATATATTATGTATGCACTAGATACGTACAGCATATTTTTATTCCTGTCCACATTAAGCTGTGCTCCAAGACAGCAAACCCAATGGGAATGAAATATATCCATCAATTATTAAAGGAATTAAGTGGAAAATATTTCGATGGCAAGCGATAGACTCTAAACATGTTTAATTTTAGAGCTAAAACCAATACTATATATTTTAGGTAAAAATATTAGTTGACAATGTATCCCATTTGACTTAAAATCAACTAAATAAAAATTAACACATCAGTGTGAGAACAAAATTAACAGTCTATGGCAGATGAATCCTCTATTGCACCTGTCCTCCACTGTGCAAAGGAACATCAGCCTGCCACTGATTATTTCTTTTTGACATGATTTATCACCTACTATTCTTTAAACTTGATAAAGCAAATTAATCTTTGATTGCAGGAGCCACTGGAGGTTGTCATTAGTCATGTAGTTTGGTGAGGCTGCATGTGTTTCATTTACCAGTCACAAAGAAATGAAAGCCCAGCAGCCATCACTGCCTGCTTCAACTGCCTTCCTGACCCACCCAAGAGAAAACACAACTGAATTCCAGACACGGGATATTAAGCAGCTACTCTAGGACTGACCCACATAAACAGAACAGAGTATTTGCTTTTCCAGAAAGAATGCTGATGCCCTAAAACTGATGTTCTTAGGCAGCAAATAAATTCTAATGAGCAACAATTTGATCTGATTAACATATATTTCAAGCTAGAAGTCTACCGAGTTGTATCAATAATGTGATTTCATGAATTAAAAAATGAAAACTGAACCTTAAATAATTGTGTACTCATCTAGAAAACATATCAGAAAAATCTCAGCCAGCCTAACAAATGTGAACAATCTGAAAAAAACCATTAAATTTATGGGCTAGGGCTGGACCATGCCCATCAGCCCCAAGCGCTCCTGCCCAGCATGTTTCACCTGTTTTTGCCACACAAGGCTCAATCTCACCACAGCTTTACATGTCCAACTCCCCCTGGGCCCACTACTCCCCTGTAGCTCAAACCCACTGTCTCCCCCTCTTCAACTGGTGAGGGTGGCAGCACCTGAAAATAGGGACAAATGACAAATCTGAGTGATTTTATTGACCAGTCTTCACAGAATCACAAAGAGTCACTCTGGACAAAGCCCCGCTCCAGGATTCAGCTCCTCAGCAGCAAATGTGGCTGGGCCTGGAGGGGGCTGGCCACTGGTAGGCAGTGCCCCAAGCACACCAAGGAGACCCAAGCAGCTCGAGGGCTTTCAGGGGATTGTTCCAAGCTCAAGGAATCAGAATGAAACACTGCACAGCACTGTCCAGGGAGATACACCTCCAGAGAGGGCCAGTATCTACTCAGTGAAAAATATCGAGGAAGAAACAGTTGTCCAAATCAGAGGAACTGCTCCAAATCAAAGTGTGTGTTTGGGAATCTCACTGTAACCCCAGCACTCAGAGAACAGTGCTGCAGCAAAGGGCAACCAGCCATAGCTGCAGGGTCTTCAGGGACACTTATCACAGCATTGTTGTGTTTCTGACACCACATGGACACGCACACATGACAGAGACAACATTCCTATAGCGGGCAGTAATACTGGGCAGTAGGCACATATTAACAATTGCCCAGCTCATTTATTTATACACCTTTGACAGAAACCTCAAACTGGCCTAGGGTCTGCCCTTCAACAGCTATTCTGACTGCCAGTGCTACATTTTAAAGCAGTCTTTTAGCTGGAGACACACAGTAGTTGCTACTTTTGAAGCCAATCAGAATTTTGATGTATAAATCCCACACAATTATCGGGCTATGATGTCTGACTTTCTCAAGCTGCATATTTAGAAAAAACACTGTGATGTGCTAGGAAGCTCATAGAGCCAGGAAAACAAAGGAACATCATCAAACAACTCAGGGTGCTTCTAAAATCTAGTGTTGCCATTATTATTTGTATCAAAACTGCTTATTGCTACTTTGTGTTGAAGAAATAGTTCAAGCTATTTTTTCAATGTCTATCTACAGCTTGAAAGTTAGATAAAGATTTACAAACTGCTGCGAGGTGCTTAATTTGATGTATTAGTGTATTTTTTTTGGTTTTAAACTGAATAATTGAAAGTGTTTATATGAAAATTACATTTCAGTACTAGAGATGTGATTTGTATTCTAGAATTAATAGTAACAAATACAGACAATAACTGTAGGAAAAATGTCCTCAAAAATATCACCACAGGAATCCCTGTAGATATTTGAGAAAGCAAAATAAAGAGAGTCACTGAACTGTGAATTATGAATAGTAGTTTTCCATATACAAATGCATTTTAAAAAGTGAAAATCTCTACATTCAGTGGATTTTCCACTTTTTTTCTTTATTGCAAGGATAATTTTATGTTTATTTAACATATATACAAGTACAATAACTTACTATTCATATATAAATACACACTTATTGTTGGCTCCATTTAGAAGCTATAAATTTCATCTATTGAACATTAGCTAAAAAATTACATGTGTTTATCATCTAGATTATTCTCAGATTAATAGAGATAAATGACAAAACATAATCAGCACCAACTCCGCAACTTAATCATTGCATCTGAGCTATAGGAAACACTTAATTACTCTCATTTACTAGGTGCAATCTAATGAGGAGACATTAGCCAAATGAAAAGAATGCAGTACAAACAAACAAAATAGTTATACCATCATTAAAAAGAAACTCTGACAGTGCAGGTGACAGCATATGCAGGATAAATTACCATAATGTCCTAAATGCTGAGCTGTCAGCATGCTAATGCCGTGATCAGATACCCTGGGAATCTCGGCACTTGAGCTGTCAGAACCAGGGATCATCAATCACCTCCCTGCACTGCTCTGCTCATTATCCCAGCTTTCCTAGGCACAGTTCTCAGCACAATGAGTGCAGACAGGAAGGAAACCATGGCCCTCGTCTAACACTAACAGATAGTTGCTTTCAGCATCCCTCAGAACGGAGGGAGAGCACTTCCACAGGCAGTCTGCACACTAAAGCAGCCAGGATCTGTGCCTTTGGACCTGCTTTCACAATAACAGACTAAGATGGCTTACAGCAGATTCCTGCCTTTTGCAGGAGTTACAACAAACTAAATGCAGGACATTTTCTCCTGCTTACACAGCCACCTACTTCTTTTACACTCAGTTTATTTGAACATATTCATGTCTTGGAATCTTTAAAGGAACACACAGATTCAAAAAAGTCGTGCTAGAATGGCCCAAGCAGGCATGCAGCTGTGTCCATCCCCATGTGTGCCAACTACCTGAGGAGAGCAAAAGCACCCCTGTTTGCTAACAAAACACACTGCTCCTCCAGTACATCACTGGGAATATAAGGAAAGGCTGAAATGAGGAACACAAAGGTATGTGTGCATGTTTAATACTGGATAAAACACACATCCACTGTAGCCATGATCCAGACCAGGCGACAGCCAAAGAATATTTTAAAGCAGACCCAAAATTCACTAGGAAAAAAGTAGATACACAGTGCATTGGGCCATTTATAGCTGAGTACCTCTAAGTTAAAATACGTTTCAGGACCTTCCCTTTTTTATTTACCCAGAATCATAGGCAGATGTAACATAGTCACAGCTCCAACTGCAGATCAGGAGAGATGCTTTCCCCAGCTGGGGGGCCCCTGCTGGGTGTGGGGGCACACCTTGGACCTCAGACTCTGGCCGTGGGGTATGCCAACAGAAGGCAATCAGAACTTATGCCTCTTGCACCTTGTACCCTTTGTTTGAGAACAGAAACAGATCAGAATGAAAATATTTTTAAGTCCTCCTATACAACCTGTAACAAAACCCTCCACAAGGCAGAGCCCGTGAACAGAGCAGCTTCCATACTCAGAGAGCCTCTTCTCAGTGACAGAGATTTTTCTGATTTCCAGAACTGACTGAATCCTCCAACACATCGAGATTATACTAAATTCTGTTTAGGTAATGCTGGATGAATGTCTCTTTCAATGCACAGCACAGCCAACGGCCCAGCCAAAAGGGGACAATTCACAAACGTGGAACTCTCTCATGTGACTTCTCTACACGATCTTCTACAACAGAACACAGTTTTTTTTAACCAAATCAGTAAATATAGTGTAAGTATCTCAAAAATGATGACTGAGAATTAGTAAGTCCATTGTAAAGGAGCAAGTAAAGAAAACATGCCCACACAAACATCCCCGTTCCCAGTTCTGTGCTGGGTGGCACCATTGTGCAGGGACAGTGCAACTCCTGGTGCAGAAATACCCACATGAGCAGTGAACAGAGCCACCTGGCCACACAGAACTACAGTGGAGAGTTAATATTTACTAAAGTAGTTGCTTGAGAGTTTAAGGTTGGGTTTTTTCCCTTTCCCTTTTCATCAGATAATGCCACTTCTGATCAGCAGTTTGCTTTAGATTGTTTTACACAGCACAAAACCCTAGCATCAGTCCCAAATTTCTGGACCCAGGGCTTTTTTTTTTTTTTTTTTTTTTGTAATACCAGTAGTGGCACAGTGATGAAACTCTGTGGAATAATACCTTTGGTTTTCATTTGACCTTTCAGATTTGCTCTGCTTAGCACAGTAAACATTCATTAAACTTTGAGAACTGGAAAGTTTCAGATACCTGGGGGTGGGTCCAGTTAAGAGCTCTTCCATACACACATTCATCATCTCTCACCTTTATTTTGAGAATCAAGGTCTTAAGTGATAGAAATGCTAGAGAAAATGCAGGGAGGTTGAAAGATGAAACTACTTCATCTATAACAGAGCAACCATAAATCACCGTCAGATTGAGAGAAGAAATTAACTTTAAAAGTGTGAAATGATAAACCTGAGAATTAAAGAACTTTCTAGATTCCAAATGCAAGAGAAAAGATCCTATTATTAAGGAATCTGATTTTTAGGTTCTCCTGAATTCCATGGCATTAATAACACTCATTGTTTTCAAGGATTAGGCCAATGAGCTTTTCCATTCATATATCTTACATATTATTGCAGAAACATGATCCAGAAAATACTGCTCAGATACAGAAGCCTAGTTTGTATTTTACACACTTACACTTTCCCTTTCCTGGTTAAGATGTGAGGGGGAAAAAACCCCAAACCCACATTAAGGAATCCTGATATCCAAGATTCTGAGCTTGTGTCTGCACAAACTAAAAAAGAAACTGGACAGGTTTTCTTTGTATAATTCAGGCATCACCTACATGCAAATACGTTTGAGAGGGGTAATTACTTTAACTCTGCATGTTATTACCATTATTCAAGCAGCTCTTCAGAAACTTTTAGCAAATATATTACAAAGTCATTTGTTCAGCAAAAGGACAGAAGAAGATAGAAAGGAATGATAGAGAAAGAAATTCAACAGGTAATAAAGTATTTTTTGAATTGGTTTCAAAGATTCAGAATTGAATTGTGTGCCTTTTGTTGCCCTTGTAATTGGGGATGGCAATCCTCTGTCAATGCTTGCATATAGC
This sequence comes from Dasyornis broadbenti, assembly GCA_013397935.1. Classification (NCBI taxonomy): domain Eukaryota; kingdom Metazoa; phylum Chordata; class Aves; order Passeriformes; family Dasyornithidae; genus Dasyornis; species Dasyornis broadbenti. The sequence goes on along the minus strand of VZRN01003864.1, from coordinate 386,360 downwards.
CCTCAAGAACTCCTGCCAGACACATAAAATCCAAACTAACAAATACTGATTTCCTCAGACATCAACATATCCCTTTGCTTGCTCACAAGATCCTATCACACCTTGTGCAAACCGTACTGCCTTTCTGAACAACAGAGGCCAGAGCTGCAGTTGGGCAAATACCACTCAGATTGGGCAGGAAACTTCTGCCAATAGCTGAGTATGGAAATAGACAACATTAAACCCTAAATGAAAACAAAATTAAATAATTTCCTGGTTTGTTTTTTTTTTGTTTTGTTTTTTGTTGTTGTTGTTGTTGTTGTTTTTTGAGACAAAACTTATGTTACTTGAATTTTATATTTCAGGTGTTTTTCCTATGTTCTACATAGGAATCCATCATTTCTTTAAAGAAAATTAAATACAATTTGTTTTCCCAAACCTAACAAGTAAGGATACAGAAAGAAATATAACATTTTAAATCCATGTACCATGGATGGACTACTCTTACATGAGGTTCATGTTTGTTTTTTAAAATAAGACTCTGTTTAAACTGTGGGCTGGTAAAAAGCCCTTCAACTTTATCAGGCTTCTTCCTTGTGAGCACAAATGGTCTCCTAAAGGCCATTTCTTTGGCTACTGACAAACAGCCTTAATTAAAAATATGACTGAAGTATCTCACAACCAGTTATGAAATTCATACTTACAGAAAATGAAGTAAGGAAAAAGATTAAGGGAAGTTTACGAAAAGATTGCTCATGCATGGACAGTGGGTACTATTAGTATGTAAAGACAGTAATATGTGAAAGACCGAAAGTATGTTACAATTCTCCTCAAGAAAATAACATTTATTGCCTTTCAAAGATGACATATTCCAGTAATTCTGTGTTTATTTGTTTAAGTAGGCTTGAAAATCAAATTTTCAATACTAACAAGAGCAAAGAATGAATAAGAATTATTGAAGTGCATACTAAAGATCTTCTATATATTACGGATGTGTAATAGGATTTTTTCCTCTATCATAAGATATTGCAGAGGTGAACTGATGAATTACTGTTTGTATTCATAGAATAATAATGAAAAACTAATCTTAAAGGGAAATCCTTCCAGATTTGTAAAACAGTTGTGACAGTAGCAATCAGACTAAGAAAAAGCAGTCAGTCCTTGACTGATAACCTCATTCATTTTTATGACAAATGAAGTACATTACAGGAAAAATAAATGTAAAAAGTTTGTTTACAAATATTCTGCATCTTCATACAGTACTGTGTAACAATAAAAAAATTAAATCTAACTAGATTAACATTTGCTTTGCATATAACACAGTGAATAGCTATAAAGCTATCATTGACTAGTATTAGAAAGATATAAATTCAGTTTGCTTGAGAACAGTTAATAGACTCAACAGATGATAATCTTAAATACTGTTTTAAATTCAAGATTATGCTTATAAGTTACAACAAATATATGGACTCTGAAGTCCCTGAATTATGTAGAACTAGTTTCCACAGACTGAAGAGTTAAGCATTTGCAATATGAATCAAAAGCATTACATTAAAAACTCAAAACATGGATAAAACTCCCTCATTGAGTATTAATTTATTTTTATAAAACATTTCCTAATTCAGTTTTGTAACAAAATTATTTGTGAGCCTTGCTAATGACAGTCATGGTACTGGCCCATGACCTGTGAGTAATGCACCAAAATAAGGTGATAATTAATCTACAGACTAGCTATTATTTATATTTATGATTTAATGAACTGTAACGTCTTTTGCTACTTTCGGAGGAAATGAGCAAATAATAATGTCGTTTGCTTCCTAAGAAGCTCTCTTTGGGCAGCTATCAATGGACTGTGACTGTAATTGATAACCTAAGCTGATTTTACATTCTGTTACAAATCCGGGTTCACAAGGTTAATTATGGCCTGGCCACAGCTCATTGGAAACATAAGGTTGCTTGTGCCTGCCTGGCTAATGAAGATGTACAGCATGATTCCAGCAGCTCCCTGACACAGGAGCGGGACCTCCACCACCCCAAAAGTGGCATTAGCACCCATGCTGTCACTTTAACTGGCAATGTCGGAGTTATGGCCCCAGCCCTCGCTAGTTCAGAGAACAGATTGCTCTGGGTGTTCTTTCTGATGCCTTTTACTTCATGTTTTTTATTCTATTAAATCCAGGGATCAATAATTATGTGTCAATCCAAAACCTGTTACCAATTAATATCCAACAAAATTAGCACTGAGGAAAGATCAACACTTGGTTATGTTTTCTGTCCCCTCTTCTGCAACACTGAATTGAAACGTGCAGCAAAGGAGTCTCATAAACAATATGCAAGCACAATAGGTATGAATTTTAAAGATATTTGAAAATTATTGTAACAAACCACTTATAAGGCAAGGGAAGATAAAACAAGCATTACATCATAAATGAACAGTTCAATGATTTCATCCAGAAGATCAGCAAAAGTAAGACCTTCTTACACACTCCACACATAGCACACAGATGCTAGTGCAGAAGAAAGGGGGTTACAACTGAACTAAAATCTAAGATGACAGAGCAGGAGAATCACTGGACCAAGCTTCCCACTCAGCACAACAGCAGCTGTACCAATCTCATCCTCCCAGCCACACATCCACTTTCACTGCTCTAGAAAAGAGCAAGCAGGAGCGTGCTGCAGAGGCACAGTGAGCTTTGTTCAGCACTGTCTCCGTGCAAGCTGCAGCTGAGGCAGTACAGCAATGTCACAGAGAGCCGCAGTCACCCGGGGCGTGCACTGCAGAGCAGTGAGAGTCTTTTCAAACTTGACTTACATTACAGAGCACAGATTAGTAAAATCCCCTTTTCAGTACTGCATTGCACTCCTAATACAAATGGCAACCAGTGACAGCTCAGGAAGTGAAATCAGGCAGTGAAAAGAGCAGCAGCAGCAGCCAGCTGTTCTCCCCAGCTACCTCAGCAAGGCTGCTCCATCGGCAGGAACACAAGTGCCTTCTGCACAAGTTTTACCTTCCTTTTCTCTCCAGATGGACAATATGTGATTAAGATGTTATTTTCAGATAGAAAAAGGAGGCAGAAATCTCATTAGTTATACCCTACATTCATAGATTCACAAGTATTAACACAAGATTTTAAAGGGGAAATGTAAAATTAACTTCTACACAATTCAATCATGTTAAAGAACAGTTAAAGTCTCTAAAGAGACCTAAAATATCTAGAAAGGATCTTGTAGATGCCGAATATAGTTTCATACCAATACAGGCAACCATGTCCCTTAATCCTTTTATAAATCACTCAAATTTCATTTCAAAATCTGTTTATAATTTTCCCTCCATAATTCCCCCTCTGGGAGGCTCTTCTGGATGATTTGAATTTCTAGCCAAAGGTTTTTGATCGCCATATCCATTTGTTCCCGTGCCAACAGCATCCTTAACTTAAAAAGCTCTTTTACCTCCCCAGCATTTTTTGCCCTGTCCCCTCCCTCCCCCACACACTTATGGTGATCGATCCTGTCCCGCCTCAGCCCTCATTCCCAAGGCTTCCCAAGCGGCCAAGCAAGGGCTCCACTAGATGTCTACAGCCTTGTTGCACATCCCTTCTGCTTCGAAGGACTCTCTCTCAAGGAGCTGTAAGCAAAGTAACGCAGAGGGGGGGTTAACGTTCACACAGTTGTTACTCCACATTTGCAATGGGACAGGCCAAAGGAGGTGACATTTTTTAAGGTAACGTAAGCTTCATAAATGGGCTTAAAAAGGAAAACAATAAATAAATTGAAAAAAATAAAGTTTAGAAATTGCTATTGTGGCATTCACTGGTTAATCAATCCATAGAAAACTTATTCATCTTTAGTAAAACTACGTGGAGTCATCATAAAAAGGCTATTAAAGAAAATCCATATTCAACATTAGTATGTGGCAAATATTAAAATGCTAAAAAGTATATGATGCTTAAAGGTTGAAAAATGAAGAAAAGTGCTTGCTGCCCAGGGAAAACCCCCAAAGAAGTCCAAACTTCTGACCCTGAAAGAAATGTCTCTGACCCAGCAACAAGTATCTGTGTCTTTCCTCTTAAAATAATGAAAGAGAAGTAAAGGCAAAACTTCAGCCTGCCATCACAGAGAAGAAATCTCTGAATATATAAAAATCTACTACAAAGTAGGCAAAATCATCTACTTAACAGTGGCAAATATAGGACCAGATCAACTAAAGTATATGAACTAAAGAGTGGGCATATTATGTGTTTATATCCCTCTTCTGTACTTCTTTGCTGTGTCTTATTAGAAAGGAATATTTGTACTTAAGGACATCAAAGTCATCCAAAAATAAGGTTCCAGTCTGGAAATATCACTGCCATTTCTGCTAGTTTCTTTTTATGTTAAGTGAAAGCAAGATTACCTACTGCCATCATAATCCACACAGCAGATGAAAGGTAGGAAAATGCCTACAGAGCTGTCCTATTTGGAAGCTTTTTCCTTCTCTTCCACACACTGTACTCAAAGCTGGGCACTCTGCAATGCCTTAGCTGGCCAAAGGGACAACGCAAATGCTCACTGTACTCACACACACTCCTTGGTAAATAACCCCGGAGATTCCAGGAGGGCTCCAGCCTCAGCCCCACTCGGCTTCCCCTGCCCCGTTCTCCGCGCCGGCTCCAACTCAGCTCCACCACCGCAATCCCGGGTGAGCACAAAGCCCAGTGCAGTGCAGGGCCTGGCTGCTGCTCCGGGAACACGAGGAACAGCTTTAAATGTTTTTTGCCACTCTGTACTCAATACGGGTAATCAATTGAGATAAACTACGGAAAAAATTCCATCAGCTGCTATGTAATAACTCCAGTTTAACAATCACTGAACACAGTTGTAGCCAAAGTACTGCAGCCTTAAATCAAAGATCACTTCATATCAGGAGGTCTTAAGGGACAATTTTATCTAAGAGTATATGTGGCATGCTTAGATATTAGCATAAAACTACAGTCACTACCGTTATTTTCAATACAAAAGGTTGTCTACATATCAAAATTAAATCCCCTTCACTTTATTCAGAGTAAATGGCTGCATAAGGATGCAAACAAATTAACTGAAAGCTTGAAAGTCAAGTTCTCAATTACTATTTAACAGCAACTTTACTATATTTGAATATAATTTACTGTATACTTAGCTGCTTTAAAATGGAATCCAATACTGTATAATAAAACCCCAAATAGCACAACAAATGATTTATGATGATGCAAAAGTATAATACTTGGGTCTGAATAGTGCTGTTTCTGGATATATTGCTAACTACTATACCAGCCTAACATCTAATAAATCATTCATGAAAAGCCAAAGTACACAATTTGCTGTGCTACTGCTCAAAATCTGCCTGATTCTAAAGGCCTGCTGATGCAAAGACTTCAGAGAAGCTCTTACTCCCAGTTATTAAAAGTTGAGAACTATCACTTAAATTAAGGTATTTCTATTGACACAGTGAAAAGAGCTAAAACTTTAAAAGTTCTAAATAGCAGCCTTTACAGTTACAGAATAAAGTCAGGAGTTCATCAGTTTAAATATTATCAAAAACACATAATTATTTTGCTGACCATCCATTTATTAGCAATATTATGAAGTAGCACCACATCTCTATGTCTAAAAATATAAACCATCTGCAGTATCAGAGAGAGACAGATCTACAACATCATCTGTGTAACAATGATGAAGTGCTCTATGCAGAGTGTTCTATTTGCAGCAGTGATTCATGGTGCTGGGCAAAAAAAATGCTGACACTCGGAGAAGATATTTTCCCGTAAAAGGTTGAAGTCCTTAAGCAGCAAAAAACACCAACGTCCATCATCTTTAAAGTCTATTGATTTCTGGTGAAGATTTAAAAGGCTGTTTACTTATTTCCCATCATTTCTGTCGGAGCTGTAACAATTCTCTTCCCACTGAATAAACCTCTCATGATCCTCTTGGTGATTAAGGTCAGACAAAATGTCAAACTCCTAATGCTAAGTGCTTTCACATTAAAAATTAATACCAAATCACCAAGTAAAATCCAAACAAGAAGTCAGACATGTAAACAGAACACAATAAGGGCAATACTGACCATTACAAAAAAGAGCGGTAATGCATACATGAAAAAACACTTGGCAACAGGTAAGAGCGCATTCTTTCACTTTTGCATCTTTAACCCCCTTTCTTATCTTAAGAGTTATTGTACTATGTTTGAGACAATCCTTTTAAAAATCCTTTTTCCATTAAAGCTTGCCGTCATCTCCTCTATTTATCCCCAAATGCCATTTACTATATGACTGAAGTATTATAAGGATTGTTTTTATTTCATTCTGAACTTCATCCTGGAAGCAAGGATTATTTTTACAGCTGCTGCTGAATACAAAGCCAGTATACAGTTAACCAAACGACATCCTAAGGACCCTCTAAATCAAACTCAAACTTATTGCTAATTATCTATGCAGTATTTTAAACCATTGAATATATACATACATGAACAGACGAATGCAGAACACAGCCCTAAAAAAGGCTTCCCAGGGCTTTTTACCCGGACTGCTGCTACTTCAGGCAACCAGACCACATTACTTCATTCATAAACTTACCAAGCACAATCCTAAAACTAATTACTTTCTTCAACCTTTTAAATAGTTACTCATATCCTGAGGGAAGGCATGAAACCATCGAGTGAAGAACCAGACTTGCAGGGTGATTGGAAACCTGCAAGTAACTATAAAACAAATCACAAAGGTAGACCTTAAATAAGGTACCAAGATGGCCAAGTGTAACCGCTGGTTTAGTATAACTAAGGGATTTCATCAGGTTACCTTTAAACTTTTGGTCAACCTTGCCACTCGACCTACAAAAGATTGCTCTAGTTTTGAATACATCAACATAAATGAGAGATTCACAGGTGTCAGGGTGATAAAAGAATCTCTTTATACTCCGTAGGTTCTAAATGACAAATCTGAAGCCACTTGTGCTTTTTTAATGCTATATGTAAGGGATTTTCAGTCTTGTCACCTCAAATGTGCTGAATTTGGCTGGGATAGTTAATTTCCTTCACAGTAGCCAACACGAGTTGTTTTGGATTTGCCCTGGAAGCAGCGTTGATAACTCAGGGAAGTTTACCTTATCTTTAGAGCAGTGCTTACTCAAAGTCAGGACGTTTTCTGCTCCTCATCCCACCTCACCAGTGAGCTGGGAGAAGACACAGCCAGGACAGCTGATCCCAGCGGACCAGAGGGATGTTCCAGACCACAGGATGGCATGCTCAGTAATAAACAGGTGGGAGGTTGGCAGGAGGTCACTGCTTGGGGATTGGCACACACTATACCAATAGAGGGGCTGGGGGTGAGCAGTTGTTTCCATTTGATCATTTGTCTTTCTTGGGCTTTATTTCTCTGTGTTATTTTACTTTTCATTACAAATCATTATTATAATTATTACAACTATTATTATGTTATTTCAATTACTAAACTGTTCTTATCTGTTATTTCAATTACTAAACTGTTCTTATCTCAACCCACAAATTTTCTCACTGCTTGCCTTCCATTTCCCTCCCCAGTCCCACTGTGGGACTGGAATTAAACCACCACAGTGAGTTGCTCCACCAGGCACTTGCACAGGCACTTCCGGTCTGCAGTGCAAACAGCTCCATTTATTTATGCACATCTCTTACTATGAAAGCAGGAATGTTTTTTGTGCACCTGCCCAGAATTTGATAAAGACAGGTGGATTTGCATAAGCAATATGGATTTGCTCAACTCTTAGCCAAGTTAGCTCCCTTCTCAGCAAGAACAACCAATTTAAGCTCAGCTTCTGTCAGGGCTGTGTTACATGTACAGAAAGGTCAAAGTTACTGCACTGAGAGGTGCCAGGAGGTATGGCAAGAACCACGATGACGATTCTGTGATAGGCTTCAATATCAAGCTAGGAAGATTAACAAAATGCAATCAGTTTCCACTACAGGTCATAAAAATCCCAGAAAATGCAGTAAAATCAAAGTTGTTACTCTTCTAATTATAACTATCTGGTTAGCTTTCAAGTCAAAATTACTATAAGGGAAATAGGAATTGTTTGTTATACACCAACCTATTTTTTTTTTTTTTTTTAAATTTTACCTTGCTCCCACAAGACTTTGATGGGAGTCTTGAGAAGGGTCCATGAAAGACCTTGACTAAAATACAAAACCAAGTTGTTTGCTTTGTTGAGCAGACAGGAAATCAAGAACAAACTGTTAGCCAGGCCCATGGCCCAGCAGTGCTGTAACAGAGAGAACAGAGAATGCAAGGAACCCTTCTGCATTGGTTCCATGATATACTTAATTCCCATAAAATACTCCTGGGGAAGCACAAAGAGCAACACAACTCTTCCTAAGCGTGTGCTGAAATTGAAACTCTGTAGTTGAAACTATCAGAATAAAAATATTAAATAATCATCATTACTTTTGCCATACTTTCTAGTGGTATGTTAATGCAACACCAACAGAACATAAAATTTTATACATGGCTATTTAACTATACACAGTGTGTTTGGATAATAATGGAGATTACAAATATTTAGCATGTATCACATCATAGGAATTTGTCAGTTAGTGAAGTGAAACATGCCAATTCAGAATGGTGCCTATGGTACTGAACAGCACATAACCTCAGCATATTACACACATCTCTGCAGTATTACAACTTGAAAACTTGATCTAAAAATTGTGCTTACCCTTATTTCAAGATTAAGCATTTTAACTGTTTCATATAATTTTAACACAAACAATTTTCATGCTTTATCTTAAGCATTTTAAGTATTTCAGGATCACTTCCTATGTTCATGTGTATACTGTTTAATATTTCTTAAATATTGTAATTGAGATACCAACATGTTTTAGAATAAGCCTTGCATTTCTGATCCAACTAATTTTTTTTCTATGCCCTATGCCTGTTTCATTCTATATTAAAAATCACTAACTACTTTGAATCATAAAGGTTTGCAAAAAGTAAAAGAATCTTTATCTCCTGCCTGTAAGGTAAAAATTTGTATACAAAGGTTTTTGGGTTTTCTGTTTCTTTCAGAATGAGTAAAATTGACTAATGAAATAATTATTTGTAAAGGAAAATGTTATAGTATACCAAAAAAAAAAATTGCTAAGAATTTTTAAAAGAATACATCTTACTTAGAACTGCAACACAATCTTGCTACTCTCGTTTCTGTGATGTCCTTGCCACAATTAGTCAGGATAGTGGTAATGATCCCTGCCTCAGGATCATTTGATTTTATCTGTAAATTGATGAGTGTTAAATATTGACATTCATGATGCCCTCCCTGCACCCCAGACAGGAACATCTGTCTGTACAGAGCTGCTCTGGTGCTCTCAGTATTTTCAGCAGAATCTGACATCTGCATTTGATTCGGTGGCCATAAGGCCCCTCTATTGCTCTGCTGAGGCACAGCAGGAGGGACACCCACAGGTACAAGGAACAAAATTTAGTGCAGCTTAATTAGCACATATTTGATGTTGATATGACAAAGAGATCAAACCAAACAAACTTTTAAAAAATGTAATGATCATTTTTTTTCCTGAAGCCAGAGGAGGAAATTCTGTCAATCTGGGCAGAAAAGCAAGGTTTAGTTCTGGACACCTAAAATTAGCACAGAATGTCTGTAGTTCCCAGGGTGTGAGGAATTCTCCTACCACCATGAACAAGATCACGGAATCACAGAATATGCTGAATTGGAAGGTACCCTCAAGGATCATCAAGTCCAACTCCCAGCCCTGCACAGGACATCTCAAAATCCCCTCCTGTGCCTGAGAGCATTGTCCAAACATTCCCTGAATTCGGTTAGGCTGGTGCCAGGAAACCACTGCCCTGGAGAGCCTGCTCAGTGCCCAAACTTTCCTTTGAGGAAAGAACCTTTTCCTAACATCCAACCCAAACCTCCCCATGACACAACTTCACATCATTATGTACCATATAACAAGAGCTCCCAAAAATATTGAAGTGAAAATCCTGGTTCAGCCTCAAGGTAGTGGTGGGACTCTCACTGACTTTAATGAGATTTAACAGAGAAAGTTTGATATGTAAATAGTGTCCAGGGACTTGCTAGACTTTACTGTTTATTTTCATCAACCTACAATACTCCAATATGTTCTTGATATCTTGCTCCCCAAATCCTCATGAGACTCATAGAGAGTCATTCCATCGAGGAATATCACATACCCTCTACAGATCCAGAGCTTTGATGGTCTGACTGTCTGGAGATTATGAAAAGCAAAGTGCCCACATCTCAGAGAGGATTCCTGAGAACACCTTAATTGAGAATACCAAAGGTTCTGTTTGATACTGTTTCTGCTCCAAAGATATGCCCAATGTGCCATTTTGCAGCAGGCTTCTGTCACTCAAATAGATGTGCCACGTCGGCCTCAGAGCAGCAATTCATGCTCATAAAGCTCCACTTCTCCAAGTCACAGCACACACCTACATTTAATGACTGTACACAGACAAAACTAAAAGATGTTCCTTACTTCCTCCCTGCGTTTTCAGCTATCTGTAGTTCCCTACATTATCTAAGGAAACTAAAGTAACAAGTGGTCAAATTGAAAACTTCATGTGTGAGAAAAAACAATAAATGAGATTAATTTCTGGGTTTATAAGCCCAAGGTTAATCATGAATGAATATAATTAAGAACACCAAAATTACTCTTCACTAATGTCTTGCTTTCCACACTTACTCAGCATCAAACAACAGCCCTCTCATGTACATTTTATATTAAAATATTGTAAAGCTTCTACAGATGTTTTGAAAATTCTTTTTTTCTTAAGAGAAGAGAAAATTATCTGCATTAAATTAACTGGAAGCCTTTAAGACCAATGCATATTTTCACCTACTAAAGCAATTAAGCATGTGCTTAACCCTTGAAACAGACTTGAAACAGTGAAATGTGACTGTATTTGTGGTTTGTATTATAAATGGATAATCTAATGATCTGGAATCTCACATGGTTATGTTACTCAATTTATGTTTAGTTTGACTCCATCTCTGAGGAAAAGAAAGGATTTTTCCTTCATTTGACAAATATTTCAGAGTCTCAAACCATATCCACTTTTCTGAAATTGTATTTTTGAGAAGTTATACTTCCTCACATATAAAAATCTTCCTATGACAAAAACTTCATCATTTTAATACTTTTGTAATAGAAATGTGTTTTTGAGAGAAGAGTGCATTATAAGCATTACAAAACTGTTAAAACTGTTTAAGTTATATATTCTAATTAGTTTGGCAGAGCTAATACAAATTATGTTTACAGGCTAACAATAATAAAATTGAAGTACTAGTTAAATATGTAAAATAATTAAAGGAATCATTTTTAGCCTGGCATAATTAGCTAATTCACTTTACAAACATTTATTAAAATGAATTTACATGTTATATTCCATAGGTAGTTACACAACAGTGTTTATACAGGAAAAATATAATGAACCAAACTCTTTGTATCCAGCTCTCCACAATTAAAACGAAGACTCCCCAAGTAATATCAATCTAGGAGAGACTAATTAAGTTTGGTTTGATAACCATTCATTCCTTCTATTGCCTCTGAGCAAATTGTTTATTAGAGAAAGTTATTTTACACAAATCAAATCAAACTGAGTAAACCATTATATTTGAGAGAAACCTTAGCCATCAGTCAATTAATCCATCATTTTCTCTAGACACTTTTGTTTAATGAGCAGATCATATTATCAACAATTTAGATATCCTATGATTCAATTATGACAGAAAATTTATTGACAGCTTCTCTAATACTTTTGTTATGAATAAATATTAAATGTTCTCCACTTTTGATGAGCAAACCAAATGCAATCATGTATTAAATCGAATAGTCAAAACCTGAGTGATACTTCCAAATAAAATGTTCTAAAAAATATTTTAATTTAATAATTTATATTATTAAAAAGAGAATTCAAACACACCTCACAATTTCTGAGAAATGAGAAAACTACCTGATTTCTGCTGACTAAATGAAAACACATATATATAAATATTACCAAATATACATGAAGAGATTTAACAGAAATAAAAATGAATGGCCTCATGTAGCACTCTAGAATACATAAGGCATTATTATGTAAAAATGGTATCAACACATCATAAAGTTAGAGACATTTTCTCCAACTACATGAAAGAACTGCCTAAAAACAAATAGAAATATATTCTTCAAATCTAACAGATGAACACATTCGCTGTTGGTAGTCATGTCTATTAAAAGCCCAGTTGGTGAGATGTTTATAATTACACATTTCTTAAACTCAAGAAGAGAATATTGCCTAAGAATGACTACTCCAGAATATGCAAACCTCCTGACAGACATCTCTCTTTGAAGAAATAAGACACTGACTCATTTACCACTGAACAAACCAATTGCTGATGAAAGGACAGTGGGAAAGCTCTATCAAAACCAATGCCCATTATGGAGATAATGGAATCACGCAAACTTCTATCGATATATTACAGCATCATAATTACTTCAAAGTATTTTTTCTTGAGCCAAGGAAGTTGTTTTTCTAACGAGGGTTTCCAGTTGTAGCAGGACACGCTGCTGAGCCGTGAGCCCATGGGAGAGGTGTTCACAGGAAACTCAGACAAAAGCTCTTCACGTTTGCCAGGTCTAACACATTCTACTCATCAGAAGCAGGATTTTGTATATAGATTGCATATCAGCAATCTGTTTTGACCATTTCTCAACCTGGAATGCTCTTATTGTATATATCCTAGTTAAAAATATATTAATATATGTTTATGGTGAAACATCTATAAAATACAACAAAACAATCATTTCCTCCTTTATCCTTAGCTCCTGTTTGGACTGGTGCATAATGACGCGTAGTGGTTTACAGACATTGCCTCTACTTTCAGAACTGAAATGAAACTGTGAATTCATGCCAAATGAAAGCCAAAGAAAGGTCAAATGTACTTTATTAAAAAGCATGTATTTCCAAAATCCCTGGCAAAAGTGATTGCACATCAAGTTGCTCACTGCCTCTCAGTAATTGCATACTCTACCCTGATGGTTTCACTAGTCCCCATTAAGAACTCCAGAAGCTTTCATGCAAAAATACGGAATATCACTATTATTAAAACTGGAATACTCCGGTGCATAGGAGTACATCAACTTACAGCTTTTTTTTTTTTTTTTTCCTCCCCAGAACTCAACAGGACTCTTCAAGTCCTTAAATGATTTACTGCCACATAAATACAGAAGCCCTGATGCACCACTGCTGCAGCACACTTTTATAGAGCACAGGCATCTCAATTCTTTTGTGGCTGCAGCTAGTCAGCTGTGATGCATCTTCCAACAGGAAGAACTTTGTAGTTCTTTCAATGTGAACTCCCAAATTCATATCTGTTACTTTAACTGGAAACCTGTAATTAAAATTACAAAGAAAGTTTTGAAGTGAGCAAATGTATTTTAAAATACATTTACCTTTCTGACAGCTGTAGATATGCCTGAAAATAATAGTACAATAGAAATAAATAGTAGACAAGAATGATTAATCCATGTGTTTCTTCACAAGATGGCCACACCTACAGCAGCTCCCACACTGGCAACTCTGCAGTCAGGAGCAAAAGCCAATCCTGACATAAAGAGACAGCAAACCCTACTCAGCAACACACAGCAATGACCATGCAGGACAGAAAAATGCAGGATTACCTTTTCAGCTGCAGAGTGGTTTTATAGCAACTTAAGTGAACCACAAACCTGTACTATCAAATTTCATTAAGTGTGAGTCCTGGAGCTGTGACATCTACATCGATTATCCTCTCAGCAGTGCTTATTTCTACTACAGGGGCATTTTGAGCAGAAAATTAGCTTTTTAGTCAAATGAGACTAATGAGTTCTCCCAGTGGCAGAACCCCTCACAGTGCCAGGCCCACATCGTGTCCATACAGTTCTTACTTAAGGATCTGCAAGATTAGACTTAAACCCTGACTGCTGCATGTGTGACAAGGCTATTTAATGCAAAGTGTGTCCAGCACCATTTCCCTGAGTGCTAGAGATGAGGGAGCTTAGAAAGGGAAGACAAATAAGAAGTAAATGTGTATTTGGACTATGCATCTCAAATATTCCTTTTACTAGTAAGTAATTCTTCTTTATTTGAATAGTAATTCAGATGGATATTCACACAGTGAGAAAAACCAAGAAATAACACAGAAATTCACAGTTATGTTACAGAAAGCTCCAGGCAGCTGATGGGCAAAATGATCAAACTTTTCTGTGTGGAAACATAGATATATTTCTGGATGAAACTATTGGGATAAATGGACAAGGCTTTGTCTGACTTTGCTTTCCACTCACATATGGGGTTGGCAAAGCTAATTGTAGTATACTTTAAAATGGTTAAATACCTATAAGAACAATTGCATGAACATTTAAATACACTTACCCATTCTGTCCTGTAGCTTTTATACAAAGAAGCTCTTAATAAAAAAGTGTCAACACTTATTTATAACTAAGCATTCTGACAGACTACTTTTTCAAATACAACATCCAACCCAAGAGAACTGGAATAATTAAAAATATTTGTTCTCAAGCACACTTTATACTTTGGATGATAGAGAGTATTAGCACTGCCCAGTGAAGTCAATTTTACGCCTATATTTAAAAACTGTTGCTCCATGAGAAATATGTTAGATGTCTACTTTAAATAACACTTCCTATAATCAACACAGGTACTGCTAGTGAAGAATAAAAACAAGAGTTGGGAGCACACAACTGAGCCCCTGAGATCCCAGCCAAGGTATAGTAGGGTGAACTTGGTTTGTCATCACACAGCAGCCAATCATTCAAGTTTCATAACAAAAGAATACTCCCAGAGACTGAATTCTATTCCCAGACTGTACAGGCGTATACAGACACATACAGTCTCTTTTTTCTTTCCTGTTTGTTGTAAGGGCCCACTCTTTCACTGTACACTTGTCCACAAGCTCTAAGAAGTCATCATTGTATTTTCACTGTGGCCAATGACACCCCTTGGTAAAGACACAAGTGTTATTACAGCCCATCTCAAATACATACAATAATAGTTTGGTACTTGAACGCAATCAAGGCTTGTAGGTCCTACTGAAACACAAGTCACTGATGATGGTAAAAATCTGGAACCTATTCAGAAGCTCTGAATGTTTACATTACTCCTCAGCCTGACTGACTCCCCAGGCTAGTCAGAAACAATCCTGTTAGGGAGCATCTTAAATTCTATGCACAAAAACCTCACCAAACCAAACAATCCCCCAAGGATGAAGACAAATATCACAGGAACTCATTGTGAAAGAAGTAGGAGAATATCAGTGTGAGCAAGTGGGAGAGAAAGGTATGAGCAAGAATGTGGGAACAGAGGTGGGAGAGAGGAAGTTCATCAGCGGGCTTGAGATACAGAACTGCCTTTGGAGCTGCAGTTCTCTTTCCACTCAGTCTTTTGGGCTGGGTGACAATGGGCCTCTCTCCAAAATTAAAAAAATGGAAGTAATTTAATTTTCTAAAATATGTTTTTTTCTGCGGCTGGAGAAAGCAACACCATGAATATATCCCGTGAGTCCTGGTGTTATACAGTAAAGCCCCTAGTTCTGTCACAAGAGATTGCTAAATTCCCCAAGTCCAAGTTCAGTGTGTCCTCTCATATTTTAAAGGGAGGGTATCACGAATCCTTTCACTATAGCTCCCAAAATTCCGAATGTATACTTTGCCTCTGTGTGTTTGGAGAACTTAAATCACATTTAACAGCTGACGTCTGTTGATGCAGTTTTTCTTCTCTGCCTCTTTCCAGCACAAAACCAATGTGTGCAGAGCTACAGATGTGCTCTCACCCACCCCAGCACCTCGACAACCACACCACTACCTCCAAAGCTGTAAATCCGCCTCTGGAGTTGAAAGGTGCAGTGCAGTTCCTGTGTTTTAAATGCTTAAATATAAAACAAGACCTATGTGGAACACAGAAAGCATGCGATTCATGAGATAAGGAAACAATAACTCAATCATAACAAATATATTTGACCTTTAAAGCAGTAACAACAAACATTAAAAAGACTCAAGCTTTCCTTTGCTGCCAAGTTTATTTTCCTCATAAGTTGTGCCCCATTATGCTACAATAATCCTTCATTACTCCAGTACAATAATGCACAGTCTATCGTCTACCTATAGTTGTCTGGTGTCTATTTAGTTTTATAGCAAGCAAGCAATTTGAGAATATGGTAATAAAGCCTCAATCACAGTAATGATGTATGATGGGCTGTAATTTCTGTGTGCTAATGGTTTACAAACAGTATCCCAATGATGACGGGAATCTCATTGATTCATTATATGAGTGCAATAATACCAAAATAACTTACTATAGATCACTGTTTACTCTTGCACATACTGATAACAACCTCTATATATTTCTATATACGGATATATAGAAATAAAATTAGTATTAGTCTTTCCACATAAAAGTTCACACGGCACAAAACATTTTGTGTTGAGTTTTCTAAATCAATGTTTGAAGTTGAAATTACTGCATTGAACGGGTTCTTTGAAAAGCAACCCATTGATTTTAATCTGCTTGAAGCAATCAATTACTCCCTGTCCTCTTTATTCCAAACTGTAATGAAAACTAAACTGCGTTGTCTTGAAAACTAAATGTGAAGATGATCATAAACAGAATTTAAACTCCATGGATTATTCATATCTACCCATTTAGATTTGCCATTTCCATTATGAGTACATTTGCCACGAGCATTTAATGGACATCTAAAAGGGAATTCATTAAAGCAGGAGCTGTTGGCAGCACTTATGGGCTTCAGACTGCTTTATGTTTGCCTTTAATAGCTCACTATTATAAAAGTGATATATTGTGTTCATCCCATTAGTAGTTTGCAGAAAGGTCTGTAAGACATAACAAATCCTTTTGAGTATTGTCAGAATCAAAACTAAATCACCGGGTATTTTTTTTTCCAAGCAGCATATTATGATACCAACAAGGTACTATTTTAGGTCATCTAAATTTCGATGATCTTAGCCATGTAAGAATTTAATGGCCCTATAGACTGTTTGTTCTTTTTCTTAATGAAACACACGTGAATTATTAATGCTGTCCCAAATACACATATTTTTAAAAATCTGTCATAACTATCAAGGTTAAGCATGCTTAAAAATGAAACATCTATTTCTCAAAAATATTTCCTCCCTTGTTTTGGGCCAAAGTAGTGTCAAGGCAAGCAGGAAGCTTCATGCCACCAACATGTGGGCAGAGACTCTGCAGAGCAAGCAGCCTCCACCCACCTGCTTCCCCTCCCCCTGGCCCTCCAGAGGTGAACAGGAGGGATGTATTTGCACAAGTATTTGCTTATTGGCACAGGAGGAGAGCAAAAGGCGAACTAGAACAACGCTGAACTGCAAAAAGTAATCCAAGCTTGGTGATAGAAACACCTCTCCATAATCATAGCTCAGTCCTACTTGGCAGGTTTATGCACCTCTAGAAATAACTTCACATCATTTACCATCTAAGTATTCATGGTGGTAGGCTGAAAGCGTTACTGCGATTAAATCTTTATACAATACAAACCAAACAGGTATTTGATTATTCATTGCATGTTCAGCAGATGCACTCCCAGCCCCGGTCTATCACACACAGCACAGTCCTGTTTGTTTCCTTGTGCTCCCTCTGCCGACCCTCTGCCTCTCACACAGCCCATACTTCCCAATGGATGTGATTTATTTATTTATTTGAAAAGGAAACAGTGGATCTCACACCAGGTACAATTCAACTATTTTAAAAAGGATCACCACAAATACTAATGAATACAAATAATTAGATTTATTTGCAAAGTATGAATTTCCTTAAAATCTCAGTTGTTGAGAACACCTTTCCTCTTCAGCTTCCAAGGGTACTGGCAGCTTTATAAAGAACTAAATTTAGCTACAGTGCAATGGCACTCAGAAATAGGTTATGCAGGGGGCTGTATAAACTGAAGGCATCTGCAAAGCTTGTGCACTTCGAAGTCTGCAATACCTTGAAGACTACTGTCATACTTTCAGCAAACAACTTCTCTAAAAGATGATGATGCTGAGGAAAAAAGAAGCATTTATCAGCTCTCAATGAATTTCTAAGTGATTGACAGAGCAAATGACTTCACCAGGTTCAGAAACTCCTGATAAACAGAAGGATGAAATCACTAGTGTTAGGAAAGGATCCAGAGAAGCAACTGGCCACTCTCACTTCATTGCATTAGAATTTCCAACAATCATAATTTACAAGAATTTGAAGGATGGTAAGTAAAAAAACTGATTAAAAAAGCATCATATACTACCATACACATGTGCAAGGAATGATAGGAGATACCTCTACCTATAAAACAGGTAAAAGGAATCACAACTGCTAGTGAATTTTTTCCTCTGTGGTTGCTGTCCAGTAAAAACTCTAAAACCCCTTCCCTGATCTAGGAACAACTAGCTCTTTAGTAAATTGGTATGTGATTTTTTTGGCCAACTGTTCACAAAATCAGTTATTTGGTTATAACTCACAGGATGTGTGTGTTTATTTACACATACTTAATTTGAAATCTTTATACCAACACACAAAAAAACGTGGAAGTCTGAAATGATGGGGTAGGTAATAAACAAAAGCTCCACAGATCTGTATGAGGCCGTCAGAAAACCGGCATCTGCGGCTTATGTCCCTAAAACAGAAGATGACATTTTCACAGCTGCAGTAAGAAGCAGAACGTATTCTCACACAAAAGAAGAGGAGGTTTGGGATGACTCTCAAGAAGTCCTAGCAGAGCTTCATTTCATGGTGAGGCTGAGCACCAGTAGCAGAGTGTGAGACACAGAACGATGTCCATGTGCTGCCACTGCAACAAGAGCTGGAATCTCCAGCTCATGCAAAATTCCTGGTGAACTTGCTTGCTGTGAGAAAATTACAAATTGCCACAGTTTCCACTTTGGAAAATTCTCCAGTGCCCTGTAGAGCCAAGACCACGGACAGCACAACCAGGAAAAGCGGTCAATCCTGATCTCAGTTGAAATCATTGATTTCATAGCATGCTATGAACACCTTCAAGAGTCTCATTGGTTGAAGTTACATAATCCAATATCCTGTTTGAACAAAGAGCAGAAGACTGTGTATTTAAGGAAGACCATGGGAATTCCTAACCTTTAACAAGCTCATGCTGTAAATGTATTCAAAATGGCTGACAAGACATAGGAAAATGTTTCTAGCCTAAGTAGTTTGGCCTCGAAAAAATAAACTAATGTCAACAGCTTGAAAGCTTCTGAAGAATTAGGCTTCTTCAAAATATCTACACCAGCCCTACTGTAAATGGAAGCTGCTCATCTCTCATGGCTTACCTTACTTGGATGGAAAGCACACTTAACAGTACTGACCTGTACCTTGCACCTTTCTGAGTGGTCCTAGAACTGCAGGTGACAAGCCAAGTATTCCCTAAGGAGGTGAATGACCCAAGGCAGGTGGGTTTGCCACAAGATACCCCGGAAAGATGCTAATTTCTTGTCCAACACAAAAAAAGGGAAACAATAGAGTAGCAATAGGTTCATTTTCCTTTTCCTGGAGAAAAAACACTATCTGGCACCCTCTAACACCATACCTGGTGTGCTCTTTGGCTTTTCAAAAACAAAGCCAATCACATAAGTGAAAGTAGCCTCTAAATTTATTAATTTTTAAGTATTTTCCCAGTTAAATTTGACATTTGAAAATGCTTCACTGCTTTTCCTAATGGTACAACGAAAAGGAATTAAATGCGCAAATGGTTCAAATATTTAGTAGAAAGTGGAAAAAATAAGATCAGCGTGCAAGCATTACCAAAATCTTTGGATGAGCCACAAACTGACACCCAAATAGGAACAGGAGTGCTCTCTTTCCTTGACTGACCAAAATGCAGTTTCTGTGGAGATTTCTGTGCAGACCTTTCTTGGTAAAGTTTTTGTCACACAGGTGCAAAAGGAAGGAGGTAGGTACGACATCTCACCTGGCTCAGAGGAGTCTTCTCCCTTTATTCATCATGAAGCATTTTACAGCGACACGGATGTTTCCTTTATGTGACACTCTTGGACAATGTCTACGTAAGTCATGTGAAGCCAAGGGCACACCAAATAAAACATTTTAAAAAAATTTATTCAGAAATTGGATGACTTCATGCACCTGGAATGTTTCCAGATAAAAGGAGCTGCAAAACAGAGGAAGTAGCTGAAGCCTCATTTATAGCTCAAACCCCAAAAGGTTTCTCATACTATATACTGGATATGACTGCTGCTGCTCTGCAGGAAATAGTCCTTAGGAACTCAGCTCCATTGACTTTATCTCTTCTGGAGTGGAAGTGATGCATTGCTGGTTAGGCTGGATGGTTAGATGACAACACTTCGATAAAGAGACAACGGTTTCTGTATATGCTGCTCCATGAACACTTAATCAGGCCAACATTGATCTTTGCACACAAATACTGGTAAATAACTCTAAAAAGCATGAAAAAAGAATGAATAAACCATGATAGGAATGCAAACTATACAATCCTATTTAATTAAGAAAACAGTAGTAGTGATATGAGAGTGAAAGGTAAAAGGAGAAACAGCATGTCTTTTGCAATTCTGGATTAACCCAGAATTTACAACTATAACAAAATCAGCAGAAAATACTCCAAGTGATGGACAGCTCCCACGCCATGTTTAACACTTACTTTTCATAAGGTCAAAACCAACTGACCTTGAGGTCACAAAGGGTAGAAGTCTGCACGTTATCTACTTAATTTCACCTTTGTTTCACATGTAAGAATAGAAATCATCAGTGAATAAAGCTACCTGGGAAGATTACTATTTGGGTTAAGTATTTTCTCAGGGAAAAAATAAATTCAATGAACTGAAGTTAGTGCTGTGAAACAATTCCTGTTTAAGAACACTGCCATACAAATATATATTCCCCTATATAAATCTAAACTGACAACACTATTCTAAAAGAAAATCTAGAAAATCATCTAGAAGACTGGTTTTGTAATACAATTCTTTTCAAATTCAATTCTTAAGTAACTTTGAAGGAGAGGCTAAATAACTGCTCAGGTAAAATCACATAACCCCGCTTTCAGCAGTGCTGACCAGTGCACACCACGATCCCAGGACCTAAATGGAATAGTGGATGACTCACCCAATATCAACAAGAATTTTCTAACCTCCTGGGATTTTACTAGTTTGTTCTTTTTTTGTCATATATACTTAAGATGTTTTATTTTGCATATTTTTTCTCTTTGAAGTACACAAATATGCAATAAGCAATTTCATAATTAACTTTAAGTTGAGTCAAAAATTGCTCTAGTCTACTATTAAAGAATTATTCACTCTGCTCTGAACTCTGATGGTTAATTTACTTACTTCAAGGTCTGTTAAATTAATTCATTAAGCTTCTTAAATAATGAGGATACAAGGCCAACGTACAGCAACAAAACCAATATATTTCAGATGAGTATGTCATAAGTTAGCCTGGGTTGTTGGGGTTTTTTTTTCCCCAAAATGCCCTATTTGCTACTTATTCCTTCTTGTTAAGTTGGTTTGGGATATACAGAACAAGTGAAAAGGTCCAGCAGTAAGAGGTTACTCAAGAAAACTTGCTTGTGGTGAAGTAAGTGAATTTTAAAACAAAACCCATAATCAACATAAAAAAACCCCAAACAATCTAATAAATACAAAGTCATATTTAGTGATGGGGACAGCACACATAAGTTGTGTCATTACAACCAAGTCCAGCCATCAAAGACAGAGCAGAAGCAGGTAAGCTACAAAGCAGGCAAACATGAAAGCTGAATTCAAAACAACTTTTGTAAAGCAGAAAGTGGAATTATATTAGGTATATCTGTACCAGAAAAAAAACAATAAGTAATGTAATAGTTCCTCTGTCCTAGAAAAATCTGAAATGCATTTGCATTCAAAATAATATGTAAAATGCTGAAAGACTGATTGTCTTAACATTTACTCCCAAACAGCATTCCCTAACTATCCATTACTGAGACAGGTAACCAAATAACCAAAGCAGTGGTTATCACTCACATGCCAAGGAAATACAACAGAAAATTAATTCACACAAGCACTTGAAAGTCAATTACTATCATGCATATTTTGCATATTAAAAAAAAAAGCCGAAAAAGGTCACTTCATTACAGATCCAAATATCTCCACATGTGTGGAAATACTTGCAGGTGACTTAGACTAGTTTTGCAAATGAACTATCCATCTAATTTCACAGGCAATTTCATGTCCTTCTGTCAGCAGAAATACTAGAATTTTTCAGAAACCAAATCAATGCACCAAATTCAACCTCATTCCTCTTTAAAACACACTTGTGATATTGTTAGGAAAGTCTTTTCCTTACTGTCTTCTAAGCGTGCAACAGGTTTTTAATGTAGTTAAATTGCTGTATTAAGTTGTCTGAAATGTAACTCTGAGAAAAATCAATCCTGTTTGCAGCATTTTGTGACACACTCTACCACTATTTTATTAGCATTTTGTTGTCACCACAGCTTCTCTCTCCTCCTGCCACTAGCTCAGTTTGTTCTGTGCCTTTGCTATTAGAAAAACAGTATTCTCTCTCACATCACAAATTATACTCTCATCCAAATAACTCAATAATATATTTGCCAAACAGTTAAATCATCAAAAATTTGTATTGGAAGTAGGATTAGATTTTAAGTCTGCAAGTCATGGAATCAATTCTGAAATATTTAAATATTAGTTTACAAATATTGTTTATAGCTTAATAGCATCATAGACCTAACTTCACACAGATATTGGCTCTAGACAGTAATTATATCCTCAGCCTAATGTTGCAGTTAATGGACATACACAATTCAATGATAATTGCAATCCCTGAACATGATAATGTGCCTTTATTAGCAGCTACAAAATAAAGCTCAGCAACAGCCAAGTGAAGAACTGAACTATGCTTATTATTTATTTTTAGTATTGTCTGATTCATGCTACAAAATTCTAAAATAAAATAGCATGGCACTTAAACCGGTGCTTTAATTGCAAACATATGATTAAAGAATATCTCTGTAATGATTCATGTAGGTTTTAGTTGTCATGAGCAAGGAGTCAAAAGATAATGCGTTAGTGAGACAAAGGTGTGAGTAACAGAACAGCAAATATTCGACACTTCAGAAGGAAAAAAAAAAGAAAAGGAGGTTTTAAGGACTTTAAATATTTTAAACAGTACTGTAGGAAAAGGAGGAAGGCATGACTATGTCACGCAAAATCTGAGAAAAGAGAAAGCACAATAAAAATTCCCCAAGCTAATGCAGAAGGGAATGTGCTGTACAGTCCAAGAAGAAAAGCATTGATTCACACATAAAACAACCACCAAAAAATGACAGAATTGAGGACATGCAAAATGTCCAAGTAGACATGTAGAATTTCCATGTAATGGAAAAATTCAATAAAGAAATTTCCAAAAGCAGTTAAAGGACTGACCTTGTGATTTAAAGTTTGCCAAGGCTAAGTATTGCTGGCCAGTCTCATGGACCATGTCACAGATTCCAGCTCATGTGATTCTAGCTCAAAAAGACTGTTGTCATTTTTTAAATTTAAAGACAGAAAACCAAAAAATTCTCCACAAAGTACTTAAACAATCCTCCAAAATGTTAGATTTATGCAAAGGAAATCCCATTATTTTTGACATGAAGCAAGATGGTTGTCAGTGTAAGCCACAATCCAGAATTAAAAACAACTACACAATTTTATGTGCACTGGCACAATTAACTTAGCTTGTCAAATCTTTAGGCAATTGAGTAAATTCAAATATTAGTTCAGGAATATTTGCTGAAAGATCTTTCTGCTCATGGTAGGATAGGAACTGTGATAAAAAACATGAAAGGAGATCTGCCTGGGTAACATTTACTTTAATAAAACTTCTGTAGCTCCTAAACTTGTTAGAAATTGATAAGTCAGTCAGAAGGTCAGAGCCTCACAGAGCAGGGAACCAAAGGAATTTAAATACACATGAAACAGCATTTTTTCTGAGTAGAATTTAAAAAACCCCTACTTTGTCCAAAATCCTCAATGATTCTAAATACTAAGCTGGTGCTAGCCAAACTGACATCTCCAATCCCACAAAAAGGTCCCACATGTAAAAGTCTGAGCTACAGATTTGACTAGTTTTCTGGCTCTGTCCATGCTGGAGATAGACATTTCATTTAAGAAACGTTAAATGTTTTTATCTCATTTTTGCACTTTAGAGGTTTAGAAACTTTTTTTTTTTCTTTAAAGACATTATTTGTCAAATAATACAACTGTATTTGTCCATTTAATTTTACATACTGAATTTTGACCACACTGAATGCCAGGTGTATGTAACACACTCGAAATCTCTTTGAATTGTAAGTTGGTATCCTGCAACATCTAAATTTCTGAAGGTAAGCACAACACTTGCTCCAATTTACAGCTAAAAATGTTTAAAAGGAAAAGTTCACAAAAAGTCACTAATAAGAGTCTGAAGACGTTTGTATAATTTCTACACATTTGGAAATAACCTGCAAACTTTGGTCAATACTACCTACTTATTTTGAGCTCTGTACTAGCAATTATCTTCTATTTAATTCAGCATGGACTGTTAAATTAATTTGGATTTTTTATAACCAGCACTACTCAGTGCTTCTCTCCCATCATTCAGTTGGAGAAGCACCTACCTGTTGTGTTTGATAAACCACACACAGTTGTGCTTGGGCCATTCCTTCCGGCACACACAGGAAGGCTCTGCACTGCCTCAAAAGGAAAGGAATTGTGCAACAGCTGTTGAAGCTTTCCATCAGCACCAGATGGATCCCAGACCCACCAAAGTCAATCCCTACTTTCTTTTCCTATTTGAACTGCAGGGAGATTGGATGAGAACAGTGTGGGAGCTACAAAACAAAGTAGAAATGAGATTTGGCCCAGTGAAGGAAAAACACCAGTGACAATATTTTTCTTCTGAAACAACCATTTTTTATTCTTCCTAGAATATGACACAGAGCTAAGTTGTATCCAACTCTCACTGTGATATTTCCTTAAAAAACTCTGAATGTTAAACTTAAATGAGAGGCATTTCATGCAATCTGAAATATATTCAGTTCAATTAAAAATAATTGATGCATAGTGAAATAATTCTTCCCAAAGCTGCTGTAAGATCTTCAAAAAATAAAGCTACTTAATAATTTTCATCTCCTACAGGCTAGAGAGAAGCATTATTGCATATTAAAAATTGGAGTGTGGTTTTCCCAGAGGTAAAAGAAAGTTATTAAAACAACCTATTTATTGTTGATATAACTATCCATTTGTGCTATACAAAAAGTAACAATTTCAGTACATTAAACGAAAAGCTAATTAAGGCATAATTAGTATTTTCTATGTTTTGATAATTAAGGGTTAGTTGGCTATTTCTTTTCAAATTTCTGTTTGAGGTTACCCCACCATGTCTTTAATGAGCAGCTAACACTATTGAATCCCTGATGGCTGAGGAGTTTAGTGACCACTACTACATTACTTTCATTTATCACTGCCTCTTTACGTATAAATTAAAGTAGCCCTGTAGCTATGTTGATCTACTTTATATCAATTTCTTCATCCATATCAGCTGAATATGTATGGCATTAACCTCATTTACTAGTTTGGAAAAGCTGAATTAAAATGAGATCTAATTTCTAGTGCACAGAACAATTTCAAAACTGCCTGCTAATTCCCAGCACCTGTCAGTGTTGGGATCTTCACCTCGTGGTAATGAAATAAAACAGTGTATGTATTTTACAGCCAGGAAAGTGTAATCATTCATAAGTGTTAGGATATCATTAATCATGGAGATGCCAGGGCCCAGAGTCTTTGATGAGACACTCGAAGATCAATCTCTCCACCTGCAAATATCCCACTGAAGGCAGTGGGATTGCTACAGATTTCTGGTCTGGCATTGCACAGGTGGAAAAGTGATCACATGCCACACAACTAAGTGTATTTTTCACTTTTGCAAGGTCATGCTTGTGTGTCTGCAGGCAATGTAAAAAAAAATCAAAGAAATATACATATACTGAAGAAATATCAAAATAAAAAGTCAAGAGAACACCCATTCCGGGTGAGAAGACAAGTCTGTGTTCAGTGGTTAGGTGATACCTGGTTACATACACTTTTAGCTTTCAGCTACTGCAAACACCATCCAGCAAGGAAACTTTATTTTTTACCTTCCCTCTAAACACACTGTAGTCTAAATTCTAGACCCCTGAGATACCTTTTTATGATAATGTAGATCTGCCAAGTCCATAATTTAAAAGCTTTAAAAACACATAGAGATGCAAACCTAAATGTTAACACAGCTCTTTATACTGACCGAATAAGCAAATAAAATACATGCAGTATACAGCAAGAAATGCTCTTTTCACCCTCCCAGCCTGCCTTTATAATCATGCTTCAACTTGTAATGGTAAAGGCTCTTTAAAAGAAATGAATGCATACTCCTACTTCCTTCTTCCCTTTCGCCTGCCCTGGATTGAAACCCAGACCAGATTCCCTGACTGTGTGACTGACACCCCTCCGGTGCAAGGTGATGGCTGCATCTCTCGATGTGTATGTGCGGCTGGAATACTGGAGCCAGAATTCTCACTCCTGCTCTCCTACCCTGGGTCCATACTACTTCTATTTAAAGCTCGGGAAAAATAAAAGCAAGGCTTGCTGGAACACCATATTGCCAGAGATCTTCACTTCCAGAGGGGTCCCTCAAACTGCTGCAACCTGGGACTGACTAACTAATGCCCCACGACTGCTGTGAACTCATTCCTGTCTGGATGAGAAAGCTCCGAGCAGGGAACCACTAAGTGCTTCACAGCAAAGAGCTTACCTAAATGCATTTTAACAAAAAAATTCTTTTAAATAGACAAAACAAACAGCGTCCTTGCACACGTAACTTTTCTGGTTAAGGTTACGGGTGACATTCAAACACTACTTCGCTTGCCACAGCTGAACTCCGGTCCAACAGCGCCGCACGCTGGGCACTGCACACGCGGCCACGGCACTGCGGGCGCACGGTGCAGAAACAGGAGTGTCACTGAGTCACTGATACACGGTGCTGCACTTGGAAATTACATTAACCGTCTAATGCGTTTCTTTCTTACTGAATTGTCTACTAAACAATTCTATTTCAATCACAAAATATTTAACAACTAAAAGCATTCCCACCCCCCAAAAAAAAGAAGATGCAAAGGAACTAACAATAAAAAGAACTTTCTATCTCTACTTTCTGTCTCTGTTTTTTCAAGAACACGCTTCTAGAATTACTCTTAACGCTACCTCAAGAGAAAAGTCTTCAACCAAAGCACTCTTTTTGTTACAATCACTGTGACAGTGTACATGTGTAAACCTGAACTGTTACAAGTGTCAGAACTCCTGAGTATGAAGGCACCTTTGTTAAACTTGTTTCAAGTAAATGATTCTAAGCGAACTTAAGAAATTTTAGTAACTAACTTCACTCAGTTGCATTTCCTTTGATACATTAATCGGCAAGTTTTTTACCCTCGGCAATATCTTATGGCCAATTAAGGACAGTCACAGTTCCAAATGCCTGCCATTCCACGGGCTGCTGATCCAGCCTCTCCCGGGAGAGCTGGGAATAGCTGCACATTGAACCGCTCCAGGGAAGACTACAAACCCCTCCTGTTGCTTTTTCTCCCCCGCCAAGGGCAAACGTCTGATGTATTTGGCAGCAGGAAAAAGTCCTGGCTAACAAGTCTTGCAAGGTAAGAACTTTTATGGAACTCATTAAGAACTTGCTCATAAAGTGACAACTCTGCTCTACCCCACAACAAACAAGACTGTCACATTCTTAGCATCTCCAACTTTGTTTTAGTGCTGCGTTGGGAATTTACACAACTTGGCAGAGATGTCACCAGGCAGTGCCTCTGTACTGCAGCCTATCCAGAGAATGTCCCATGTGTGACTGGATAACTACAAAGAAATCATCCTTAGCATGGATAAATGAGGAGTCTGATCTGGAAAAGGAGTCAAACTCCTCCGCCAACAAAGACACTCTAATTCGTGGTCATATTTCTAATTCTTCATTCTTAGTACTCCTATTATTTATGCTTTTAAAATCGATGTAATTAGTTATTTGAAACACGCCAGGCTAAAAAAAAATAATTTGAAAATAACAGAAAAATTCCTTATGATTGGTTGATGGACATGCCATACACACAGGAGGGCTCACTCCCCTGTAACCACCCTTTTCATTGGCTAAGCCATAGCAAACAACCATGACAAATTATAGCAGTTTGATTATGGAGCAGGAGATTAGAGCAGCAGGACTTCTGGGTTATTCTGTAATTTAGGGACAATGGATTAAGTATACCTGGACATTAATCACATTGGCTCTTGGGCAGCACTTGCCAGTAGTCCCTTATTGGCGCAGCTAAAAACCTTTCCCTAAGTCCCCCTTGCTACAAGTTAAGCCCATTTCAATCCATTTTTCCTTTGAAGGACACTGAAAACATCTGATCACCAGCTTGTTCAAAACAACTCAGTTTTCTAAAACATCCTTGATTTTTGTCCCACTCCAATATTCTATTTGCTAAACTAAACCAAAGCAACATTAGCATCTCATTTATGCTGTCCTAGTCTCGCAGTTGTCTACAGTTTTCTCGAAGTGTGTTGCCCATATTTGGACACATTATTCCAGCTGAATCCCAACTGGGGCTAAATATTCAAAATGGAGTAAGAAAATCCAGCATCTCACAACATTCCTGCTACTTCAGCCACAAAGATGATGTACTTTTCCCATGTGCCAAACCAACACATACTACTGAGTTACCCCTGCTCACACTCCACAGCAGTTTCTGAAATAACACTGCTGGCTAGAGAGTTCAGTGACAGTTCTAAGAGGGAATTTTCATTCCTAAGCATGGTGTTTCCACCAGCATTTTAAACTTTCAGGTCATTTCTCCAGCTCATGAACATCTTTCTGAATTCAAAGCCTGTCCTTTTTGATCATTTCCTCCCAGTCTAGTGTTGCTTGGAAATACAAATACATAATTGTATAGTTGTTGGTATGTTAAGAATATTGCAAAGGAACAGTCTCAGCCAAACCCGTGATGTTTTGGCTAATAAATACTGTGTTTGATGATGTCAACTATTACACTGCTCACAGCAGTGGCACTACAGTAATCTACAGCTGCCACTCAGAGCATGCCAGCATCCAAACCAGCAATATGCCACAAAACAATGACCCTATGAAAACTAAGTTATACCAGCACTAAAACAAAATACGTACTGATAGACAATTGATAGACAAATATTAATAGTCCTGTACAGCACCAGAGAATCCAGTCCAGTATTCAACAGAAATTTAATATGTATATATTCAAACATATATTCATATGTTTGGTCCAAAAGACAGTATCTTGATGTATTATTTTTGTACTGGAATGATTATGGCACTAAAAGTGTATTACAACATCATGGAAGAAATCTCCAAGGTTTTGCTATCCTTCCTCAGACAGTAAGCCCCAGTGGGCTGGTTAATAAGAATGCATTCATTTACCTAGCGAATTCCCTTTTTCGTAATGAGTTTGCTTTTATTACATGCACATACTTAAGAATATGAGCTAATTAATGAACAAAATTTGTGCATTTATATAGAAGGCTTGTTCTACATTTTCATTAGACTCTTCATTCTCTAACCACTTTCTGTTTTTCTGTATGCAAGCATATGAGCAAACAAGATCATTACAACATGGCTGAAGCATGCAAAATTTCCATTATTCATTCTGTAAATAAAACAATCCAAGCAATCCTGAACATTTATATAAATGTGTATTAACTTAGTCATTTGATATATGTCTGACTTTTCTGTTTCCAAGAGCGAGCCTGTTTATTGCATATTTGTAGATAGCTGCCAGCAAGATCCCGTATATGAGGATTTACAACCGTGGGGGCAGCGTGCCATCTGCTGCTCTCCTAGCTGCTACAGCAGCACAGATACAGCAACCACACCAGTGCTGCCTTCTGCCTTCCTCTTAACTGCAGAATGTACACAACAGCTCAGTTTGCTTTATTAAAAATGATTTTAAAACCACCAGAAAAGGGAGCTCAGATGCCTTCACACAGAGCTTTTGTTAGAAGAGTTGGCAAAATACTGCGCTCCGGACCAAGGGAATCTATCCATGCAAACGAGAGCTGGTGTACCAGGCCTGCTAGAACAAAACAAAAAAGGAAATATAATTTGACTGCAAACTAAATGATACTCATAGATAATATAATAAAATCATTGGGAAAAAAAATCACTTTGCAAGTGCATTTGCAATGAACTCTAGGGGTTGAGACTGGGGCTGGAATTCGGGAACATGCCTTGAACACACCATGAGAGCCTTGCGAAACTCCCACTGCCCCAGCCTGGTTTCACACAAGCACGTGACATAGGCAAAGGCATTATATGAAATATGATATATCACCACTTAGATTCATGTCCACTGATGGCGTGGGGGGAAAATAGAAACGATAAACCAAGACAAAACTGTTTTCTTAAATTTATCCTACAATGTTTCCCCAGGTCCTTTCAGTACAAGTTACTTCTTTCTGTTCAAAGTGCTCTCCAATAAATCAGTTGGAAAAATTAGTCAGAATTTTACTCAGTAATTAACCATATAACCCTCCCCATACAGTGCAATGGCAGAGCCAGGCTTTAGGTCATTCACAGCACATTGCTGAGCTGGCAAAGGGCCAACCTGGATATTTTTCCTATTGAGGACGGAGCTCCAGGTGATTAAATATAAATAATGCACTGCCTGTTTTTGCCTGCTGCTTCACCCACACACAAATGCTTCTTCCAGCTCTGGAAGGATGGACATAAAAAGCATGGCATACAATCTCCTATACCAGTCCCTCATGGCATACTGTACATTGATGGGGCTTCTTCATGCACTTACACCTCCATCAGGCAGGATGTAAGGTGTAACAGAAACTCTCAACATTGGATAACGGAAAAAGAATACTCATAATGATATAATTAAATAATATTAGGAATAAAAGAATAAATATAATAATATAATATAATAATATAGTAATATAATAATATAATAATAAAGAGAAATTACAGATCAGAATGACAACTACTGTAGAGCCACATTGCCTTTGAATTTCCATCAGCAGGAATTTTGCTCATGAAAATACTTGGAGCATCAGTACACTTTTACTGTGTACTTCTTGTTTCTTAGCATTAGAGCAGCCCACCATATTTTAAAATTACAAGTCAGCTTTGACAACTGAAAGGACCACATTGCTTTAATGAAAAGGTAATTCAGTATAGTGTAAAACTTTCTTTTTAATATCAAGTGAGAAAGTTGAAGTATATTTCAAACCTGAAGAGGTAAAAATGTTCTGGAGATTGGGACTGTCCACCAGAAAGCAAGGAAGGAGCGCTACACAAGTAAAACCAAACCTCAGTCACTGTCACAATTCTTGCTAAAGATTTGCTTGAGGCTCCAACAGAATTCTTTCTCAAGATCAATTGATTTCATCTTACTGACATTCTCTTTATAACATCTACATTATGACTGTCCCCTACAGTTAAGGTGAATTAACTGCTGCTTCTTCAAAAATGCATCTTACTTTTCCCTCTTCTGATTTAAAATGCAGAAAAGCCAAGTAACGTGAGAAATACAGTGGAAACCACATAAATGAAAAACTGTCAAAAGAACAGAACTATTAAAAGAATAAATCTTGTGTACCCAGCTGTGAAATATAACACAATATAGCAGAACCCAGCAAAACGTTTGAAATAAAAAATTGAAATGCAAAGCAACCTAAAATTGTTTAATGAACATAGCTGTTAAAATATTAACTCCTTGCGTGCCAAAGCATAGGAAGCCTGATCAGATGAACACCACATTAAGTAGTTGCCTCTCTCTCCATCTAGTCATTTTCCTTCAGCTCAGCTCAAGGAATGAGATATGTGTGAGATAAATTGTCAGGTTCATTTCTGCACAGACTGTTTTAGTTCAAATGTTGCGGTTTACAACAAGTATTTACCTTTGAGGTATGCTGAAGCTGGGCTCTCACACATTTTACAGAACTGATCCAAGAACCATGGAATTGCCAGTTCTACTTTTTCATTTTTATAGTGGGGTAACTGGGCATCCATCAAACAGATCAGCTGGAAAATTCTTAAAGACATAAACAAATATTTTCTGGAAGAATTCTCAAATGAAATTATATTGTCACGAAATCTCTTTAGGAGCCCATCAGCTATTTTTGTTTGCCCAAGTTTATGGTTCTTCTAAGATTTTGTTTTGTTTAGATGCTAATTACATTAATTGACCACAAATAAACATAAACATCAACATAATGTTTTTATAACTACTTTGCCATTTGAAATTTTTCTAGATGTGTGTGATTTTCTTATACTGCGGTGAATTTGTAAAAGTGTTTTGGTTTTTTTTCTTCGAGCATCCTTTCCATAATGAAAGAAATAGAAATTTGAGAAACAAGGGTCTCAGATTGCAAGTGCAGAAGAGTTGTTTGGGCTCCCTGGAAACTGAAACTCTTGTACTTAGAAACAAATTTACATATGCACTATATAATGCACTGTTAGCCTCGTCTCCTTCCCACTTCTGTCTGTCCTAAAACATCTGAACTAACATATTTTCCGACCTAGATCCTTACTTGGTATATAGCTCCATGTTACCAGGACTGAGTTCAAAGAATCGATTTCAGTCTGTGTCAGTAAAGAAAAGTTAATTAATTTTTTTAAAAGGAATATTCCTTTATTTAACTTCCCAAGTTCTTCTGCTATCTAGTCCTTGAAATCCAAATTCCCTAGCAATTCAAAAAATTAATTCTCACATTTTGTCAGTTCTGATATATACAGTCACTGGATTAGAAGTCAGTAGCTACTTCATCTGTAAGCCTGTATATTAAAACCTTTCACTTTTAATAAAAACATAGTGGAAGATTGCTAACACCACAGAGCCCCAGGGTAGATTAGGAAGGCAAGAAACAAAGGAGAAAAAGTAAAGCTTTTTCTCCACTTCTAAGTTGCATGTCCTTTTTCATGTGTTAGCTAGTGGATGTGAAAGAACAGGATCAAACATGCACAAGGATTAAGAAAGTTTTTGCCACAAGAAATTGTTCATTCACAACAATCCCCAGATCACTGCAGAAAGAGGACTCTAGTATGCACATTTTTAAATCTAGAGGCTTTCTTTTTTATTCCAAGCTCTAGTCTCAAAATAAGTCTAAATTTTCGGTCGTTGACCAGCAGCTCCTGTGCACTTCTTCACCCATAATAAATAATGCAAAGAAATTACTGCAGAAAACAGCAACCAGAACTCACAAAATTTACACTTGTAGAACACACAAATGAAAGCAGTTAGCTACATGGGCATGGCTAAACACTGCTTATAGGAAGAGACAGCTAAACACTGCTTATAGGAAGAGACATCTCTGCCTCTAATCCCTTCCCTTCCTCCAAAAACAGTTTTGAAATGATAATTTTAGTGACTCCTGCACTGCTCAGGATGATGAATCAACAATGACTAAAGCCACTGGAATGGTCTCCATCCACAGAAAGTCAGTACAGCCCTTGAGCACCCATCACCAAGAAATGGACAAAATTTGAAACATTTTAATTCCAGATATCTGCTGACACTAAACACCATTTAAAAAA